>CM053769.1:120000041-120035502 GCA_028658325.1 Potorous gilbertii
TACAGTCCAAATACAGAGCTCCCAAGTCAAGGAAGAAATACTAAAAGCAGCCAGAAGGAAAGAATTCAAATACTACATAACTGTGGTCAGGATCACTCAAAATTTAGCAGCTATACCACAAAGAAATGGAAACCTTGGAATATGATATTCCAGGAGGCAAAGTATCTAGAATTACAATCAAGAATAACCTACTCAGAAGAATTGAGTATAATTCTGTGGAGAATTCTAGTTAAAGAAATAGAGAATTTTCAACATTCCTGATGAAAAGACCGGGGCTGAATAGAAAATTTGCCATTCAAGCATAAGATTCAAGAGAAACATAAAAAGATAAATATAAGTGAGAAGTCAAAAGGGACTAAACAAGGTTAAACTGTTTAAATTCTTATATGGGGAGATGTGGTATGTAACCTCTCAGAACTTTATCATCAATTAGAGTTAGGATCTTAGAGGGAATTTAAGTAGAGAGTCTGGGTGTGATTCTATTATGTTTGGATAATCTCAAAAGAAGAATATAAGGGTGAGGATGAGGAAGAGGGATGTATTGGGAGAGATCAAAGAGAGAGAAAGAATGGCTAACATTTTCTCACATAAACAGTATATGAAAGGAAGACAATGGAAGGTCTAAAAGTGGTGGGTGGGGGGACACAACACAACAGTAGAACCTTACTCCTATCTGAATTGGTTCAAAGAAGGAAGAATACACACACACATATAGTTGGGTACAGAAATTCATTTTATCCAAGAAAAGAGTAGGAGGGGAAGTGGTTAAGAGAAAGGAGGGAATAGACAAAAGGGAGGGTAGATTAAAGGAGGAAGTGGTCAGAAATAAAAACAGATTCTTAACGAGGGCACAGGGTAAAAAAAGAGAAGTATAAGAGAATCAGATGGAGTCAGAGAATCGAACACATGGTCAACAATCACAACTCAATGTAAATGGAATGAACTTACCCATCAAATGGTGGAGATCAGCAGAATAGATTGGAAATAAGAATCTAGCAATATGTTATGTACAAGAAATATATTTGAAACATAAATATACATGCAGAGTTAAAATAATGGGTGGAAACAAAATCTATTATGCTTTAGCTGAAAGAAGTGCTCAAATAAAGTAAAAACAAAAATAGAACTAATTAAAAGAGATAAACTACATTTTGTCAAAAGGTACCACAGACTATGAATTAACATATGCATCAAATAGCACCACATCTATATTCTCAAAGTAAAAGTTAAATGAATTACAGGAGGAAATGGTAAAATTTTAATAGCAAGGGAACCTCAATTTATCCCTTTTAGACCTGTATAAATCTAATCATAAAATAAAAAAGAAAGAAATTAAAAAGATAAATAGAATTTTAGAAAAGTTAGATATGTTAGACCTTTGGAGAATATTGAATAGTGATGGAAGAGAGGGTACTTATTTCTTAATTATGTAGGGCAAATCTCAATAACTGGAGAAATATGAATTGCTCATAGGTAGGACAAATCAATATAATAAAAATGACAATACTACATAAATTAATTTACTTATTCCATGTCATGCCATCAAACTACCAAAGAATTACTTTACAGAGCTAGAAAAATAACCAAATTCATCTGAAGGGGAAAAAAAAGGCCAGTAATATTGAGGGAATCAATGAAAAATGGGAAAGAGACTTAGATCTCAAGCTATGCTTCACAGTTATAATCATCAAACCAATTTAGTGCTGGGTAAGAAATAGAATGGCTGATTAGAGGAATAGGCACACAAATTCACTAGGGGTGGACCTCTGAACCAGCCCAACCATTCTGAAGAACAATTTGGAACTATGCCCAAAAAGCTATTAAATGGTGACCTAGTAATAGGTCTATACTCCAAAGAGATGAAAGAAAGGGGGAAGGACACATGCACAAATATATTTATAGCAGTTCTTTTCTGTGGAGGCAAAGAGTTGAAAACTGAGGGAATGTATGTCACTTGGGGAACAACTGAACATGTTATGGTATTTGAATGTGATAGAATACTATTGTGCTGTAAGAAATGATGAAGAGGATAGTTTCAGAAAATAATCTGAAAAGACTTGTATGAACTGAGGTAAAGTGAAGTGATCAGAACCAGGAAACCATTTTATAAAGTAATAACTATATTGTAAAGATATGCTAAAGATAACTGTGAAAGACTTAGTTATTGTGATAAACAAAATGACCCACCACAGAGGACTGATGATAAAACGTATCTCCAGATATAGATCTGATAGAGCCAGAGTGAAGATTAAAGTGTATTTTTTCATCCTTCCTTTTTTCTTTCTTTGCATGTGTGCATGGGTGTGCGTGGGTGTGCGTGGGTGTGCGTGGGTGTATGATTGTGTGTGTTTGAGAGGGAAAGAGAGAAAGAGAAACATAGCTAATGCAAAAATTATTTTCCATGATTATACATATTTGTGATGAGTTTTATTTTTCTTACTTTCTCAATAGGTAGGGAAAGGGGAGGGGAGATGGAGAGAATTTAGAACTGTAAGTAAAATAAAATTTAAAAGTAAATATCTGGATAAAATGAGATGTATTTCACACTCACTTTATATTATTTTTGATCATTTTTCAATCTAAATATGGGTTTCCTCATAGGATATATCATCTATCTCTATCAATATTTCTATCTATTTCTATGTCTCTATATCTATGCCTATATTCCTAGAAAAATCTTTTTAACTCCTTTAAAAAGTATGAATTAGAATATTTAGTATCAATATTCTTCCTCATTGGGGAACAGACAGGTTTAGCAATGGCTAAAAATAATTAAACCTTAGTGAAAGGTATATCTGATTTTACCCAGATATTTAGAGTTCTGGAAACCTTACTCTAAATTGGGTTTCATCTTTTCATATATAATATTTAGTTATCATTTAGACTAAGAGGAAAACTTAACAATAATGCCTGAATGGTGGTTTTAAAGAGCATAGGGGCCAATTTACTCTCCCTGTCCACCTGGAAAAGATCACATGGAGATGGGACAAAATTGCAATTTAAGAGACTTTAGTTGAACAAAGGCAAAACTCTCCGGATGGAAAAATGTGAAAAGAGCTAGATGGGCAATAAGAGAAGGTTGTGTTATCTGTTTTTTTGGATATAGTTTACATTTACTCTGTTCTCCCCTGACCTAGGATTTTTTTGTGTATGCAGTATTGCCTGAAGGCAGGAGGATAGTCCTTAGTGTCTAGACAATGGAAAAGGCATGTGTTAGTCTCTTAAAGAGCTGACAGTTTCCCCAATAGATTATGTACTTTTTTGTCTTTTTTTTTTTTTTGCTTGTCTTCAGCAAGGATGCCTATTATCCCTGAACATGCACAAAGTAAAGAGTCCCAAAGGTCCGAGCTCTATGTTCCTCTGGCTGACCTGGGTCAGGCTGCTTTCTTCCTATGTCGGTACCTTGCAACCATTCCAGCAATCCTGCATGTTGACCCAATAGTTCTTATGGTTCCAGAGGCTTTCAATTCCAAGGAAATGTTCATCTTGAGTGCTGTAGCTGCGGGCAGTAAACGGATCAATAAAGAAGCTCTCGGGTACCTCACGCCTTCCACACAGGACAAGGACCCAGGCGTGGATCCGAAGACCATGCATCGGGTCTGGAGGTGGTTTATCCAATTCCTGAGGGGAAAGGAGCAGTCAGCAGCAATGAGGCTGGTGTGATGGGCCTAGGAAGGGCAAGCTGGGTGGGAGGGGTGTCATTAGGTATAGGTCTGGTGGCCCAGAAGGATATAGGCTTTTCTTAGGGGGAGGGAAGTCCTCAATTTCTTGAAAACCACCTAGTGGTCTAGAACCTCAAGGACTAGATTATCCCTTCCTGTCTGGAAAAAGACCCAAGAAGACTTCCAACCTATGTTTCCAGGAGATGGAAAGAAGGTGATGAGAAGGGTAGTTAAAACTCCAAGAAAAAAGAACAGCCCAGAAGGCAGAGCTCTGAATTCAGATCTAGACCCCTCTAGTGAATGGCCTTAGAGAAGATTCACCCATTCCCCATTCCTCAGTTTCCCCTGTACACATAAGCACCTCCTTGAGGTATCTGATCAGTGCCTCCAGGAAGTACCACACTTGTGGAGTTCATGGAACCCACCAACTGTCTTTCTTCTTCTTCCTTCCGTTTCTTCTCCTCTGTAGCCCTAATTTCTTCCTCCTTCTTGGCTATCTGGGCGAGCTCAAACTTGCTGCGTAGGTCCCTTGGGGGTTTGATTGTGTACTTTTTGGGCACTACCTTCTCCTTTTCTTCAATAATCTGTAGTCCAACAAGAAATAATAATGGTGATAGTAAATATTAGCATATATATATGATCCCCATTTTACAATTGGGGAAACTGAGGCAGACAGCGATTAAGTGACTTGTCCAGGGTCATAGCACTCCTAAATATTTGATGTCAGATTTGAACTCAGAACTTTCTGACTCTGCAGCCATTGATCTACTCTCAGTGCCATCTAGATGCTTAGGATGGAATGGGTGCAAGGACCTGTATGTCTTCATACCCTAACCAAGTACCCTAGGCACTGAAGGACAACATCAGAAAACCTTTACAAGAAGTTTTGTTCCCTCATGCACATGCTGCTCTGTCTCCTAAAATATGTAGCCTTTCCCTCAAGTTGCTGGGTGGTCTTAGGTGAGCCTCTTTACATTTCTGGGTCTCAGTTTCCTCATCTGTAAAATGGAGAAGACAACATCTACCCTGTGTTTTCCAGAGGATTTTGTGAGAGTTAAAGAAGACAATGGATGGAGAAGTACAACTCTTCTGTTAATAAGCATTTACTAAGAAGAGTTTACGGTGTGCCAGGCACTGTTCTGGTTGCTTTATAAATATAACCTCATTTGATCCTCACAATAAACCTAGAGGCAGGTGCCATTAGAGTACCCATTTGGTAGTAGAGGAAACTGCTGCCCATTTAGCTGGGAAGTGTCTAAGACCAGATTTGAATTAAGGTCTTCCTGACTCCAGGTCCAGTGTCCTATTACTTATGATGTGCACCAGGGTAATGAATGGTCCCACCATTGAGCAAGAGTCCCCATTATGTGCTGTACTCTCTTTGTTATCTATTCTTTGTCTCTTCTTCCAATGAAATGGAATGGCTTGTGAAATCCTCTTTTTCCTTTATGAAGAAGTAAGGGGAAGGTCGCTAGTCACCCTTCAATAATAATAGTCCTGTGTTTCATTTATTTAGAGGTCAGGTGTTCCTCAGCCCCAGATTCAGCCCCCTCTCACCTCCTTGGATTTCTTCAGCAGTGGGCACACCTCCCGAGTCAGGTCCATAGAACAGATGTCTTGGCTGGCGTAGCCACTGATGCAGTAGGCGTCGTAGCCAGCGCCAATGAGGAAAGAGCACAGCAAGATGCTGAAGTCAAAGCAGTTCCCCTTCTGGTACTTGAGGACAGAGGTAGGGGAGAAGAGGTATTCTGGCTGGGAGAAGCAGGAGTAAGTGGGTCAGGGAGTAGGTTCTGGAAGTCTTTTGGTCATGAAGTAGCCCATGGCTTCTCTGCCTACTGGGGACACAACCTCACTTGAAGTCTGTGCTTATAGGGAGGGGAGAGAAACAGTCACTGTAGTGGAAAGAGCCCTGAGATTGGACTTGGGGACTAAGGGGACCATGGGTAAGTAACCTCTATATTACTCTATAAAATGAAAGGCTTGGATAATACTGATGATGATATTACTTATGCAACACTAAGGTTTACAAAGTCTGTATAAGCTGTCATCTCATTTGATCTTGATAATAATCCTATGAAGTAGTTGCTTTGATTGATCCCATTTTACAGATAAGGAAACTGAGGCTGAAGAAGGGGAAGTAGTAGGCCCAGGTCAAACAGCTATCTATTGTCTGAGGCAGGATTTGAATCTAGGTCTTCCTAACTCCAAGTCTAGCATTCTACACTTTGCCACTTGGCTGGTGGGATGGACCAGGTGATTGCTAAGGATCCTTCCAGCCCCAAATCCTATAATCCTAGAAAAGTCATAGGTTCAGAGTCATCTGATCTGAGGAATTCCCTCTACAACATCCACATGAAGATCCAAGCATAGGGAGCTCATTACCTCCTAAGGGAGCCAATTCCATCTAATTGCCAGGAATTTCTGTATTATACCCCTATTCACCTCCCTTCACTCCTAACCCTAGTTAGTTCACCTTTTGGAGGGAAATGATGTCCCTGTAACCTTTCAGTAACTAATTTGACTCTCCTAGGGTAACTTATATTTCTCACTCCCGCCCTTCAATCAATCAATCAATCAACAAGCATTTCTTGTTAGATGATCAAAGCCCAGTCATTGCTGGCATGGGGTATGGTCAGAGGACCTTGGAGGAGGAACTATTCTGTGTATTTTCCACCCAAAGCCCTTCTTGAAGTCACAGATGGATGAGAGAGAGAAGAATTTAAAAGGTGAAGGCAATTAGGAGTACCTGTCTTTCTCTTTCTTGATGGTAGGCAGATACTGGCATCAATCAGTCTGCTTGGTGTTTATAAACACACTTGCTTAGCCAGGCACAGTGTCTTCCACTCAATTCTGCCCCAGATCCACTGAGTGACCTATAGTTAGTCTTCCCTCCCTACCTCATCCCCAACACAATAGAAGCTTTCAGATCTATTCATCTGTTAAATATCTGGGCCATGTTGCTGCATGGAGCACTGAGATGCATGAGACCAGTGGGTGCTGCTCTTACCAGCTTGATGGGGGATGGCAGGGGCACCATGGTGAGGAAATCAGAGACAAATTCAGCACAGGTATCCCAGTTGTAGAGTTCTGGGTAGGGCATCAATGTTGGACGGATTGTGGTGCTCACAAACTTCTGTAAGGAGAGGTCAGGCTTGAGCTGGGGTTTGGAAGCCCCCTCCTCAAATTACCTTAAGTCCCTTGGGAGTGAGGGAACAAGTTCTGTCCAGCGTGGCCACTACAGACCGTACAGGTAAGGCATTGAACTCCTAAGAGACTGTCTCCAATAGAATGTAGGCTCTAGCTACTAGAAGAGCCAGTTCATTTTTCAGATTGTAAGTTCCCTGAGGGCAAGGAGTATATGTTTTTTTTCATCTTTGTAAGCCCAGCCGCCAATATAGGTTATGGCACTTAGAGAATACCTGCTGAACTGAATTGAATGGATTATCCTACTGTCATAAGAAAAACAACTATAAAATTCCTTAGAATAATTGGTTGCATTTCCTCTACCCCCAGGGGAGAAGCAGGAGAGATGATTTCTTCTCCCAACAGCAGCACTACTCCCTGCAATTACTATTTTTCCTGGAAACTTTTCCCCTCTTCTATTTATGCCCTTCCCATTCACCTTGGAGCTGACTTTTGGGTACAAAGATGATGCATTAACTTGATGGGAGTCAGATGTATACTCTCAGTTATGATTCCTTCAAGACTCAGCTGAAGTCCCACCTTCTGCGGGAGGACTTGATCAGCCACTCCAACATCTAGTGCCTTCCCTCAGAGACTGCCTTCCATCAACACTGATTCTACTTGGTATATATATGTAGCAGTTTGTGTGTTGTTTCTCCCATAATAATAGAAGCATCTTGAAGCCAGGGATGTTTTTGGTTTTTTTGTATCATTAGTACTGAATATGGTGCCTGGCACATAGTAAATGTTTAAAACAATGATTATTGATGAACTGCTTGACTCTGGACCTCAACCTCCTTAGTTGTAAAACAAGGGGGTAGTGCTGGAATAGGTGATTTTGAAGGTTCTTTCCAGCTTGAAATCCTGTGATCTTATGATCTGTTTGCTTATGGGAAGAAAATCTCAAAGGCCATTTCTAAGTCTAGCTCCTGTAACCCTGTGGCCCTTTCCCTTCCTTTGTCCTTACCGGCACATCACACTCATTGAGCGGATGGAGAAAGAGCGGCTCTCGATCTGGGCACAAGTGAGCATACTGACGGGCAAAATTATCGGCCACCTGTAGAAGCAGTTGCTCCTTGGCATTGTTGGTTCTGTAGGTTGCTGGCAGTGTGGACGTGTCTATAACACTCTTTGTGAAGCTCCTGCAGCCCAGGGATGAAGAAAGACAGACTAAGGAGTGAAGGAATGGGGATAAATTCTGAAGCATTACCTAGATCTTCTTCCCTGTGTTCTAGGTGAGGACCTGTAAGGTCACACCTCTGTAGTTTGATCTGAGGGTCCCCAGGAAGCGCCCTATGCTTCACTAGCCTGACAGTCTAAAATTCCACCATGAAAGAGTCCTTCCTTTGGATGAACAAGGCTTTCTTTTGACTACCTTCACAAAAATGTCTGAGCAGAGAGGACTCATTAAACTATCAATTGTTCATTGGAATTTGGAGTCAAAAAACTGGGTGACATCCTAGTCCCACTACATACTGGCTGCTCAAAGCAAGTCCAAATTTCTGCGTGCCCAGAGGAGTCTCTAAGGTTCCTCCATGGGAATCATAGGTTCAGTCAAAAAATCATTAAGACCTTGGCGTGAATTCTTTGTTTGACAATTCCTCTCATCTAGCTGAGATCAGGACCATGAGGGAATGGAAGTTGTATGCCAGGATTAAGGATGCTTGGAAAGGTGTCTGCAGAAGGCAGGACTTATGGGTGGGGGCATGTAGGCAGTCAGAAAACTCCCTCAGGGCCTAGGTCCAAGAGATACCAGCAGTGGGTGGGAGGAGGATGGGAAGGAAAGAACAGCAGGAAGTACTACAGAAAGTCATTTGAGCTACTGGAGTCTCCGAAGCCCTAAACCCCTTCAGCCACTGGTTTACTCTATGACAATGTGGATCAATTCTCCCTATTTTTTTGTCTATTTCCCCATCTTCCCAGTGGAGAGGACACTTGTTTTCTTCCCAGCTTCTCCTCTTTCTAGTCTAGCCTCCCTGTCTCCCCCACTACTAACGCAGGAACTTCGGGAACTTCGGGGATGTGGACTTCAATTTCACTCAGTTTTTGCTCCAGATCCATGAGGTCTTCTCTGTTGAGGATGACATCTTCTCTTTCTTTCTCTGCTGCTCTCCTTGCTGCTTGCTCAGCCTCTGCTTCTCTTTCTGCTGCCTCCTCCTCTTCTACTTTCTCTTTCAGAACTTCCATGTTAACTTCTATCTAGCTGCTGAAAACAAGAAGGGTAAGCAAGGTGAGTCAAGGTCCCTGGACCAGAAGACAGGAGTTCCAGTTTCTGGTCTGTGCTCTTGGTATCTCACTTACTGACTAACAAGCCCCTTCTGCCTCTGGGTCACCATCTTCTTTTTTGAAAAATGAGGGTGCCAGACTCTAACGTGGTTTCTACTGGAACACTCTATGGTTTTGTGTTTTCTCTATTCAGACACATGGCAGTCCAACCTTGGCAATATTGGGTAATCTTAGAATGGGCACCCAGCAGAAGTACTGTTCATACAATAAACACCTGATAACTATACACTGGATTGGATAGGTTAGTTGGCCAACAACATTCACTGTAACATTCTCTTGGGTATCCATTAGTTTGTAAGTTCCTTAAGGCAGGGGCTATCTTGTAAAAGCCTTTCTTTATATCTCCAAAACTTAGGACAATGCCTGGCACATTTTTGTTGTTACTCATTTTAGTCATATCCTACTTTTTATGACCCCATTTGAGGTTTTCTTGCCAAAGATACTAGAGTGGTTTTGCCATTTCCTTCTCTAGCTCATTTTACAGATGAGGAAATTGAGGTAACCAGGGTTAAGCCAGTAAATGTCTGAGGTTCAATTTGAACTCAGGTTTTCCTGACTCCAGGTCAGGTGATCTTTCCATTGCACCAGCTGCCCTGCCCCTACCTGGCATATAGTAGGTGCTTAATAAATGCTTATTGACTGACTGGATGTCACTTCACCCAGATTCTTCTGGTCTAATTAGGTATTAGCCACCTCATGGGACTTTCTCCCAAAGAATTCCTCAGGTAGGGGGTCTTTGAGTTCCCTTCTAATCTGAAGTTCCTAATGGTAAGGACTGGCTGGACAGCAACCATCAACCTGGAACAAGTCCTTCCTCTCCCTCTGCGCCTTGCAGCAAGCTGTCCCTCAGCCTTGGAGCATTCCTCAATCTGCCTCTTAGAGCCCCCTTCAAAGCTCAGTTCATGTTCCATTCTGTCCTGAGAAGACTTTCTGGAACCCCTTAGCTTTCTTTCCATATTCCTTGAATTATTTTGTATATAGATAATTATATATTGTTTTCCTGCAGTTAAACGTAACCTCCTTGAAGGCAGGTATTGCTTTATTTGGTCTCTGTATTCCTAGCACAATGCATTGCACACAATCAGGACTTAATGCTTGTTGGAATAGATTCAATAGGTGAGTCAGCCAACAATGTTTATTCAACACCTACTGTGCGTCAAGCTCTGAGCTAATCACTAAGGCATTTCTCTTCAAAGCACCCACTCCAAGGAAAGCTTCAGACACCCAAAGTTTCCTTCCCTTTATTTCCTATTCTAAAAAAGTCAGAGTTTAGAAGGCAGAAAAAGCACTGAGAATCTCCATATGAAAAAGAAAGAGTTGGATACACACAGAGAACCTTTGATCCTGGGCTCTGACCAATAAGCTCTCCCTTCTCTTGCCTGGCCATTCCCAGCCATGTAGCCTTGGGATGACCCTTCTCCCCCTTTCTAGCTCTCTTTTATATATCTTCTCTTTCCCCTTGGAGGTCAAGCTCCCCGAGGGCAGGAACTGTCTTATCTCCAGAATAGAGCCTAGCCCAGAAGAAACACTTAACTGCTTGTTCATGTACCATATCATGTATCATCACGTGTCACACATCACATTGTATAACATACTATGCATCATGTGACACATTATATACAATATCCATATCATGTCATATATTATATATGACATAACACACCATATATCAAATATAATCCCACATAATGCATGTGATATACCATATCACATTATGTGACATCACATATCAACATCACATTACATAATATGTCACACATCACACATATCCACATGTCACATACAAAATGCATGTGATGTGGTAGATATAAAACATAGCACATAATGTAGAATATCACATCATGTCATGTGTCACAAATGTGTCACATATAACGTCATACAACTTATAGCATAATATGCCATATATCAGATGGCACATCATCATATCAAACAGTCACATGGCAATATAACATATCACACAGTATATCAGAACATGTGATATATCACATAACATATGATATATCACATATAATCTTATATAACATCACACAGCATGCCACATATCACATTATAAAATATGCACGAGGTTGCATGTCACATATAACACATACCTTGCCATATATAACATATAACCTTATATGTGACATATTATGTTATGTGTCACAGTCACACAATATTATAGATCACACTATATTATCATGTCATATGTTACATATCACATACATAACATATATCATATATGTCATATGATACGGTAAAGCATAGTATATTTTATGTTCTAGATTACCATCAGCAATTATAAATCACAGATTCTCAGAATTGAAAGGGGTCTTAGGGTCACTTAGTTCAACCCATACTTGAATAGGAATCTCTGAAGCATTTACTAGTGTCTGAGCAAGTTGGGAGAGACAAATTAACCTCTAATCTATGCTTTGTTTCCCCACTTGTTGATGGAATTCTCCATTCTTGATAGTGGACCTAAACATTGCTTGGAGTGCAGGAAATTACTACCATTAATTTTCTGGAGATCTGAGGAAGTCACTGATCTCTGAATCTTCCTCTGTTTCGTTATCTGTAAAACCCAGTGCCAGGGAGTTGGACTAGATCAACTGAATGGTCCCTCATAGACTGCACCATCTCTGATTCTGATTGGGGTGCATTGATGAGCTAGGTAAGAGAACCAGGGATGCCATCTTTACATCAGAAGATCATTGGCTTAGAGCTAGAAGGGACAACAGAGGCCATCTAGATCAGCTCATTTTACAGATAAAGAAACTGAGACTCAGGGAAGTTAAGTAACTTGTCCATGGTTTCCTAGCTATTAAGTTTCAGAAGTGGGATTTGAACCTAGGTTTCTGATTCTAAAGCTAGTGATCTCCCTAGAAAGACCCAGTTAAAATGCACAAGTTATCTGGAAACAAAAATGAACTAAAGCATATAAGAATGCTTTACACACCTTAAAGTTACATATAAAAGAGTTATCATCAATCATTGTCATCATTGCCAAGATAGATAGAAAGCGAAGATCACCAAGGTTTGGGTCTGATATATCCTGTGTAACCTGGAGCAAACCATTAAGTCTAAGCAGAAACCTTTCAGTGGTCTGGGCAGTTCTCTAAGACTTGAAGTTACAGAGGTAGATGTCAACAATCCCATTTATAGAAGGGAGTTCTTCATCTTGAAATTCCATGTATCAGTGAAATCCCCTATCCTTGTTATAATAATGATGACAGGGATGATGATGATATTGCTGAGTGGAATGACCCCAGGATTTGAAGTTGTAATTCCTGGGTTCAAATGACCACTCTTGCTCCTTTCATCAATAAAAATGAGAGCACTGAACTAAGTAATCTCTAAGATCTCTTATGGCTCTACTCTCTGCCCCACTCAGTCAGCCAACAAGTATTTATAAGTACATACTATATGTGGGGCTGAGAATACAAAGAAAGGCAAAAATACTGTCCCAGTCTGCAATATGACAATGTGCAAGATATAAATTATACAGTGTAAATGGGATCAGCAGTTGTGGGAGGAGATGATTTAAACTATCTGAAGAAAGTGGATTTGAGCTGAGTCTTGAAGGAATTTGGAAGGCAGAGGTGAGGAGGGGGAGAATTCCAGGCATGGGGCATATCAGGGAGAAAAAACGGAGGCACTAAACGGAATGTGTGTGTGAGGAAGATGAGGATGATGATGGGTGTGGGGAGAGAATGTAGAGTGTGGACGAGGGTCATATGGAAAAGCTCTAGAAACGCAGAAAGAGACCAGGCTATGATGAACTTTAAAAGCCAAACAAATGAGTTTATGTTCGATCCTATAGAGAACCTCTGGAGTTTATTACATAGGGGTGTGTGTGTGTGTGTGTGTGTGTGTGTGTGTGTGTGTGTGTGTGTGAGAGAGAGAGAGAGAGAGAGAGAGAGAGAGAGAGAGAGAGAGAGAGAGAGAGAGAGAAGCTGACTCCAGTGGAGAGAGGCTTGAGTGAGGGAGACTAATAAGGCTAAGATACAGACAAAAACATTCCAGAACAGGGGTGGTATGGCAGGGCTATCAGGAGATAGTTAGCCTCAGTGGGCTGGAATGGTCTCCCTGAGGTGACTACAAAGACAGACTTGTCTTCTTAGTTTTTCTGAGTTGATTTTTCTCTGTTTCCCCAGTTCCTTCCACCTTCCCTTCCAACGTGAACTGCTGGAGCTACAGAGAACTGGGCTCAGCTCTTTCTCCCATCCCCAGCCTCACCAATGCTACTTGCCCACACCACCAGCCCTCCTCTTCAGTTATTGCCCCTTATCCCCACTCCCACCCCGGCTCCCCTCCATTCCCCAATTCACATCAGCTTACAGGGAGACACGGGCTGGAGATCACTGAGTTGTTGATATGCCCTCTCCCCACCCTAGGGAGGGTCGAGCTGTGACCCTCCTCACTGCCCCCCACACTTTCCTCACTCCTGAGAACAGCAGTGTCCTCCTCCACCGAACAGCTGCTCTAGTTTGTTAGTTCCGTCTCCATAGGAACCAGCTTCTGGAAGCTGAGAAGAGAAGGCTTCTGGGAGTTGTAGTGTCTAACTTCCCAGGCAATCCCATAGCTAGTCCTAGCCTTTGGACTCTGCACTTGCCAAGTAGCATCTTCCGAAACCCTGCCTCCCTCTCTCCCATCCCTTGGAGGGAGGAATCATCATGCCTAGAGCTTCTATCAGTATTGACCAATGAAGACTTCTGTAATTACAGAACCAATCTTTTTAGCAACTCTATTTATAGCAACCTCAAATTAGAAACACCTTCAAAGTTTACCATCTGGAGGACAGCTGAACACAATTAAATATATCTTAATGAGTTGGAATATTAAAAGTTTCACAAGAATGGAGACTATAAAATTTGTAACAAGTGTAGGAAAGACCTATACGAGGTGATGCAGAGAGCTGTTTCTTTACAGGATTTACAGTTTCTTTCCTGTGTTCTGAACACTACTGCATAGAAAATAAAAATAAAAAATAAATGGGTCAAATGGTTCTAGATTTGGGGGGTAGACCTGGAAGGGAGCACAGAACAAAAGCATTTCCTCTGCTTGTTTATTGTTTTTACCCTGTTTATTTGTAACTTTAACTGGGTTTTTATTGACAATTGTCAGGTTTATAATTTAAAGATTTTTTTGAAGAAGTCATCAGGAACCCTCACATTTTATGGGCGTGAGTGGGGAGAAGCTTGAGACACCTTCATATTTCTCACACCTTATTTCTGGGGGCAGTGAGTATTTGCTAGCCTCAGGCTTTCCTGTCCTGTGATGTACTTGTTTCCCTAATAAGGTGCTGAGGAGGGGAATCTACATAGTCCCCTTACAGATATATAAGGTACAAGGTACCCCTTGAGAGGTACACCATTTATGCCAACCTATAGCTTGTGAACCCCTAGATTCCCTTTGCTAGACCAAGAGAGATGGCATGAGTTCGAAAGCATTTTAATGAAAAGAATTATAAGATATTATCAAGGAACTAAATTGAGTAGCAATTGTACTTGGCACCCATACTTGAGTGACTACCTCTCATTCCTTGAAGGGAGTCAATGAAGTTTCCATTCCTTCCTCCTCCCTCCCCCCCACTCAAGTTTTCACACAGTAGGAGAAAATGTGCAGACAGTTTTAAAGCATGGTATTGAAATTGAACATTGTGCTGTCTTTACCTTAGCTTCAGGGTAAAGAACACTGTTCTCAAGGACTGATGCCTCTAGGTATGGGACTCAGTCATTATCAGAATCTGGATAGAATGCTACAATTCAGCATTGCCATGCTAGTTGGGCACATCCAAGTATTGTGCTGATTTCCATAGAGTATTGAAATAAGTGAAGGAAGGCTGCCATGCAGATGGATTGTAGTCTTGGTTTGCTTACTCCAGTCTTTTTCCCTTTCTGTTCCTTGCTTCAATATTTCAGGTATTGAGGTATCTTCTTCACCTATGCCTCAACCCCTCTATGCTTTATTAGATGATGAGTCCAAATGCCTAGAAACATTCAGTGTGCATTAGTGAACTTCCCTCCTCACTATATCCTAACAATCCTTTCAGGTCATAGCGGGGAATGATCATCTGAGGTCAACATTCATGATGCCAATAGTTATCAGAGTGGCCCACTACCTCTTTCATAAGTTCAAGTTGCTTCTTTCCACCCCAAGCAGAGGAGCCAGGTTTGCCTCTGAAACCCACCCACCTCCATTTCAAGTGTCTTTCAGTGACCATTCCCTAAACCCCAAATCAATTCAAATCCCAATCAAGAAGTGTTGCTCTCAATATTATGGTGTATTTGAAAACTAACTCTGTGAGTGCCTTCCTCAGAGTATATGCCTAGCAGTGGGATCTCTGGGTCATGGGATATGAACATTTTAGTCACTTTCTTAGACTGGTTCCAAAATGCTTTCCAGATTGGTTGGACTACTTCACAATCCCAACAGGGTATTTTTATGCCTGTCCTTTCCACAATCAATCAGCATGCATTTATTAAGTGTTTAATATTCAGGCTGGGGATATGAAGACCTCACCAAGCTTAAAAATATATAAATAATGTCTACAAAATGAATACCAGGTAGTTAGGGGAGTGGGGAAGGGGATCAGGAAAGACTTCATGTAGAAGGTTGGACTTGAACTAAATCTTGAAGGCAAACAAGGATTACAAAAGGCAAAGGTGAAGGAGGAAGTGCAATCAGGCATGAGGACAGACAATGACAAGGGGTGGAGATGGGAAATGGAGTGTGATGTGTGTAGAAGAGTGTGTCACTAGCTCCCAGAGAGAGAGTAGCTGCTTACCTCAGTGTCCTTAGCCAGCATGCTGGCTAATAATACCCACTCTGCCTCTCCAGTCTCTATATTACATAGAGGAACTAGGAAAAGGAGGGGACCTTGGGTTTCACTCCTTCTCTCTCTCTAAGGCATTTTGCCTCAAAACCAGGCAGGATTGACCTTAGATTTGAGAGGAGATATTTCTTCACGTGGTTTTCAAGTGGTTTTCACAGTCAGTCCCTGAGGTGAGAAAAAACCTTGGGAGGGGCAGGTGTGAACAAGCATTCTGGGGAGGTGTGGAAGAAAGGGATAAAATGGAGATGCAAAACTCTTACAAGGCATTCATTTCATTTCCAACTCCTCATCAGAATAAAGTGTGCCCTGCTCTAAGGAAGCAAAATCTTACTGAACCTCTTAGCCTCCATTTCCTCATCTGTAGGACAGAGACAATAATAGAATCTACTTCCCAGAGTTTTTCGGAGGGTCAGATGAAATGAAGAGGTGTAAAGCTATATAAATGCTAGCTTCTAAAATCTGCAGGGACCAAACAGATCAGTTGGAAGGCAATGAGATTTGTTAGAAAGAGTCCTAGATTTAGGACTAACTAGCTGCCTAGCTACAGGTAAGTTACAGCACTTCTCTGGGACTCAGTTTCCTTATATATAAAATGAAGGAGTTTGATAAGATCTGGGGTTCTCAAAGATGGTCTACAGGTATTGGGAGATCGTGTCACGGGTTCCTCAAGGTCAAAATTGTTTTCATTATAAAACTAAGGCATCATTTGCCTCCGAATTACTCTTCCCTTTTCCAAACACGTACCCATCTAAGGCCAGATTGTCTTCATCTTCTTCAACCAAATCAACCTATTACAATAGATTGAAGCAAATGTGAGAATCTAGCTGTTTCCTCTTAAGCCAAAGAGATTTGCAAAAAAATGTAAAATGATGCCAATCTTCTCACTAAATTTTCTTTGCTTTTTAAAATATAGTTAGCTTTCATAGAAATGAGTTATTTATTAACAAGTGATAAGTTTTTTAGTGAATTAATATATCTCATAATTTATTGATTTTAATTTTTAGTGCAGTAAATATGGGTAGTGTAATGGATAGAGCACTGCACTTGGAATCAGGAAGACCCATCTTCATGAATTCAAATCTGACTTTAGACCCTTATTAGCTGCATGACCCTGGGCAAGTCACTTAACTCTGTTTGCCTCAGTTTCCTCATCTGTAAAATGAGTTGAAGAAGGAATGACAAGCCACTCCAGTATCTTTGCCATGAAACCCCCAACTGGGTCATGAAGAGTGGAACTTGACTGAAATGACCTAACAACAACAAATATAGATTGCAATGACTCTTATAAACAAAAGTACTTTGGGGTCCTCAGAATCATTTTTAGAAATATGAAGGGACCATGAGACTAACATGTTTAAGGACCCTTGCCTAGATGACTTTCAAGTTTCCTTCCAACTCTATATCTTATCATCCAGTGGGATGAGAATTCTCTATTAATTAAGCTCATAGAGAAAACAGTGTATTAGGAACATGGAGGCCTGGGTTCTAGATTTGGCACTGTTGCCGACAAGTTCTGTGATCACAAGCAAATTATACGCATGATCTGTGCCACCTCCTTGAGCTGTGGTGACAATCAGAGGAGATAGTTTGGCAAATATAGAGTATTCTGCCATTATCAATATTATTTACCATTTTATCATTGTTGAATCTTTTAGCCATGTCTGACTCTACATGACCCAACTTGGGGTTTTCTTGGCAAAGACATTGGAGTAGTTTGCCGTTTCCTTCTCCAGCTCATTTTACAGATGGGGAAACTGAGGCCAGTAGGGTAAAGTGACTTGCCCAGGGTCAAACAGCTAATGCATGTTTGGGGCTGGATTTAACTCAGTAGGAGAAGTCTTTTTGACTCCAGACCCAGTGCTGTATGCACTATGGCACTCCCTAGCATCCACTGTCTACCATTAGAAATGATTTAACCCAGTATTTTACTCTCAAGAAATTTCAGTTCAATCCAAGCCTTTATTAAGTGTCCACTATGTATATTATTTTGAGCTAACCCTGCTCTCCCCAAAAAACCCAAGTCTGTACCCTTAAAAAGTTTATGTTTATTGGTGTGGATGTGGATATGAAATTTAAAGTAAGACCTAAAAACAAGATTAGTTGAAGTGTTAAAGAATAGTAACCGATCAGGGATCAGAAAAGTCTTCCTGGAGGAAGAGATATCTGATTTGGACCTTGAAGAGAGCTACGAGTTCTGAAACACAGAGTTGAAGGGAGTTAGGAATACATTCTAGGGATGGCGGACAGACTATGGCATGGAGGTCATGAGATACAGGGCCAGGTTCAGGGAACTGCATTTGTCTGGAATATAGTATGTATGAAAAGGAATAATATGAATTAAGTCTGGAAAAATAGGCCAAAGACAGAATATGAAGGGTTTTAAATGTCAGGTCAAGAGGTTGTTTTATTCTAATGGCAATAGAGAGCCATCAAACATTCTTGAACAAGTGAGTGACATGGCCAGATCTATGCTTTAAGATTATACCTACGTTGCAGGGTTCAAATGAGATAATGTATAAAGTGCTTTGCAAACCTTAAAGTGCCTCTAAATGTTAGCTGTAGTTATACTTGAAGATTATTAACTATTTGACCAAGGAGGAAATTGAGTTATAAGCTAGTTGGAGATTAATCTCAGATAAATAGAAAGTAGCATTTGATTTGTATACAACTGTTTTGCTGAGCTCAAACTGTGCATTAAGTAAGCCTTCTGAGGCAGAGATTTGTCTTATCTAAGTTTGCCATCACCCTCAGTGCCAAGATCATGGCTCTACACACAGGAGACACTTTTTTTGTATTGTGTTGTGCTGTGTTTTTTGTGTTGTATTGTATTGACCCTACTTTATTGAGCACGATAACAGTCCTCTCTCTTCCCTTGAGCATCTCTGGGACTGGGAAAAGGTCTACTAAGTTCAGCCTTCACAGGAAAGGCAGCCAAGTTCTGAAGTCCTCCCTGGGGCTTTGGATGGTAAGGCAGAGACTCATCCTGTGAAAGTGACTTAGCCAACATTCACTCCCTTCAGGCTCCATGACTTGCCAGGTCTGTTCAGGGTCTTCAATCTGGCTCTCTCACCTAAGCCTTTCTCCCCACTACAAATCAGTGTAAACTTCACAAAGTCATGATAAATCCAACATGAGGAAAATGGAAAAGAGAAGGAACCTGGAAATCCTTAGTCCAGGTGGGGCTGGTCCTCAAGTGGGCCTTAGAAGTTGATAGAATAACAGGCTGATTAGGAGGCGTGATCTGAAAGATATTGCACCCCATCCCCCCCACCATTTACTAGCCCCACTGATTATGGTTTGGACATTGACTTCCCTTGTGTCAAGACCTTCTGGTCTTCCAGAGCCTCCTCATAAGAGACAAGTGCCCCTGAGAGAAAGAAAGATCATATTGTTAGTTGAGATGGCTTTTCATTTTATCAATTCAGGGCTCTATGAATGAGAAAAGGACAGGTAAACTCTGAAGATCCAGGATAGTCCCAAGTAATGATAGAAAGAACAGTGGATTGAGGCTTAGGACACCTCACTGCTGTCCTGGTTGTGCCCGTGACTGGCTATGTGACCTGGGAGCCTCCATTTTCTCACTGGTAAAACAGCAGTGTAGCGGCGAGACTATTGGACTAAATTAGGAATTCTTTGGTGTCTATGAACTTCAAAAAAATTGATGCCTACATTTCAAAATAATTGGTTTCCTTTGTGATGTATTTTATTTATGCATTTAATAACATTATTCTGAGAAAGAGTTCTACCAGGCTACCAAAGGGGTCCATGACACACAAAGGCTGAGAACCTTTAAACTATACTTGACTACTAAGGTTCCTCTAAGATTTAAAATTCTTTGAGGGGATCTCTGGTTGAGGTCGGTTGATTTTGGTGGGGGAAAATAATGAAGAGATAGGATGAGAACAGCAGGTACAGAATCAAAAGGAGAGGTTAAAAGAGCCCCAAAGATCAACCTCATCATCTTCACAATTTTTGGAGCTGGCCAATCCACCATTGCCAGACTCCTTTTCCCATTGGGAGGAGAATTAGACTGGACTTGAGCGACTTGGAGATAGGAAGTCTAGGGTGGGGGTTGGTATTTGCTGCCAAGTCCTGGGTTTCTCAACCACTACACTCACAAGTGACATCAATGTTGAAAGAAGCATGGATGTGCCTACTCCCGGGATGCAGAATTGCTGTGGTTTGTCTTGGCAGTACTGGAGGAAGACTCCTCTTTTAGAGTTGGGTAAAAAAGGATGGCAAACCAGCTGAACATGAAAACACCTGTAAATGAGGAGAGATTGCCTTGAGCCTTGGAGGTGGGAGCCAGTGCAGGGTTGGGAACTGAGGGGGTGTTATTGGGGGAGGGTAATGTACAATATGGCCAATTCTTGGGCACAGAGCCCAAGAGTTGGCATTTCTCAGCATTGACTTCCAGTCAAACACTATGTCTTTTTCCTCTCTCTAGCCATCTTGGAGATGGAAGACAAGATATCTGAGCTCCTGCCTCCTTCCTTGATCTATAAGCTGATCCTACATGATTCTTTGGGAAAAACACATGAGGATATGAGTCAAGAGACCTCTACTCCAGTCTTTCCTTTGCTGCTATCTATTTTGTGACCTTAAGGAAGTAACTTAATTTCTCCGTAACTTATCTATTAAATAGGGAGGGCAAAAGTCATTTATAAAATGGGTGTGATAATAGCATCTACCTCAAAAAGCTGTTAGGAGAATCTCAACCTAGATGCTTTGCCAACCTCAAAGAACCATGTAAATGTTACCTACTATAACTAGCTGCGCAACCTTGGAAAAGTCACTTCGCTTCTATCTAAGCTAAGTACCTACCTCACAAAACTGTTATTAGAATTTCAAATGAGACAATATATGTAAAATGTTCCACAAACCTTGGAGCATTATTTAATGTAAAGCACCATACAAATACTAGCTATTACAATTTAATTATTACCAAGTTGTCACCTTAGACAAGTCACTTAACCTTTTCAGCCTCATCTTCCTCATCTGTAAAATGGGAGAAATCACAGTACTCGCCTTCCAGGTAGTGAGAATCTCTAATGAGATAATGTATGTATATAAAGTGCTTTGCAAAACTTAAAATGCTGTATGGTAGCTATAAAAAACTAACTGTTTTTTACCCTGGACACAGAACTACTTTCAGCCTCAGCTCCCTTATCTGTAAAATGAAGGTAATGATAGTTCCTACCTCACGGGGATTGTATGGAGATTGAATTAGATACTATAGAATGTACTTTGTAAATCCAAAAGTGCTATATAAATATTACTGGTATTACTACTACTATGATTAACACCACCACTACCACTACTGTTACTGTTCCTACTACTACTATTTGGGGATCCTGTTTTCTCTCCATTCCCAGGCATAGATTGGTCTTTCTTTGACTTGCCTCCCTTGGGAATGGGGGGAGGTGAGAGGATGTGACATGGTAGAGAAGGTCCAGGGTCTGAGAATGTTCTTACCTTGGAGAGAGTTGAGTAGTGTGAAGGCATAAATGGCTGTCAAACCAATCGGGGTGAGGAGGACCAGCCCCCACGTTCCCCCCACCAAGCAGAAGAGGCCGAGCACGGTGATGATGCCCTTCCAGACCTGATTCTGTTCCTTGCCTGCCTTGGAGCCACGGAGGTGGAAAATCTTCCAAGCTACCAGACCCAGAACCACACCTCCAAAGAGGAAGGTGATGATGAAATAGCCATGGACTGTGACATGCAGGGCCGTTTTGTTCTCTATCCAGCACCTGGCCAAGATCCAAAGTGGTCAGTGCAAGGAGTGAGCCTCTTTCCTTTACCCTGTCCTTATGGTGTCCCCTTTCATCATCCTGGACCTGCCTCAGAGTCCCTGAACCTCAAAGCTAATGGGGCTCCCAGGGGCCATCATGAACCCATCCCTGAGCAGAGATGGCCTGTTCAACATCTTCCCCATGTCTTCATCCAGTTTCTAGTGAAACAGAGCTCACTCACTCCCTTGAAGCTGAGGTAGCTTCCTGAAACCAATTTTGACTAACTTTTGTGGTCCTGCAGCAATCTTGGGAACTGACCCTGCCGGCTTCAGTCTCATTACAGTATGAGCAGGAGAGAAGATGCCATCCATTTTTACAGATGAGGAGACTAAGGTCTCAGTTTTCTCATCTGGAAAATGAGAGAGTTGGGGTTCATTTGAGTTGAGGCCCCATTTAATTCAAATTCCTATGATAAAAACCCTATGACTTAGTGCCTCCTGTCCTAAGGAAGGGAAAGTAACCCCTTGCTTTAGAAATTCTCCCCTCTTGCCTTCCCTGTTTTCCCCAAATTTAGAGGCAGCTGAAAGTTGAAGTAACTCACAGTTCCAAGGTGGTGTGGTTAGCCCCATCCTTGATGGCGTGGAGCCCATAGCTGCCAGTGATTCCAGTAATAAAGACCACTAAGATGGGAAGTCCTGGACCACAGAGGGAGAAGAGGAAGGGAAAAGGAATCATGGAATTTCCCCTGCACTCCTCCCATTTGGTTCCCAGATCTGGTGTCAAGGCCAAACTTCATTCCTGCCGGACCCACTGAGGATAGTCACCTACCCCAGCCCACCAGACACAACTTCGGGAAGTAGTGGCTTATGTATATGTTGAAGATCTTGACAGCCAGCAGGTACAGGTGGAAGGCCTCTATCCCCATCCAGGTGAAACAACAGAGCAGGAAGTAATGGAAGATCCCTCCCTGTGCCCGGCAGGAGGCTCCTTGCTTTGAGGAGTTGTGCCCCAGGAGGAGGATGAAGGTGAGATTCAAAAACGCCAAGCTGATGCTAAGGGCCACATGGATTTTGGGGGCATCTTCTGACTTGAACCTCTGCCTTGTGAACCTAAAAAGGGGTATAGGGAAAGGAGCCAGAGAAATGAAGCATGAGGAGGAATGGAGGTAAAGGAAAACCAATCAGAAGGAAGCTAATGAGTTCCTCCTAAGTAGGAAATACTTTATTTAAGGCAGAGAAGAGGAATAATATCCTTCCTCATCAGACTGAGGAGTACAGCCAAAGAACTTCCCCCAATAACCCTGGGAAGAGGGCAGGATAGCTCTCATACCCTCTTTCTATAGATGAGGAAATTCAGAACCAGATACGTGAAGTGTCCAAAGTCACACAGTAAGTTCATGGTAGAGGTGGAATTAAAACCCAGGTCTTTGGACCCTTCTCATGCCATCTCCCAAAATGGCCACTTTCTGTTTCCTAAAACTAGTGCTGTTCCTTCAAAACCACTTTGTATTTACCTTCTTTACACATACTCATATGTGTACAGATACATACATATATTCATACATATACATATACACATACGTTTGCATTAGGTACTTGCCTCCTCCTTTAGGATGTAAGATTATTGTACATGGAACTTGTTTGACTCTTTGTACTTCTATCCCGAGGGACTGGCACATCAAAGGTGCTTAATGGATACTTGTTTCCTTCCTTCCTCTCACCACAGACTTACACTTTGGCAAAGTGGCTAAAAGGACCTTAAAAGTTGTCTACTCACACCTCTCATTTTACAGATAAGAAAACTGAGGTCCAGAAAGGAAATGTAGACTGCCCAAGGCCACACTGTGAGAATAAAACAGATGTCACAATCAGTATGGTAATCTTCCAGGCAGTTGGAAAAGGGGCTTTGTTAGACTGTGGAATGACACCTGCTCTCAGCTGTTAGCTTATCACCTTCTGGGAATGCAATCATATCTCCTAAGGTCTTTAGGTGGGCACAAAGGTATCTAAAAACTAGAACTGTATAATCCATGGAGGTTCCTGGGAAAAGGAAATATCATAGTCTGGGTTGAGGAGCCAGATAGGGCTATAGTCCAAGGCAAAACTACTTAGCTCATAAAATTGGGTAAGAATTAAGTTTTATAGTTGCAAGGCACCTTAGGGACTACCTAGTCCATCTCCTCGCATTTTACAGATAAAGAAACTAAGGGTTAGGGATGTCAAAGGACTTTTCCAAAGCTACATAGGTAGAAAAGGGTTTGGGATTCTAAACTCATTGTGCTTTCTACTCTGCTGTGTTGCCTTTGCAGTTTGATGTTATTAAAGCAGCAAATCTTAAAGAGGAAGGTAAAGAAAAGGTTTATTTATAAACCTTTATAAACCTGGGCACTCACTGAATGCACTTGGTTCCTATTTTTGATTTATTCCATCTCTAATTGTTCCTCTCATCTTTCACTCCTTACCCCAAATTAGGATGTGGGAAAAGGGAATGTTTGAATATTTCCAGGTATTTTCCATGCGCTATATCCTTAAGAAGCTTTTTGGGACCTATGATTATCAAGAAACCCCTTAGCATTATGTCTCCACAACTTGACAGATGTGACTTATTTCATATGCTCCTGTTATCTATTTGTCATTTTCCTATTGAATTGGGAAAAGGAGAGATTCTTAGTTTAGTGGGGAAAGTACTGAATAGAATATCAAAACACCTGCATGAAAATCCTGACTTTGCCACTAACTAGCAATTTGGCCTTGCGTAAATCTTAGCCATAGTCTATCACTACACTTCAATTTCTTCTTCTATAAAATTGGGATGGGGGTTAAATTAGATGATCTCTACAGGTAGACTGAGATCTAATAATTTATGAAGCAAAAAGAAACGTTAACAAAGGAAGAAGTTAGAGGGAAAGAGACTTCATGGCCATAGGTAGACTCATGGAGGAAAAAGGAACCTCAGGGATGTCAGCACCAGGGACAGATCCTGAAATATGACTTAAGTTGCCTCCACTGCCATTCATTTTTTCCTGTTCTTCAGTTGTCTTTACAAGGGGACATTTGTTGCCTAGATCAGAGTGCAAACACCAACAGACAAGTCTCCTTGATTGAGTTTTCATGAAATAGCTACAATTGCATCCTCACTGTCCTCTGAAAAGTATTTTTTGTTTTAACATTCCTATCACCTTCTCCATACCTCCCCTATGCCATTTCATGATCTTAGATAAGTCACCCTAACTTCTTTGAACCCCAGTTTTCTCATCCATAAGATGAAGAGGTTGAAGTAGGTGATCTCTAAAGTTCTTCCTGGCTCAGGGGCCTAAGGTCAATCATGAGTTATGTTTTCTACATCAATCTATCAATCAATAGTTATCAAGTCTATCTTGTGCCAAGCACTGGGGATAGGAAGACAAAAAATGAACAGCTTTTGCCCTCAATGAGCTTATATTCTATCAAGGGAGAAAGCATCTATAAAAGATAAATACAGGTTGATTTTTCTGGGGAGGAGAAAGACATTACAGCTAGGATAAGGAAATTTTGAAGGAAGCAAAAGATATGAAGACATGGGAAGTGATTTTCTGTCCAGCAAAACTTAATGGCTGGTAGGTAGTAGGGAATGGGCTCGTGGTTAGAAGATTAAAAGGATCTTTCACCCTGGGAGAGAAACTGTCCTGAGGATCACCTAAAGTTAGAGAGCTAGACCATGCCTCTGGACCAAGAGGCTCACTTAGAAACTGGTTAGAGAGACAGAGACAGAGAGAGAGAGAGAGAGAGAGAGAGAGAGAGAGAGAGAGAGAGAGACAGACAGAGAGAGAGAGAGAGAGACAGAGACAGAGACAGGAAGAGAGGTCATATGAGTGTGTATGGAAGTAGCGATAGGAAGTTGACCTACCTCAGGGTAAAATAGAGGATTATGGTGAAAAACAGGAAGCACATGGAAGTACCACAGCCAGCAAGAGAGATTCGAACCAGAGCCTTCACTGTGGCAGCATCAAGGACTGGCTCCTATGAGATGCACCGCCCCCACCCCCCCACAAAAAAGTTCTTCAGACAAGGATGGAATGCAATCTCAAAGTCCTCCCCAAATCAGAGAGACTCAATTCACACAGAATGCATTGATCAGGAACACTAGGGAACTTGAGCCATTAGGGAACAGCAGTATACCACTCTCCTCCCCAGGGGCCCAGGTATGTCACCAGCAATAGGGCAAAGAAGGTCAGGTGGTCACAGCGGCAGATGGTCTGATTGGTCCTTTGCTCTGTGGAGCAACCTGTGGGTTTCCAATCTCCAGTTGTGCCTGCAAAAGTACCTATTAGGATCATAGAAGGGGAAGCTATGGACCAGCTCTCTTTCCCTACCGTCCACCCTGTCTAGACCCTGGGCATCCGCCCCTGGCTATCAGGAGGAGATGGTGCATTGTGGTAGAGATGCACCTACCTTTATTGTCATCCCAGAAAACACATTGGCGATTCTGAAACCACAGAAAAAAAAGGATTTATTTCTGAGTGTGGGTCAAATATATCTTTACGTTTTTTGTGATGTGTACATAGGAATATATCCATTTGTATGTGCAGCTATATATCATCTGCCATGCATGCATATGTGGGAATGTGTGTGAGTTCTGGATACAAACATATTCTATATTCATATTCCATACACATATATCTGTGTGTTCAGGTAAGTATGGGTTCACATATATGTGTATGTTTGTATCTGCACGCATATTGTCTTGTGTAGGTATTGTGTAAGCTTATGTACATATGCATTATGAATTTGTGTTTATGTGTGCAAAGATACAAGTGCCCATATATGGGCATGTGAATGGCATGCAGGGGTCACATGCTGGTGGGTAGTGCTGTGGAAAGTTCTTAATCCTCCCTATTCCCTCCTGCCTTCTGGATTCTAGACATTTAATCAGCTACACTCATATCAGTTAGCTACCTTTTAGCCTAGGAACAATAGAAGGGCCCCCAGATCCAGATGGTCCTCTTCTCTTTTGGAATTGATATCAAACAAAAATTAATACAATCCCAAGACCTCAGAGTCCTCTATTTAGGAAAATCTCACATTCAGATGTAGGTTTGACTCAATGCCATAATTTAAATTTTGTGTATTTCTTGCTAACCATTGGCAAAATCAGGATAAAGGAAAAGCTTAGGTAAAAGAAATTACGCTAATATCATCTGTAATGACAATAACAACTAGCATTTTTACGGTGCTTTGCAAGGCACCATCTCTGTATCTTTTCCCACCTACACCACCATTTTCAGCTTCTCTTTTATCTTTCCCTATCAGATTGTAATATCCTTGAGGCTAGGGATTGTTTTTTTTTTTAATTTGTATCCCCAGGTCTTAGTACTATGCTTGGCACATAGTAGGTGCTTAATAAATTTTTATTGACTTATTTAATCCTTCAAACAACCCAGTGAGGTAGGTTCTATTACTATTCACATTTTATAGATGAGGAAACTGAGGCAGAGAATGGTTAAATCACTTTCCCAGGGTCATACAGTTACTCAAGCAGTGTATATTAGAGGGCTTCATACTGGGCATCTCACTTGCAAAATAGTGTACTTTTTTAGAACTTCCCCAAGTCCTTTGCAGCTCCCAGTTTCACTGTGAATCTTTTGTTTCCAAGATACTTGCAGGGTGCACCCACTGTCCTTGGTTTTCCCTTCTTTTCTGTAGATTTGGTGTCCTTCCTGTTTCTTATTTAACCTGGTGAGGCTTGTTAAATTCCATTCATGCCTAGGGATGCAGTCTCTCTCACTGCTCTTACTACAGAATGTGTATAATCCACTCTAATTCTTCTCAGCTAGATGAAATCAGGAAGACCTGAGTTCAAATCTAGCCTTAGATGCTGACTCACTGGGTAATCCTGGCCAGACCATTTAACTTCTATCTGCCTCAGTTTCCTCAGGCATAAAATGGTGATCACAGAGCCAACTACTTCCCAAATTCAGTGAGATCATATCTGTAAAGTGCTTATCATAGTGCTGGGCACATAGTAAGTGTTTAGAAATACTTATTCCCTTCCCCTCCTCCTATCCTTTGTGTGTCTCTTTAAAAATTCCCTTGTATACAGGTCTCCCTTCCAGCTCAAAGATCAAAGTAGTGCAAATCCTTTCAAGACTGGAAGAGATAGTTTGTCCTTCTAAATCATAAATCTCATGGGATGAGTCAGTTCTCAAATCTCTATTACACATACACATATATGCATGCATATGTATACATACTGACCTGTGTTTTCCACATGGGTGCATTTGTATGGGTAGTTATGTGTTTGCATTTATGTATGTGAATGTGTGTGAATACATGCATGTGTTTGTATCTATACATATGTTTGTTATTTGAACTGTGTAACGTTTCCATAATGGTATGGATCTATGTATATGTCTATAAGTAAGTTTGTATTAAAGTGTGTATATTTATCAATTATTAGCACCCTTGTGAATATATGCATGGTATGCATGTGTGGTTATATTTCTGTAATGATATATGTTTGTTTAATTCCCCTACTCATGAGAACTGAGGCTTTACCTGGTAATACTGCTTGTGGGAGAAGGTAATTTCCACAGGTTCAGCCAGATCCTTGATGGGCTTAGTTCCAACCTGAATGCCCACCACATGATTGTCTAGCACAGAGCTTCTGAACTGCTGGCCAGTGGCTGAGCCCTAAAGGGAGAAGAAAGCCCATCTCAGACTTCAGGAAGGAATATTCCCTAATAGCCCTCTCCCTGCCCTACTTCTCAAACAGCTTGCTGGGACATTGACATGGGGAGCAGAGTTCTGAGCAGGCTCTCTGCAGTCTGGGTGCTCAAGGCGGGACTAAGTAGGTAATAAAAAATTATAATGATAAGAGCATTCAGAAAAGAACTGAAGCAGAAATATGCATAAAATAATTTTACACATATATACCTATTTTTGTCTAATAGGAGCCATCTCTAGGGTGGGGGGAAAGATGGAGGAAAGAAAAACATTTACATAATAATCTTGTTGTATATTTGGAAGGAATAGCAAATTGCGCATAATTGATTTGCAGTTTCATGTGCAATCACCTTTTTATTGTATTGTATTATAGAAATGCTTGTTTTAAATTAATGATTTATTAATTAATTATAAATATAATTATATATAATATAATATATAATTATACATTGTAAATATAATTATACATTGTAAATATAATTATATATAATATAATATATAATTATACATTGTAAATATAATTATATATAATATAATATATAATTATACATTGTAAATATAATTATATATAATATAATATATAATTACAAATATAATAATAGTATATTATTAATTAATAAGTAATGCTTTATGATAAATTAAAAATAAAATTTAAAAATAATAGTTTTGATGGAAAATAAAGAAAATTTTATATAATTTGCATATTTTACAAAGTTCTTAAATGTTATACACATGATTTTAAAATCACTTTCCCCCAACAACACTAAAGTTGTTTCTATAAATATTTTCTTCCACATATATGGTTGAGGAAACAAAATAGGAAGGGTTTTTTATCTACCCAGACCTCCTATAGATAACTGGGAGTTACCTATATTTGAAAGGCTTTCACAGAAATGTCCCAAAATCAAACCCCAGGGCTTGAGCAGGATAAGAGAGGTAGTCAGAGTCCTCACAGAATCCTCACAAAATACAAGTAGTAACAACATTCATAAAAGAAGAAAAATAGCTTAAAAATCACATTTGGAAAAAAAATTAAAATATAGGAGCAAAGGGAAGAAAAAGTGCTGACATACTAAATTTTTATTATATAATATAATAAAGTATATTAAATTTATAGATACATATATTTAAATATGATGGAATCATGAAGTAGCTAAAGTGTGGGAAGCAAGGGATATCTTACAGGATATCCAAAGAGATGTCTTCAAATAGATAAATGACACATTTAAAGACATTAAGCAATATTTAACACTGGTAAGGAAAACATCTGTGAAGTGTATGCTTTAGAATCAGATTTCAAATTATTCTTTTGAACCTAGATTCAAATTATTCCTCTAACAAATACTATGTAACCTTGGGCAATCCGCTTCACCTTTCTCTACGTGAGACAACTCTCTAAACTCAAAATCTGCTGTGGGCAGCTAGGTGGGGCAGTGGATAAAGTTCCTACGGTCAAGGAGACCGATCTTCCTGAGTTCAAATCCAAAGACACTTATTAGCTATGTAACCCTGGGCAAGTCACTTAACTCTGTTTGCCTCAGTTTCTTCATCAGCAAAATGAGCTGGAGAATGAAATGACAAGCTACTACAGTATTTTTGCCAAGAAAACTCCAAATGGGTTCACAAGAGTTGGACACAACTGAAAACAACTCAACAAATCAAGAAGAGATTTTCCTATTGTGAGTTTCTTATACCAGATTCAGATGATTCCCCTTTTCCCTACTCCCTCCCTAACAAAACACAAGATCAAATTAAAGTAGATCTTGTAAAAAGTTAAAAAAAAACCCAGGAGATAACTGAACTAGAAATAAAAGTGGTCTTTTAAAAAAAGATCAAGAAAAATAATAAAGAAAATGTCCAATCTTAAAAAGACATGAAACCTCAAAAAAAATCCATAGAAACCAACAACTGGAGAAGAAAACAGAATAGCAGATAATACAGATCAACTAGAAAAACATATTTGGAAGATCATTGAATTATCACAAAGTCTGGAAAACATGCAGATTCAAATGATATACCTTATGGATAGAGAAACAATTTCAGGATAGTCCAGAAAAAAACTAAAAACAAAAGAATCTAAACACTGCATTCCAGGAACTGATCAAGAAAACTTCTGAGGATTAATAAAAGCATGTAACTTTATAGAAATGGAAAGAATCCATAGGACTATGACAGGAAGAATTCAATGTTTGCCTTAACTATACATAATATAGTTAAACTCTAACCATATCAATGAATCAATGAATAAGCATTTATTGTGACTAGGAAAACAAAAACAAAAAATGCTGTAGACTTCAGAATAAAATACAGAAGTAGCATACCAGTGATCATTAAACAGGGCAAAAGCAAACTTCTCAAGGAAGGCAACAGCAGCAGTTTGAAAAAAGTTTAATAAAATATTTACCAAATTAACATTCATGGTTCATGAGCCCAGAATTATCTACCCAGTGAAACTCAGTACATAGCCTGAAGGCACCAGATAGACAACTGGAAAGCATTTAGGCTTTGAAAGGTTTTTAGAGAACTATGCACATTAAAGAAGTCTTTGAATAGTCATCCAATTCACAAGTCAAAAGGATGAGAACTTAAATCTAGATCAATCAGTTAATTTTTAAAAAATGAAAGGTTTCAGAGTATTAGGTTGATTAAACTATTGAATTTTCCAAAAGATGTTTCAGATAAACATATCTTAAAAGTTGGGGATAAAAGGAGAGGGAAATATTAAAGTAAATCTAAAGATACATAGAGAAAATTCAATAGGAAATGCTCCCAAATTTTCTTTTCAAATGTACATGGAAGTTACACAATAATAGTAACAATAAAGTAGCATTTATATAGGACTTTAAATTTTGCAAATATTTTATAAATTTTATCTCATGAGATCCTTACAACACCTCTGGGAGGTGGATGCTATTATTATGGCCATTTTATAGATGAAGAAACTGAGGCAGAGTGAGGTTTCTGAGGCAAAATTTGAACTATGGTTTTCTTGATTCCAAGCTCAGCATTCTTCTAGTGGATATGTAGCTACATACAGAAATCAAGAAACGTTATATGTCATATTTGTGGATCTTAATGCAAAAAAATGGGAATGAAATTATACAATGAATAAAAGGTATAATTTTCCCCACATGGAAATTTTAAAATGGATTATTAAATAATGTTTGAGTGAGAGAATTTTACAAACAATAACAGATTGCATTTTATTGGAAGTAGTCAAAGTAGTACTCAGAGAATAGTATTGAACCTAACTCAGTAAGAGAGAAAGGAAATTAGTGAATCAGCCTGAACTTAAAAATCATATACTACACAATATAAATGCAAAGGACAATTGAGAAACAATCAAAAGTGAATGTTGCAAAACTGTAAAGAACAAACACGTTCCCAAAGAAAAGGTATGAGAAGACAACCCATCCCACCATCCCTTTTGTATAATTAGGAGGTCTACAGGGATGTTGCGTTGCATACATTTTCGGACTTTTTTCATATATTGTTTGACTGTTGATTTTTCCCCCACTTTTTAATTTTTTTTTTAGATAGGATGGCTATCTGAGAGGGGGAAGGGTACTGGAAGAATTTCTGGTGATATCAAAAAACGAGACATCAGTTAAAAGTTATTTTAAAAACTAAAAATCTTGTTCCAGGCACAAAACAGTAAACAAGAAGGAGAAAGGGAGGAAAGTGATAACAAAGATGAAGACATTGAACAACTTAAAATAAGAAAGTGATGAAAATAACAAATTCAAGAACTGCTTCTTTTTTAAAATACAAAGGTGATTTAAAAAGAAGAGGACAAACCTAAATGAAATGAAGAAAATTATCAGATCATCCTACATATCTCTGTGCTAATCAATTAGAGGATCACAAAGAAATTGATGACTGTCTACAAAAATGTGAAATTTCAAAATTGAAAGAAGAATGGGACATTCTCAGAAGGATAAATTAAGCTGGCTGTTAAAAAACTTCCCTGCAGAGATACCTGGTTCAATTGGATTCAGAAGCAGCCATGTGCTGGTAAATGTTTAACAACTAGCTCTCCAGAAAAATAAAAGCTTAATCTACATCACTTTCTTAAGTCTAGTTCAATATATCAATGCAATAGATCAAGTCCTGGTTCACAGCATTTGTTGATTTCTGAGGTGTAAGTTCTAGCACTGAAATTTTAGCAATTCCAAGCCAGTATCAACTGACTTCATCACACCCCTGGGAACATATTTTTATCAACTTTCCAAATTTAATAAAATCCTTCCAAATTTGTTGAACGAACTAGTAACTCTGATTTCTTCTAAGAGGCAAATATGGTTTTAATATCAAAACCTGTAAAGACAAGGCTGAACATGAAAAGTAATTCCATTAATATTAAATAGACTGATATCATCAATGAACACTGATAAAAAGTATTAAATGTAAAATTATACAGCAACCAAGTTCTCCACTGTGACTAGGTAGGACAGAGAATACAAGAGATAACAAATCAAATTAACAAGAGAAACTATAAAGACGGTGTGATCCTTAAAGGACTTTACCTTCTATTAGAGGTGGGTAAAACATGTCTACAGATAAGAAATAGGACAACTGAAGTAGATAGAGCTGGAGTCAGGAAGACCCGAGTTCAAATTTGTCCTCAGACATTTATTAGCTGTATGAAACTGGGCAAGTCACTTAACCCTGTTTGCCTCAGTTTCCTCATCCATCAATGAGCTGGAGAAGGGAAATGGCAAACCACTCCAGTGCCTTTGCCAAGAAAACTCCAAATGGGGTCATGAAGAGTCAGACAGGACTGAAAAAAGACCACAACAGATAAGTAAATAGAGGATACATATAAAATCAATACAAAGAGATGGGGCTAACTGACAGAGTGGATGAGTCAGCATCTTAAAGAAGCCTTTTGAGCTGAGTTGTGGCAAGAATGGGAGGGCAGAACTAAGAAGCAGAGGTGAGGAAGGAGAAAATTACAGGCATGAGAAGTAACACAGACAAAGACATGATGGTAGGAAATTACTTATCATGTATGGGGAATAGTAAGTAAGTTAGTTTTGATGGAATGCAAACAATTATGTGCAAATTAACTATTCAGGATAAATAGGAAATAATTGAGAGAGAAGGCAGTAGAAATTTAGAGAGGTTAGGAAAGACTTCCTGTAGAAAGTTAAGATTTCAGTTGGTACTTAAAGGAAGCAGTGTAGGCCAGTGTTAGTGTCATTAACGTATTAATGACAAAAACCAAAAATCACACAGTTATAGCGTCTGAGACTGGACTTGAACTCAGACTCTCCTAAAAGTTTAGGTTTGGCCCTCTCTACATCTCACCACTTGAGTATAAGGTAGAGAGATAGTGTCTTGGAAATAACGATTACAGTGGACTGAGAAGAGAATGGGAGATGAGGAAAGAGAGGCCGTGGGTTTAAAACATCTTCTTGTCTCTCATTAAATTGTACGTTCCTTGAGAACAAGGACTATCTTTTGTCTCTTTTTGCATCCCCAGAGCTTGAAAGGCATAGTGCCTGACACATAGCAGGTGCTTAACAAACGTATATTGATTCTTCTAGGAGTTTGGTTGTGAAAGGTAGGGGAGATACAGAATTTATGTTTAAAATATTAAAAATTTAAGAATGAGAATTTTAAAAACTATAGATAACAGCAGTCACCAACCTTATTACTTCCAGAATCTTATAAATAGCAGTAACATCTGAAAAAGGAAGGAGAGGAATAAAAGATTCTATCTAAGAAGTTAACATATCCTTATCTACCAGTGACATCTTTGTACAACGGAAAAGTGTGGTTGACAGAGAGCTGGCCTCAGAATCAGGCAGAACCATGTCCTGATCCTACCAGACCTGTACTTACTGGGTGACCCTGGACAAGTCACTTAACCTCTCTGTATAAGCAATTCTCTAAGTTAGAAGGTGTCAACCTATACTGGCAGAGAAAGTTCCTTCCCAGGAGTACGTTACAAGGATGAAATCAACGGTGCAATTTAAAAAAAAATCGTACATCTAGAAAACCTATGATCATTAATGACAAAACAAAAAATCAGTGGAGGTAATAAATGACTTTAGTGAGATAGTTAGATGATAAGATAAATACAAAAAAGCATTTGCCTTCCTTTATACTACAGCTGAGAACCACAGCAAACTGATAGCAATGAACTGCATCAAATGTTTTATCATAAGTTATCAAAATATAAGACATATCATGACAAATTCAAAATGGTTACTGATTGAAATCCGAGGAGAAATTAAAATATGGAGCAATATTCAATGTGCATGGTTAATGAAAAAGCCAATACTTCCCAAACTAAGCTACAGACTTGATGCAGTGCCAGTCATGCTAGCCATAGAATCAAACATGATAACGTTCATAGGGAAAAAACAAGCAAGACTCTCAAAAACTATAAGAAAGAAAACCATCAAAGGAAATGAGAATGAGCAGATTTCAAAATGTATTTTAAAAATAATTATTATGAAAATTATCTGGTACTGGGACAAAATCAAGAAACAGATTTGATGGAGAAGAAAAAAAAATAGAAACCAATGGAGGTAATAAGGATTGTGCTGAATAAACTCAGAAATGCTGAATTATTATTTTAAAAAATTGTTGGGAAGACTGAGTGGCCAAAAATGGGCTTAGATTAAAATCTCGATGTAGGTTCTAACTGGGCAATCAATCTAAATATAAACAAATAATTAAAAACTGGAATAAAAAGTAATGTCATATTTGTCTCAGATGGAATAATTGGAGATTAAATTGATGGGTTTGATTATGCAAAGATTAAAGGATTTTCCACAGCAAAAATTCATTATTGTTAAAAGAAAAAAGATTGAGAGGAAAAAACCCCATCATAATGATAATTAATAAATAAATAAATTAAAGTGACAGATCAATAAGGAACTCATCTATGCATTATATATAAAAATATATATTTGCATATATATAAATGTGTAAATAAATATGTATCACTGTATAAATATGTCATGTATATATGTCTATATTTATGTGTATATATAATGTGTATTTGTATGTATTTATGTATATGTATATGTATATATTATATATTTTACATATATATATATATATGACATC
>CM053769.1:120036002-120079099 GCA_028658325.1 Potorous gilbertii
AGGGACCACCAGCCCCTGGTGATTTCACGGGCATAGAGAACTCACTGGACATCTTGAACTGAATGTCTTGTAGACATCTTAAATTCAACATGTCCCAAACTGAACTCATCAGCGTTCTCCTCAAAACCTCCTCTTTTCCAAACTTCTCTATTACTATTGAAAGTATCACCATCCTTCCAGTTTTCCGGGCTCTAAACCTCAAAGAACTGAAAAATGATGTCATCCCCAACTTCTCACACTCTCTCTTGTTCCCCTATATCCAATCTGTTGCCAAATTCTGTCAATTTTATTTCTGTAACATCTCTTGCATATACCCCCTTTTCTTTTCCGACACTGCTGTCGCTCTGGTGCAAGTCCCTGTTACATCATACCTGGGCTATTGCAAAATTCTGCTGGTGGGTCTGCCTGCCACCAGTCTCTCCCCATTCCAGTATATCTTTCACTCAGCTGTCAAAGTAATCTCTTCAAAGCACAGATCTGGCAATATCATCCCCCTACTCAATGAACTCCAGTGTCTCCCTTTCTCCTTCAGGATTAAATATAAAATTCTCTCTTTGGCATTCAGATCCCTTCTCAACCTGCCCCTTCCCCTCCTTCCCAGTCTTCTAATACCTTATGTCCTTCCCTTTCACCATGTATTCTGGGACCCAGTGACTCTGGCATTTTTGCAATTTCCTGGACAATATACTCCATTTGTCAATGCCAGGCATAATTCCCCTGGTCATCTCCTCAGAGAGCCTGAAATGCTCTCCCTCCTTATTTCCACCTGCTGGTTTCCCTGGCTTCAAGACCCAGTGAGAATTTCACCTTCTACACAAAGCCTTTCCCAACCCCTCCCTGCCATGGTTCTAGCTCCTTTCCTCAGTAGTGACTTCCATTTTATCTTGTCAATAGCTTGTGTGTACATAGCTGTTTTCTTGTTGTCCCCCTCCCCTGCCCCATTAGATTGTGAGGTCTTTTAGGGCAACAACTGTCTTTTGAATCTTTTGGTATGCATAGAGCTTAGTATGGTGCCTGGCACATAGTAGGTGCTTCAAAAATATTTATTGACTGATGAGGAAGCACTAGCTAGGCAAGTTCAAGTTCAAGAGTTGCTTGAGGCTTTAAGAGGTTAAGTGACTTGACCAATGTGGAGGTCAGAGGCAAGATGTGATTCTGGGTCTTTCTAACTCTGAAGCTAACTCTCCAGCCTCCAGCCCATACTAAGTCACAAAGTTGGTTCCACAAAGTTGGTTAGATGCTGTCCTCAAAGGATCTTAAAGAGGATAATAGGAAAAAAATTTTTTTCATAGGAAAAAAAATTCATAGCTGCTTTAGGTGTAGTTAGTAAAAATGACTAACATTCCATGTTTAACCACTGGATAATGGTGAAATTAATTATGGCGTATTAATATGATGGGATATTACAGTGCCACAAAATGACAAATACAAAGCAAACAAGGAAATATGGAAAGACTTTTCCAAAGTGATGAAAATCAAGATCAGATCCAGGATGTGTACCTATAACTACAATTATGTATTTTTGTTGCTTTTCAGTTGTTTCAGTCATAGTCAATTCTTCATGACCCCACTTGGGATTTTCTTGGCAAAGATACTAGAGCACTTTGCCATTTCCTTCTCCAGCTCATTTTACAGATGAAGAAACTAAGGCAAATGGGTCACACAACTAGTAAGTATCTGAGGTTGGATTTGAACTCAGATCCTCCTGTCCAGCTCTGGCACTATTCACTGCACCACTAGAGGCTGGGATGGAGAAAAGGTATCATGGAAACAATGAACCTGAGCCTCGACAGACTTTGAGAGATAGTGGAGGACAGAAGGGCTTGGTGTGCTATGGTCCATGGGGCCACAAAGAATTGGACATGACTGAACAACAATATACACCCAGACACTCACATACAAGCATGTATATATGAAGAATGAAAATTTCTACTTATGGCTCTGTCATTCATATCTACATCTATACAATATAGATGACATACATACATATACACATATACATATATGTGTATATATATATGCGTATGAATAACAGCCATAAGTAGAAATTTTCATACCTTTGGGTGAGGAAAACCTTTATGAAGCATACCCAGGACAAGCAATATGATAAAAGTTCTCAAAGTACCATTAAAGGCAAACTCTTGCTTGGCATGCAAACTGAGACCCTAGAAATGATGCTGCTGGTGGTAGAGGGCCTCCCCTAGAGTGTGACCTCTAGGTGATGAGAGGGTGTGCAGAGGCTGTTTGGTGGCTTCCTAGTTTAACTGATTCCTCTTACCAAGTGCTGCACTCAGCCCCTCTCCACCGTATACAGGTACAAACACTATCTGGGCTCTCTAAATTCTGGCATCTTGACAAAAAATCCCAATTGTCCTGCCCTATTTACCACTCTAAAAACCATTGTCATGGACAGTGAAACTTCAGATAGACCAAAAAGGGTAATAAACATAGGCATTTGTATCTCACTATTCCTTGGGTCCTACTTTGTTAACTGAGAAGGGTTTTATGTGAGATTTTATTCTTTTTTTCTGTACATTTGAATACTTATTTGATTATTTTTATTGATGGTTTTTTAGTATGTCATTCAACACATTTAAAAACAAACCCAGACTCTGCCTCCTCTCTCTCTGTTTCAGGTTACTCTCTACTCAGATGTCAAATTGATTTTCCTGAAGCCTAAATCTGACCATGTCATTTCCCCATTCAAAAAATTCCAGGGGTTCTTTATTCCCTCCAGGATCAAACAGAAAATTTTCTGTTTTTAGAACTCTTGCCCTTTCCTGCCTTTTTAGTCTATTGGCATCTAACATCTCCACATACTCTATCCATTTCCATCCAGTGACACTGGGGTCCTTCCATACAAGGTACTCTATCTCCCAACTCCTGTCATTTTCCCAGAATGCTTCCCATGCCTGTAATTCTCTCCCTCCTCATCTCCATTTCTTGACTTTTCTGGCTTCCTTCGAGTCCCTGCTAAAGCTTCACATTCTGCAGTAAGGTTTTCCTCATTAATGCTAGAGCTGCTCTTAATTTATCCTGCATATGTTTTGCTTGTACATAGTTGTTTCATAGTTCCTTGAGAATAGGGAGTTTTTCCTTTGGTCTGTCTTTGTACCCCGAGAGCTTAACATAGTAGCTGGCACATAGTATATACTTGATAAATATTTATTGACTTAAGACTACCATTTGATACGCAGATTAGCCCCATAACCCCAAATTGGGTTTCAAAGAGATGAATGTGTCTGAAATGATTCAATAACAATGAGGTTAAAAGAAGGAAGGAAGAATGAGAGGGAAGCTGTGTCTCTCTGCTCTTACCCCACCCCCCGTTTACAATGAAGTGCTAGGTAACCCCTCACCTTGAATATGTCCCCTTCTCCAATGTTGATGACCACCAGGACGACTCGGACAGAAGTCATGGTTGGTTTCAGGCTTTCAAATAGGCTCCTGGGTAGCCTGACTCTGTGGGGTACCTCCGTCTCATTCCCATTCAATGTTACTGGCACCTGCAATTGCAATCCAATCATCCTCCCATTCACCAGAGGGCTCAGGGGCCGTACTGGTCCCACCAATCAGATGGAGAGACTGGAGTATCTTGTAGGGAAGAGACTAATCCTGAGAGAGTGAAGGAGAGGACCTATTAGGAGCTCCTCTAACCTTAAGAGAATGGGATGAACTCTAGAAATCCTAGACCTTGTCTGCCTTTAATTCATATGTTTCCTTGATCAAACATATCTCCTTGATCTAGGGGCAATGTGGTAAATTAGAACTGGATTCAGGGGGACTGAGTTCTGACATTCACTAAATGACCTTGGGCAAGTTAGCTCATTTAGTTGGTCTTTCCATCTGTAAAGTGGTGGTGTTTGGGGAGGGGGTGGATGAAACCAGGGGCAGTGTGGTGAAGTCTGTGGATCCTTTCTTAGAATCATTGAAAGAAATATTGAATTTCAGTTAGATGTTGGTGAGAATAAAGATGTTATTTCCCCCCCATCCAATTTGAAAGACCCTCTGAGATTTCTCTGTAGACATCAGAGTAAGAATCCCCAGACTAGGTGGTTTCTGAGTTCCCTTCAGTGAATGCTTAAAATTCTATCTCTATGTTCTTCATGGGGGAGGGGAGAGACACTGACTTTCCCAGGGCCAAATCTGGTCCTTCATGGAATATGTGAGATTTGGGAAGGGATAACTTGGGTAGAGGCACTGAAAGGGAGATTCAATATGGGGGGGGGGCGTGGAATTTAGCTGGAGAGATTGCATGATTCATGAGAGTCCTGGTAATCCCAAGAGATAAGGGTGAGGGGAGTAAGAAACCAGGGGTATTCACCTGAGATGGTGAGATGGAGAAGAAGAGGTCTTGGGGAGTGCTGATGGAGACATTCTGGACGGTTGCCTTCACTGCAGTCTCATCCAAAATAGGCCTTGGTGATTTTCCGTTAGCTAAATCTTCCAACTTCTTGATCCAGAATCTGCAGAGGGGAATGAACTCTGGACCGGGAGTTGGGAGATCCTGCAGATTGGCTGAGCTCTAACCCTAAATTCGCTCAGGCCCCCTCCCATGCCTTTGTACCAACATAGAGACTTGGGAGTAAATGACTGGCATTCATTCTGTCCCTGACGCATAGCCATTGGCTGCTATCCAAAAGATGTTTGGGATGATCAGAGACTTCTGGATAGCATGCCTAACAGGCAAAGCATGTGTGTGTGTGTGTGTGTGTGTTGGGCACAGTGGGTGGAGATTTTTACATTGGGAGGTTCTAGTATTTGTTAACACCTTCCCAATCCCCACCAAGGGTTCCAATTAGTATTCCTAGTTATGGGTTTCTGGAAACCACCTTGCTCCAAACCCAACTTCCCAAGGTTTACCCCACAATCATTTATTTACACATGGAGAGGGGAAATACATAAACCCACCAAACATCTTCTATTATGGGTATTGGGGTTTGCTTGTTGTACAAACCACAATTCATCACTACCCCTCACTCTCAAACTGGCACTGAGTCTCTCCTTCTTTATCTATGTCAGATGAAGTCACAGAAGCATCCTGCAAAAACATCTTCTGCAGAAAGCCTTCCCTGGTTTACTTAGCTGATAGTGTCTTCCCCCACTAAGATTTCCTCCACTCTGTTCTGTATATATCTGGTCTGTATCTAGTTATTTGCATGTTGTTTCCTTGTTAGAATGTAAGTTCCTTGAGATCAAGGGCCATTTTAACCCTTCTTTGTATCCCCAGTACTTAGCACAAGTCCTGCACATTATAGGTGCTTAATAAACACTTTTTGAGAGACAGAGAGAGACAAACAGAAAGGGAGAGACAGACAGAGAGCAAGAGAAAGGTAGAGACAGAAAGAAAGAGAAAGGAAAAGAAGATACAGAGACAGAGAGATAAAGAAAGGGGGAGATACAGAGAGAGCAAGAGAGAGAAAGAGAGAGATAAAGGAAAAGAGAGACAGAGAAACAAAGAGAGAGAGACAGAGAAAGACAGAGAGACAGAGACAGAGAAACAAAAAGAAGGGGAGGAAACAGAGAGAGAATAGGACAAAGACAGACAGAGAAAGGAAAAGGAGAGAGAGAGACAGAAAGCGAGATTAAATCTCAGGGTTGGAAAGGACTCCAGAAGGCCACTAGTCTGAATTGAACTTGGACTCTACAACTTCTTCTGTAACAAATCAGTCTCCAGCTTACCCCAGAAGACCCCAAGTGAGGACAACTGATTCCATTTTGGGTTGTTTCCATCATTAGGAATTCTGTCTTTACATCATTGTCCAGCAGACTAAGGATTAATTTTGGGGTCAAAAAACCTTGATTGAATTCTCAGTTTTGCCATTTCTTGACCCACATGGCCTTGAGCCAGTCACCTAGTAGCTGAGGGCCTCAGTCTCTTCATTTGTAAAATGAGATTAAACCAGATGACTTCCTCATAGCTCTAGAATTACTATCTTATGAACCTAAATTTCAACTTCTGCCCATTGTTCCCAGTTTTCTCTGGACAAGGAGGATAAATCTCTTCCTCATGATGGTCAACAAAGACCAAAGCTATCATATCTCCCTCAGTCTTTTCATCACTAGTTCCTTTAGCCCATCCTGGACCATTGCATGGTCTCTATTCCCTTACTGTTCTTGTCAAACTCCCTCCTCTGAAAGCTCTTTAGTTTGTCAACAGACTTCCTAAAATGTGGTACACAGAAGCGCATGCAAAACTCTAGATCAACAGTGTCAAACTCACATAGAAATGGGGGCCACTAAATAGTACAATAAGATTTCATGTGATGTCCATATTGGCTTAGAAAATCACATATTAATATCATCTATGCTTTACTGTATTTTTATTTATTTTGTTAGATATTTCCCATTTACATTTTAAATTCTCAGGCCGCACTTGGGAATATTGTGGGCCACATATAGCCATGGGCCACATGTCTGATACCTCTTCTCCAGATAGTATCTCAGTATGACAGGGTACAGTGGGACCATGGTCATCTTCATTTTGGCCACCATCCCCTTTCCAATACAGCCTAGGATCATTGGCTTTTTTTAATTGTCACATTGCACCATTGACTAATATTGATCTGTCAAAGCCTGCAGACATTTTTCGTATGAATTACTGTCTCCCACATTTTGAAGTTGAGAAGTGAACTTTTTTAACTCGTTTGAGCTTTTTCATTGATTACAGTGAAATGTCATCGTATTCTATGGTGCCCATCATACTAACATGTCAATACCCTTTTGGATCCTGACTGTATTATCTAGGATCCTAGCCATTTCCCCTGATTTTTGTGTCCTCTGCAGGTTTCATAATCATGCACCTACACATTTATCCAAGCTTTTGATAAAAATATTTAGTAGCGCAAAGAGAGGACAGATTGTTAGGGAACTAGCTCTACAGAAGCCCTTCTTTCCAAGTGAAATGGATCCATTAATCAGTATTCTTTAGATCTAGTCATTTAATCAGTTCTGAGTGAACTTAACCAAATTATCATCTAGTTTACTTCTTTTCGTCTTGTCCACAGGAATACTATAGAATACTTTGTTAAATGCTTTACCTAAGCCTAGCATATCCCCAAACTGCTGGTCTAACAACACTGTCAAAAACGGAAATGAGTTTAGTTTAGCACAGTTTCTTTCTGGGGGCAGCATGCTAAGTCTCTATGATCTTCCTTTTCTAAATACTTAGGAACTATCCCTTTTGATTTTTACCATTTATCAATGGCCCATAGTTTACAGACTCCGCTCTGTTTGGGGATTTTTTGTTTTGTTTTGATTCAGAAAATTCAGATAAGATCTGTCCTTTTCAAACCACATACTACTATTTTGTTCTCCACAATCTTTAAATGATTTAGCAGTCATGTCCACCAATTCTTTCAATAGTCTGGGTTGTAACTGATCTAGTGCTATTGACTTTAATCTCTGGAGGGTTACTAAATACTCTCTTATCCTTATCCTTAGTGGAGAAAAGTAGCAAAATAAGAATTGAGTAGTTCATGCTTTTTACTGTCATTCACTCTTTCCTCATTCACTCATTCTGTGCTAGGCTCCTATATTTTCCTTTAATCTTCCCTTCCTCCTTATTACAATTTTTAAAAAACCTCACTTTTTATTGCGCTTGATACTGATTGTTAACTTCAATGTAACTTGAATGTTAGTGGTTTACCACACTTAGGGACATCCGCTTCTATTGCTTGCCTTTGCTCTTACCTTCAATTCAATTTAACAATCATTAAGAGCCAAGTAGGAGCAAGCCATTGTACTAGATGACTGGGGATACAAAGAAATTAAAAATAGTCACACCCTCAAGGAGCTTATACTCACTGGGGGACATAACATGCAAGCTGATAAGTAAATACAAGGTAATTTGAAGAGGATGAGCATACTAACAGCTTCTGTTTTATGAATCTTAAAAATCTAAGGAGAAACCAAAGACTCCTTCCAGGACAGAATTAGATCCAGACTAGTGGTTCCCTTCATTGGTTTCTGCACATTTTTGAGAGATGAAATGACCATTCTCACCTCTCTATCACCTCGGGGTTACACTTTGGAGTACTTCTGTTACATGAAATGAAACACCGAGCGGCTGCATACTCAGTTGGATCGCCTTCTCCAGAGCAGTAATTTGTTTCTTTCTCCTCTCTGGCCCTCAAAGGATCTAGAAGACATGGCCCCCAAAGAACGAGGAAAAGGACTCACAAATACAAAAACTATTTATAGCAATTCTTTCGTGGCAGCGAAGAACTGGGAACTAAGGAGGGGGCTTGTCAGATACGGAACGGCTGACCAGATTAGAGTATATGAAGGTGATGGAATACTTTGGTACTGTAGGAAATCACCAAAGGTATGATTTCTAAGGGTTTGGAAAGACTTTTATGAACTGATACATAATGGGGTGGGCAGAGCCAGGAGAACAATTTATACATTAACCCAACATAATAAAGGGCAGCTTAAAAAGATTTAAGAATTCTGGTCAATGTAAAGGTCAAGCATGACTCCAAAAGGTTGATGATGAAGCCTGCTACTCAGGTTCAGACAGTTAATGGACTCAAGGTATAGAATGAGACACATTTTTGGACATAACCAATACGGGATTTCCTTCTGTTTAACTATGCCTCCTTCCTTCCTTCCTTCCTTCCTTTCTTTTTCTTTCTTTCTTTCTTTCTTTCCCTCCCTCCCTCCCTCCTTTCTTTCTTTCTTTCCTTCCAGGAAAGTAAAAGGGAACAAAATGTTTCCTAATGGAAAAACGAAGCTGCCCTGTGCTTCACTAGAAGTATGAAGTAGGAATGGAGGGATGATGGGGAGCTGACTGATCCCACCAACATTTCCTCCCTGTTTCATAAAATCTTTTCTGAGTACATTAACTGAATGAACGTGTCCAATCAGCCCTTCAGCATATACTGTCATATATGATACATCTTATTACATATTAAAATGGATAGAGAGCTGGTCTCAGAAGCTGGGAGACATGGGTTCAATTCCTGCCCTTAACTTATATTGAGCGTGTGACCCTAGATAAATCACTTAAGGTTTCAGTGCTCTAAAGTATCTCTTTAGGAGTAGGTACCCATATGCAGCTCACCAGGAGCTCCCTATACCAAAGAAATCAGAGATGTGGTTAAAAATCTGTAAGGAGTATTTGGCATAATACTTTATTTCCAGACTCCTTCACAGTAGTGTGGTGAGATATAATTATGATGAGACAAATGAAATTAGCTTTCAGAGAAATGGCGAAACTCCATACACATGTTTGTGTTAGTATTAAGCATTAGCATTTCTACATATGTATGTGTGATCATCAGGCATTAGTATTTTTTATTCCAAGGTTAGGGAAATATAAGAAGATTCTAAGGGATCATTCTTTTTCTTGAGAGATGGAAAAGACCTTCAAAGTTTGCTGGTTCAATGATTGTTTTACGAGGAAACAAAATGTGATATACTTAAGGTTAGACAAGGGTTGATGAGGAGCCAGCTGGATTCAGCCCCTTATTCTCTGCCTTCAGAACTCCTTGTACTAAACCCAGAGGACCTTAATCTTTCCTTTCTAGAGTACAAATGGGAAAGGTCCAAAGTGAGAAGACCACTCACCATCCATAATGAACCCTTTCAGACTCCCATGTGAGAGTCTCTTTCACCTTCATTGTCCTCTTGTGATTTGCTCTGGCTGGCACACTAATGTGTCTCCCTGGGTCATTCTCTCTCTCATGTTTGTATGCATAAGGGTGAGCTCTTGGGCATATACAAGGGATCTTCCATTTCTTCTGTCTCATTGTTGGGTCTAGCAAGTGCTCTTGTTAGTCTAGAGATGGTAGAGAGGCTCTTCTCTCTCCCTCCCCTCCCCTTTTTAGAATGTGAGCTTCTTGAGAAAAAGTACTATGGGTTTTGACTTTCCTCAGATTCCCAGAGTGCCTGGCACATAATTAATAAATGTGCACTGACTGACTGGCTGCTAGCAGGCCAATCTATAAACAGTTGAGCATGAAGAGGCTGTCACACTTCCTCTTACAAATGTCATATATAAATGATAATTAAAATGTTGGCTCCTTTGGTCACCAGCTAGGTGAAATTGGATCAAACTTTATGGAGGTGGTGAGATTGGAGCTAAGCCTTGAAGGACATACCCTAAATCCAGGGACTAGACAGAGATCCTAAACAGTCAGACAAAACTAACATTCCCCCTGACAGATGCCTACTCTGTATGACAGGTGACAACTCAGTCCCAGCTCTCTGCTCCCCTTCCTCTTCCGAGTCCAACTTTCAGTTCCTCAGTTCCCTGGAAAGAGGAGATAATCTAGTTTTGTCTCCTAAGTGACTACGCCCACTGCTCTGATGGGAGTTGTAAGATTCAGCACCAGAAGAGTAGATGGCTCTTAGGAAGAAGGAGGGAGACTTTGTCCTACTCACCCAGCTGAAGCAGGAAGATAATCTGGAGAATCATGACCCCCAGGTCCGTTGGTGTATATCGGCGTAGTGACTCTCCCATGTCTGGTCCCAACCTCATTCTCTCCCCATAGGAGGCCTAGACAGATCTCCAATGTCTATCTGAGCTGTGCAAGGCCCCGTGATCATTCTATGTCTCTTCCTGTTTGTCCACTCTTCCTGTTATGAAAGATGTTAACTGTCACAGATGGATGTGAGGATTAGGGGGCAGACATTCAAGTCATATCCTGAGACCTCCTCTTCATCCCTGTCTATAATAGTTACCATGAGAATAAATTGTAGTTAAGGTTGGATGCACGTCACTACCAAGAAGTTCCCTGGAGGCTAGACCAGGAGACCAAAGAGTATCTGGGGCTTGGGCCAAGGCTGCTCCTTCCTGGAGGGTGGGGAAGGCCTCCAAACTTCCCCAACTCCATGGCTACCCAACTGTCCTCTGGAGGAGCACCTTTCTGCTAATAAGACTCATCAGGCCTTCCTCTACACCCCATCCTCATGCTGGAGAGCATTTCTGGCAGGGCTTCAGGCAGGATGTGCAAAGAGGAAGTCAGTCACTTTCATGTTTGGTGTTGACCAGTGGCTCTGGCTTTTGACCTACCTGCCAGTGCACTTTCAAGAATTGCAGGTGGTAGCATTTCCCATAAAAGCAGGATGGGATCATAGCATTAGGTTTAGAGAAGAAAAGAACATTAGACACCATGTATTCCCACTCCTTCATTTTACAAATGAGGAAACTGAGGCCCGGGGAAATTGTTATGTATTTTATAGTTTTATATATACATGGTGTCCCTCCTGATGGAACGCAACATCCTTGATGAATTCCCAACCCACAGAAAAATAAAAGCAATTACAAAAGCCTAGATAATTTTGACGATGTGACATTGAAGAACTTTTGCACAAACGAAATTAATGCAACTAGAATAAGAAGAAAAGGAGTCCATTGAGAGAACATCTTAGTATCAAGTATCTCCAATACAGCTTTGGTATCTAAGATAAATAGAAAACTAACAGAAATATATGACCAAAATTTATTCCCCAATAGACAAGTGGTCAAACTGATAGCCCTATGAAAGAATTGTCTAGATTGCTAGTAATAAGAGAAATATAAATCAGAACAATACTGAGGTTCTCCTTACACCCTTCAATTTGGCAAAGATGACCAAAGATGGGAATAGTCAATATTGCATTATTATTGGAGTTGTGAATTAGCACAACTAATTTGCAAAATAATTTATGATTATGCAAATAAAGCGACCAAAATGACCTTTAACCAGATATTCTACTGCTGGGCATGGAGCCCAAGGAGATCACTGAAAAAATTTTCCCATATATACCAATATATTTATATCTGTATTTCTTTTGTGGTAGCAAAGAATTGGAAACTATTGGGGCAATGGATAGGCAAATTGTGGGACCTGAATGTCATGAATATTACTATGCTGTGAGAAATAATGAAAGTGATGAATAAACAAAAGCATAGAAAGACTTATGGGAATTGATACAAAACAAAGAAAAGCAGAGCCAGGAAATCAATATATTCAGTGACTAGAAGGATGAAAATTGAAAAGTTACCACAGAATGACCTCATATGATTATTGTAAACTTTCTAAGAATGGGCTTAACAGCAAAGAAGACATGACTCCTCCCACGCCTTCTTTGCAAGTGGTGAGGGAGGGGTCTACGGATGTGGAATACTGAATATACTGTCAGATTTTTTTGAGGGGTTTTGTTGATTTTTCCCCCTCTTCCTCTATTTTAAAATATATTCTTTGTTATAAAGGTTAGCTCCCTGGCAAGGGAAAAGAGGAGGAATACAGGGGAAAATGTAGGTGACATAAAGCAAAAGAAATCAATAAAATCTATTTTTAAAAAGAAGGCAATCTCTTCAACTGTAGGGACTGTATCATTTATGCTCTGAACCTAGCACTTAGCAGGTATTTAGTAGATTTAGTAAGCTTACTGCTTAAGGGCCTTGCCCAAGGCCACATATTGTGCGTCCTGTCCAGTGACCCCATTTGGGGTTTTCTTGGAAGGGATACTAGAGTGGTTTGCCATTTGCTTCTCCAGCTCATTTGACAGATGAGGAAACTGAGGCAAACAGGGTGAAGTGATTTGCCCAGGGTCACATAGCTAGGAAGTGTCTGAGGCTGGATTTGCATTCATTCAGTCCCAGGCTTCTAGACACTGAGTTTACCTAGCTGTTCCCCCACACCAATATTGTAGTAGGTATTAAAAGTGACTCCAAAGCCAGCTCTTTCTGCACTCCACCACCATAGGCACCAGTCCACTGCTCCAGCAATCCTTCCCACCAGCCTTTAGGGGATATCCACCAGGTAATACTTGTTTTCCACCAACAACCTTTTGTGCTTCCATAGAACTGGATGTTGCCTAAGGGCCAGAACTCAGTCTTCTATTTTCTCCATAATCTTTTCCTCCATTCTCTTGATAGCCCCCTCCCTGACTTCTAATCTCTTCTACCCTGCCCAGCCCCTATCCTGTGCCTAGACAGTACAAAGCTCTGTTCCTAAATCCCCAATATATGACTGAGGCTTGACTTGGGGAAGTTATCCAGTATCTACTTCAAGATATAGGGATTGAGTAGAAGACAATAAGCCAGGAAAACAGCAAGCAGTCCCTGCCCTGATTTCTTGTCCATTGTTTTAATTCATAGGTACCCCAGTGGATAGCTAGAACTAAAGGGAATGGAGTTGCCTTCCACCTGGGAAGCATAAACAGTGACAATGTATGAATTTCAGATAAAATAATTCCCCGCTTTATCAAAAAATACAGACCCATGCTGACTTGTCTGCATGGAGACCTGGATGGGGGCCTATTTGCAAGGGCTGTAACTAACTTAAGTGAATGGGGTATTGTCCACAAGTCATCTAGGTGGGGACACACTTCCTCCTTCTGCCTCTCCTTGAGATCTATGGGCCCAGGCCATCACACTCAGGGTTCTGCTATGTTTTCCATCTTCTGGACTACCTTTCCTAGCATTCCTTTTTTTGAGGGGGGAAGAGGTAGGATTGGGGAGACCTAACCCTCTACCCATTGAGACTAAGCCAGATTGTCTTTCAAACAACCACCACCACTAACTCCCCTTCTATTTTTGCCCTAGACACAAAAATTCTCAGTTATGACTTACTTTTAAATAGGAGAGTCATGTAGGCGGGGATCTATTTCCTGACAAAGGGACAGAGTAACACACAGACAAAAACAAGAGACTGCCTCTACATCATGATCTGAGTGCCCTGGCTTAATAGAGTGAAGACTTGGTTTCTAGTCTTGGCTAGCTCATGGTATGAATTTAGGGTCACTCTCTTACCCTATCTAGGTCATAATTTCCTCATATAAAAGGAGAGTGTTGGTGTGGCACATTAGAATTAATCCAGATTTGGAATCAAAGACCTGTGTTGAATTCTCACTTTCCCCTTAGTAGCTGTATTACTTTGGGTAAGACTCCTGACCTCTCTAGGCCTGTTTTCTCATATATAAAAGTGAAATAGACTATAGGTGATCTCTAGGGATTCTGTCTCTAAATTCTATGATCCTGTTATGAGATGATGTATCTCCAAAATCCCTCCCAGTTCTGATATTCTGTGATATATGAGTTCAAAATCTCTTGGCCATCAGCCTGACCCTGATGGCTGAGATTCCCACTGTCAAGTAGCTTTGGGATAAGGTATTTGGTCTTCAGAAGAACTTTGCTACATCGGAGGACCAAATTGCTAATCTGTTTGTCTGACCCAAGTTGGCTCATTAGATTAGCCAATTCTCATTTAGCAGGCCCTCTAAGGGGGGGAATCAGAACTGTTAACTTTTAAGAATAAAAGGGGGTCCTTAACCTTCTTCATCCCCTGAGCCTTCTTGCCTTCTTTTGGCAACATGGTCTGAGGACCTGGGTTTAGATCTCAGCTTTGCTATTTGTCACTTTGGACAAGTGATACCTACCTCTACTCCTGCCCCCTGCCCGGATCAGTTTTTTTATCTGCAAAACAATGAGGATCAATTTTATAGGATCATAGATTTAGTGATGGCAAGAGAGCTCAAAGGTCATCTATCCTGATACCTTTTTCTTACAATTGCAGAACACCCAGGAAGATTGACTCTTCCAAGGTCACACAAGGAGTATATGAGATGGGATATGGACCCCAGGCCCTCAGACTCTGCAATCAGTTTACTAAAGACCCTTCTCTAAAGCTTTTTTCAGGAGACACAAATAAATTTCTCTTTTTTTGGTAAAGAGTATTTTATTGTTTTCCCCAATTACATGTAAAGACAGCTTTCAGCATTCATTTCTATAAGGTATTGAGTTTCAAATTTTCTCCCCCTTCCTTTCTTCCCTCCTCCCCAAGATGGCAAGTAATTTGACATAGGTTCTACATATCCACTCATGTAAACATATTTCCACATTAGTTATGTTGTGAAAGAAGAAACAGAACAAAAGGGAAAAGTCACAAAAAATGAAAAAAAAAAGACTTTGATCTGCATTTGGACTCCATAGTTTCTTCTCTGGATGTGGATGGCATTTTCCATCATAAGCCTTTTGGAATTGTCTAGGATCACTGTATTTCTGAGAAAAGCTAAGTCAATCACAATTGATCATCACCCAATGTTGTTACTGTGCCCAGTGTTCTCCTGGTTCTGCTCACTTCACTCAGCATCAGTTAATGTAATTCTTTCCAGGTTTTTCTGAAATCCACTTGCTTATCATTTCTTATAGAACAGTAGCATTCCATTCCATTCCATTCATATACCACAACTTGTTTAGTCATTCCCCAATGGATGGACATGCCCTCAATTTCCAGTTCTTGGCCACCACAAAAAGAGCTGCTATAAATATTTTTGTACACATGGGACATTTTCCCATGTTTATAACCTCTTTGGGATATGAATCTCATAATAGTATTACTGGATCAAAGGATATGCACAGTTTTATGGCCATTTGGGCACAGCTCCAAATTGCTCTCTACAATGGTTGGATCAGTTCACAACTCCACCAACAATGCATTAATGTACCAGTTTTCCTATATCTTCTCCAACATTTCTCATTTTTGTTTTCTGTCATATTAGCTAATCAGAGAGAATTTCTCTAATCTATAGTGATTTAATCAATATTTAATTTAGTGATTTAAATCATTTTTTCATATGACTATAGATAGCTTTAATTTTTTCATTTGAAAACTGCTTGTTCATATCCTTTGACCATTTATCAATTGGGGAATGACTTGTATTCTTATAAATTTGACTCAGGATGACTAGAGATGACCTAAGATGAGGCAACTGGGGTTAAGTGACTTGCCCAAGGTCACACAGCTAGCGAGTGTCAAGTGTCTGAGTTAAGATTTGAACTCAGGTCCTCCTGACTCCTACACTAGTGCTCTATCTACTACACCACCTAGCTGCCCTGGGAGAGGAGAAGGAATAGCTTTAGAGGCATCTGGGAAGGTTGGCAGAACAGATATCCTTCAACAAGCCAACATCAGAAGAAAGAGGACATTTAATCAAAACCTCAGACTATGTACAAATATAAAAAATATATACAATGAGCACAGTGCATGACAGCTGCTAAAAAAAGTCATCCCAAGAAGGTGAACCAACTGGAGATGGGAGAAGTGAGAGATTCCCTCTGAGGGAGATCAGGCTAGAGACCACAACTCCCTAGTCCTAGCTGTTCTTGGGGCTCAGAAGGGAGAATTGGTCTTGTGAAGGCAGTATAGTACAGAGGAAATCAAAGATGGAAGCCTGACTCTGTGTCACAGCCCCTCTCTAGGCCTCAGTTTCTCCAGTTGTAAAATGAGAGGGTTAGACTACTTGCTCTCAGAGGGTCTTTTCCATCTTTAATATTCTTTGTTCTCCAAATTAGGGCAGTAGACAGCCAGTTCTACCCCAATCTCTCTCTCTCTCTCTCTCTCTCTCTCTCTCTCTCTCTCTCTCTCTCTCTTTCTCTCTTTCTCCTTCTCTCTCTCCTACTCTCATGGAATATTTTGGTTTTCCCTCAAATTAGAACATTGGACAAAAATGAGAAGGGTGATGGCTGAGATTTGGGCTAAGAGCTATTCATTTCAAAGTTGGGGAAGAGCCCATGGAAAGATGCTCCATAGCCCTATATTGTTGGGGTAGGGGGAAGAAGATGGTAGGAACTTTCTAGATCTATCTATATTTGAGCACTGACTGCCATTTCTGCCCCAGAACCCAAGGATTGGCTCAGGTCAGGAGAGGCTGATATCACTCCTGCAGCAGGGAAAAGAAAGAATGAGTTGGGACCTGAGAGGTCACCCTAGTCCTGGGTCATGGTTGATTTGGAGAAATCCATGACTTCTACAGTTGCTCTGAGCTTAATGGGATTCTCCTACCTGGGAAGAATTTCCATCTAAAAATTCATGACAAATATTTGATCATTGACCTTCCACTTGAACACTTCCATTGATAGGGAACATACTACCTCTTTCTATTCTATTTTGGGATAACTCTAATTAATGGTTAGAATGCTTTCCCCTCAACATGTTGAGCTGAAATCTGAAACAACTTCAGAAAAATAGTAGTTCATTCTAGGGGATTTATATAGAACCAAACCTTTGGTTCCTCCTCAGAATGAATCATGGGATATTCTTTGTGTGGTCTTCAGGCTAATGAACCAAGATTAAATTGGAATATCTGAAGCTTCATTTCAAGCTTTAGCTGCATTGGGTGACAGAAGACCTGACAGATGTTAGAGCCAAGAAAGTGGCCCATTTCTCTTCTCTCATCACTCCATTCAGACCGATGAGTTCCTATTCCCCCACCCCAACACCAAAGATGACTTTCATTCCTTAGGATGCCTCACATGGCTTTTCACCTCTTTAGAGTCATCATAGCAGGAGTCACTCCTGGGACCAGAGAAAGCGTTCCCCTCCCCACTGCTCTGTTCCATTAGACTCTGGATCCCATAGCCCCAGACCATTAATTAGGTGAAGAGAAGTCTAGTCAGAGTGACTGAAGAAGTCCACACATGAGCCAAGGGCTGTGAGGGATGGGAGGAAGAAAGAGGGACAAGTGCAAACTGGTTTTCTCTTTCTCTCCTCTTCTCTCTGGAGTGGGCAGACATGATCCCTCAGTGCCTAGATGCGGCTGCCAGAGGTACTACCAGAATTGATGGGTAACTTGACACTGTCTGAGGTGCTCTTCAAAGGGGAAGGGCCCCTGGCCTGTAGCTTCATCGACCAGTACCAGAGGAAGATCAGGAAGCCTAAGGAGGGGGAGAGACAGAGACAGTGAGTATGTGTGGGTTGGGGGACATACCTATCCAAACCTTCCCTTCAAGGGTCAGCCCTGATGCTACTTACCTCTGTGTTCTAATGCCTCTATAGACCAATCTGACAGTTCTGGCTCTAACTTGTTTTCCCCTTCCTCAGAGCTGCTGTTGATTGTCTGAACTATACAATTTTCCATTTAATCATTTGCTGTATTGTGTGATTATTGAGTTTTTCTCTGTGTGAGTCAAATGTTTTTCATTCCCCTGGCAGGACCTCATTGGAAAGGACTGATGTAGTGGAAAGAACCCTGGGTTGAGGGTCAGGAGACATGGGTTTGAATCCTGGCTTGGCAACTTCTACTTGCGCGACTTTAGGTAAAACCAAGTCCCTTCTGAGTCTCAGTTCCCTCATTTATAAAATGAGAGAGTTGGACTAGATGACATCTAAAATCCTTCCTATAACTGTGTCTTCTCCTGTGTCTCCCACAGTGTCCCCCAGGGCCAGGCCTAGAGTAGATGTTATTTATCACCTGGCTACGAGATGCCTTTTTAGATGCCTCCAACCATTGGTGCCTCTCTTTCCAAAAAACTTTTGTTCAGTCATGTTTGACTCTTTGTGACCCCATTTGGGGTGTTATTGGCAGGGATACTAGAATGGCTTGCCATTTCTTTCTTTAGCTCATTTTGCAGATGAGGAAACTAAGGCAAACAGGATGAGGTGACTTGCCCAGGGTCACAGAGCTGGATTTGAACTCAGGAATTTCTTCCTGATTCCAAGTCCAGTGCTCTATCCACTGTACCACCTAGTTACTAAATTACTTGGTGTATTGTCTGACAGCAAGGTGGTGCAGTGGATACAATGCTGTATTTATCCTGAGTTCAAATCCTGTCTCATACGTTTGCTAGCTATGTGCCCCATGGCAAATTACTTAATCTCTCTGTATGTCTGTTTCCCCATCTGCAAAATGGGTAATTAATAGCTGCTACCTCCCAAGGTTGTGGTGAAGAGTTGTCTTGGATCATTGTAATAGTGAAAATAGCTAAGTCATTCACAGCTGATCATCTTACAATAATGTTCTTACTTCATACACAGTACATCTCATTTTTGCATCAGTTCATGCAAGTCTTTCCAGGATTTTCCAAGCTCATCATTTCTTATAGTACAATAGTATTCCATCATAATCACATACTGGAACTTGTTCAGCCATTCCTCAGTTGATGGGCATCACCATGATTTCTAATTCTTTTTTCCTACTAATTAATTTTTTTAGTTTTCAACATTCCCTTCCACAAGATTTTGAGTTCCAAATTTTCTCCCCATCTCTCCCCCCATACTCCAAGACTACGTGCATTCTGATTATCCCTTCCCCCAGTCTGCCTTCCCTTCTACCAACCCCCTTCTTTTATCCCTTTCCCCTCTAGTTTCCTGTAGGGCAAGATATATTTCTATACCCCATTGCCTATATATCTTATTTCCTAGTTGCTTGTAAAAACAATTTTTAACCTTTGTTTTTAAAACTTAGAGTTCACATTCTCTCCCTTTCTCCCTCCTTACCCACCCTCACTGAGAAGGCAAGCAATTCGTTATAGGTTATACATGTGTTATATATGTGGGAAGGATTAAGCAAATATTTTGCCAGTCTTAAGGAGCTATAAAAATGTTAGCTATTACATATTTTATGTTCATCTGCATGCACTTTGTTACCTGCCCCCACCTCTAACTCCAGTAGATTAGAAGCTCTTTAAATTCAAGGAGAATTTTCTTCCTTTTTTTTTTTGCCTTTGTTTCCCCAGTGTCTGGAACACAAGAGAAGTTTGCTTAACTCTTTTTAATTGGCCAATAGGGAGATGACTTCCCATGTATAATCAATATCCTATGGCTGCCTTCTCAATGGGTGGGAGAGGGGATATGGGGAGAGAAAATTTGGAACTCAATATTTTTTAAAAACAAATGTTAAAAAATAATTTTTTGAAAGCCAAAAAGAAAAAAAAATACTTGTTGGTCCATAGAATCCTAGATTTAGAGCTGGGAGAGACTTCAGAGGTCGTTGGGTCTAACCAGATCCCCTCATTTTATAGATGAGAAAACTTAAAACAAGAGAGATTAAGTCACTTGTCCATGGTTGTTCAGCTAGTCAGCATTTGAACCCAGGCCTTTCTCACTCCAATCCTAGTGTTCTTTCCATTATGCCACATTACAAGGAATGTCAAGGAGAGGACGGAAGGGTCAGAAGACTTAGACTTATAGCACCTGCAAAGACCTTAGAGGTCATCTAGCCCAGTATCACATCTGATATTGGACAGAGAGACTGGATACCACAAACAAGGATAGGGTCCCCTAGAGTTCAGGAAGGGAATATCGTGGGGGCAGGAACCCCTTACTACTCTTCCCTTAGGCCAACTTGGCTCTGGAGAGACGGGACAGAGGAGGGTCCATACCTACCTTGGAAGGAAGTGATGATGCTGAAGAGATAAAGCACAACCAACTGGAAGATGCCTGAAGTGAAGGCAAAAAAGACCAGAGCCCAAGGGATGCCCAGGACCAGGCTTAGACCTAACAGGGTGAGGGCATGCTGCCACTTCTGGCCACGTTGGTTCAGCCGCAGGATCTGCACTGTCATGGTGCCCAGCATCACGAAGTTAAACAGAAACACCAGGCAGAAGTAGCCCAGGTTCATGATGTAGCTGATGATAGGGTCCCTGATCCAGCACCTGCAGGAGGCCCAAGGGCCAAGGGGGTAGGAAACAAGAAAGGCAAAAAAACCTGAGACTGAGCCTATCTTGGAAAAAGAGTCCGGATCTTGGAGTTAGGAGACTTGAAGTCAAGTCTGAGACACAAACTAGTTATGTGAGGGGGAAAGGCAACCCTGGAGGTTTTACAATTCTCAGAAGAGGGCAGACAGGGGCCAGCAAGGGGGTTCTGGAAAGAGGGATGCTGGTAATAGGAAGTAGGTGAAAAAATGAAGATAAGTGCAACTAAATGGAAGGTTGGGCAGGGAGACAGAGACAAATTTAGTTAGCCATGGACATGAAGACAAGGTAGAATAGCTCTGAGGAGGGAGTTTAGAACCAGATGTTCCCCTAAAGCCTCTCCTCTCGTCTACACCATCCACACTGGATACATACATGGAAGGATAGATGATGTCTTCAGATGACTTCTGGACAGTGAGTATGATTGAGCCATAATTCTTCCCATCCACCAATGCTGTCACTGCTACCAATAAGAGAGGGAGCCCTGGAGAGAAAAAAGTTCCAGAATTACATCGTGTCCAGCCAGACACAACCCCTTCTCTCCCACCTCTCTTGCCCTACCCAGTTGTTACTACATGGCAACTGCTAAGAGCTATGTGTGGTGTCACTGAGGAAGGTAGGGGAGAGGAATCTGCCTGGGAGTCCATCAAATTTTGACCCACATGCACAAATACTTTGATCTTCTGGAAAGGATTATTTAATTATTACCAATTATTATATATATTATAATTATATACGTATTATATATATAATTATAATAAGATTAAGAGAGAACATGGAATGAAACACCTTTAAAACTGAAATTTGACCCCTTAAGAGGATACCCTAAACCCCCTCCATCCTAAGGAGGACAGAAGCTGCCAGGTGAGATGGAATAAAAGTGACTTAGGGAAGAGATCACAAGCCTAGGTCACTGAAGGGAAAGGTCAAAGATCATAGATGTAGGCGGAAGGGACTTAACCCCTTCATTTTTATTGATGAGAAAATTGAACCCCAGGGACATTGTATGACTTGCCCAAGGTCAAGTAAGTGACAAGAAGCAGAAGAGAGTTTTGAGCCCAGGTACTATGGTCCCAGGTACAGTGGATACAGCATTGGTGCTAGAGTCAGGAGGTCCTGAGTTTGAATTCATCTTCAGCTGGGTGACCCTCCATAAGTCACTTAACCCTGTTTGCTTCAGTTACCTCATCTGTAAACTGAGCTGGAGAAGGAAATGATAAACCAACCCAGTATAGAAAACCCAAGAAAATCCCAAATGCGGGTCACAAAGAGCTGGACAATGACTGAAATGAATAACAATAACCATGAACTATACCATCCATGTCTGGTTAACTGCAAAAATAATGATATAGAAAAGAAACAGGAAGGTCAGAAGAGGGAACCTTTGTAGGGGGAGAGATTAAAGTGAATTCAGTCTAGATATCTTGAGTTTGAAGGGAGATATTCACATGGAACTGCTGAGCAGGCTATTGGAAGTGTGAGTTGAGAACTCAGCGGAGTTAGACTGGAAATATGACATTGGGCAGAGGGAAGAGCAAAGTTCACCCCGGGAGGGACTGAGGGGACAGTAGAGGAACAAAGACAGTGACTTGGGTGGTCCTCATGATGTGGAACAGAAAAAAGGGAGGTCAGATTGTATCTTCCCCAGCATTTTGTATACAGAAGGTACTCAATATTTGTTGAGTGAATGATATAATTGACATATATATTACACTATAATTTACTGAGTGCTTTACATGTAATATTTCAAAGTAGATAAAAGAATGAATGGCTAGGTGATCCACAATATTACAGTCATGAGAGCCCAGGAAGGAAAGCATTTCAGGATGGAAGGGATATTCCACAGTACACAGCACACATTACTCTACATCAAATGTAAGCCTTCTCTCCAGGATCTAAATAACATTTGCTTGCCCCAAGATTCAATCTCCTCTACCACCCCCTGCCTGCCCCAGGATCCCATACCTGACCACTCCCCACTCCCACCTGCCTTAAGACCCCCAATATGATCTCTTCCCTCCCAGGCCCAGTCTGTCTGCTCACCCCAGCCCACAAGACACAGCTTGATCAAGTAGCCATGGACATAGGTGCTGAAGACCTCCACAACCAGCCGGTAGAGGTTATAGCCTTCGATGCCCATCCAAGTGAGGCAAGCCAGCAGAGAGAAGTGCAGTAAGATGGCGCTGGCCCAGCAGCCTGTCTCATTCTCCAGGAGAGCAACAGGTTCACTGAGTAGAAAGCTCAGGTCCAGGAAGAGGACAGAGAGCAGCAGGTTCATGTGGACTTTGATGGTGTAGTCTCTCTGCTTTCTCCTGAAGGAAGCACAAAACCATAGGATTCATGGTGGAAAGAGGACCCAGGGGCCAGCTGCTCTAAACCCTTACTTCGTAGAGAAAGACAATAAGGCCAAGACAGGGAAATTCCTTTATCTACTCTTACACAGGTACCAAGGAGCAGAACCAGGGTTCACACCCAGCTAACTCCAAAGCTGGTATCCTTGCCACAGCAGGATGTGTCACATGTACCAATTGGCAATGAAGAGATTGGTGGATTTCAAGTCAGAAGACCTTGGTTTGCATCCCAGCTCTGCTAGGCCCTTGCTGGGGGACATTAGGTAAGTCTTCTCTGGGCTTCAGTTTCTCTATTTGCAAACCGCATAATCTCTGAGGTCCTTTCCAGATCTAAGATCCTATGGTCTACCTAGGTTCAGTCCTAGGTCCGGGGTTCAGAATATCTGGAAAGCTCCCTGGAGTTTGTAAACATGATTCCTCCAGGCACACTTCTTCAGGAATTTGTGTTTGAGGTAGTGGGCTACAGTGGACAAAGCTCATGTCGGAGTGCTGAACTTGAGGACATAGGACCTGAGACCAAATCCAGCTGCTCTTACTGCCTGTATGAACCAGGCCTTCATTTCCTCATTTGTAAAAGGAAGGGGTTGGAATGGATCTAAATTCCCCTTAATGTCCAGATCTTTGTGACTTCAACTAACTAATTGGTATGTAGACAATGGGTAAATTAAGGGGGATAGCCACATGAATCCTTTAAGTAAGCTTTCCCAGGGCCTTCAAAAAAACATTTACAGAAACCCAATATACTTGCCACTTCCCAGGAACATGGAAGTATCCATCTCCACTGTGTTGGTTGCTCCACACTCTGAGATCAAAGTTAATTACAGAATTGTGGGAGATAGAGTTGCCATCTTTGTGAGTGCATGGATTTCTGGATTTTAGAGGGGTGCTAACCACAAATGCTTCAGGAGATGACTTTTCTTCCCCTTCTCCCCCATTGTCCCACCCTCTCCTCCAAAGAGCAGCTGATCTATACCTAGAGAAGAGGTAGATGGCGATCGTCAGGACACAAGCCAAGGCCGAGATGATGCAGCCAACGTAGGAAAGGAGAGTGAGATAGTGCTTGTGGATGATGTCAATCTCTACGGAAGAGGCCTGCGGGGGGAAAGAAGGGTCATGATGAGCCCAGTTGGAGCACTGAAAGATGCTCTGGAAGGGGTAGTGTGGAGCATGTCCCATAACTCACCATCAGTACAGCAAAGTAAGTCAGATGGTTGCAGAAGCAGGATGTATTGGTTTCCTCCCCCTTTGTCTTACAGCCAGAATCACTCCAACTCCCTGGGTTTCCAGCTGAGGAGAGATCATAGGTAGCCAAGCAAATGAGTTCCAACCCCTTATGGGGGACCTTAGGCAGCTCAAAATCTAGGGCCCTAATTCTGTGTCATCTCCTCCTCCTGTGCTCCTTCTTGGCACAGATGAACACAGGGGAAAACAGACTTGTTGATGAACTATTCAGTGTTATGTCATTGCCTCTGAATCTTCACTCCAGTCAAGCAAAGCAATTTGGGAAGAACAGTAGGGTTCTCCTGCTCTGATTAGCTCTGGGGATGTGCCATAAAGAATCTCAAAGTAATGATGGGTGGTTTGGGGCAGACTAAGCCTATCCTCCGTCCTATGACCTCCAAAGGTCTGGTTCACATTCAGCCTGGCTCTGTTCTCCTGAGTCTATCCCAGCCTTTCCAGAAGCTCCTTGTAGACCCAGCATGGTCCCCTTCTAAAGGGAACAATTTCCTGAATTTCATTCATCAGTTTTAGGTTTTGACCTAAAATTTCTAATTTCTAACTTCATATCTGAGTCTTCTCTGCTCCCTTCCTGGGTCCCATCTCTACTTGGCCCAAATCTCTCCAGGTTCAACAAGCCTTCACAGGCTATTCTCACTCCCCCTTCAGAATCTTTATTCTACCTGCCTCAGGAACAAGCAGTATGGCTCAGGCGGAAAAGGCTGGATTTGGAGTCCCAGGGCTTGGATTCAGATCCTAACTCTGTCACTAGCTACAGTATAGTTTTTGTCAAAGACATGGAAAAGAGAATACCTCCCTCTATTGATGGCACCTTCTCCTGCCTCTGTCACAAACTAGCCATGGGCCATTAGGTACATTACTTGACCTTTCTGGGTCTCAATTTCCTCATCTGTAAAATGAACATGTTGATCTGCATGACCTCTGAGATCTCTTCCAACAAATTCCAGATCACTGTTTCAAAGTTTTTTTCCCTCTTGGCCAAATCCTATCTTCCTCTCTCTTTCAAACCCAACTCAAAATCTCCTAGATCTCTTCTCATCCCAGTTGCTTCAGTCTTTTAAATATAACCCAGTGACCGGGGATGAACCTAATGCTGACAAGATGACTCCCTGCTCACTCTCTCTGTACTTACATCCAGGGTTCTCTTCCCAGAATACACACTGTAAGGTCACATTCTTCTGTAAAAAAACCAAAAAGAGATGGATTCATGACTCTTAGGTTTCCTTGTAGCCCGGGGGATTAGGGGAATAGAGGTAAGTGTGAATTTCAAAATAATTTCATTCTAAGTCTTCATGTGCAAATAGACTTATCTTTCTGGATAGAACTGACTGGTTAATTCAGTCAAAATGGGCAGCAATTTCATAGGCACAATAAACTGGGGGAAGAAAGAAACTGGGGCAGGGAGATGAGAGGTGCAAAGGAAAGCAACAATCCATTGATCCTTCTTGGCTTTATCACTTACTGGTTGAGTGACTCTGAACAAGTCACTTCCCTTCACAAGTGTGAATTTTCTCCACTTTGCAATGAGTTTTTTCTAACTCCAAAATCCTACTCATTCATTCATTCATTCATTCACTCATTCATATTTATGACAAGACATCATGAATCCCAAGTACTTGCCTGGTGCACAAAAGAGAGAAAGGATCTACTTTAAAGCAGGGATACCAGTTGGACCCCATCTCCTAGGACCACTCTACCTTTTCTAGGTAAAGCTTCTTTTACTCACCGGCTGTGGTTTGTGCCAGAAGGTAAGGACCACAGGTTCCTGAAGGTTGGACACTTTGGTGTTCTGTACAACAATTCCCAGGACCTTTCCCCCAAGGACTTGGCTGAAGTTTTTATCCTGAAGACATAGGAAAGGTAAAACTTGCTACCTCTCTCTACTGATGGAGCCTTCTGTATCTGTTAGTGACCAGCTGCGTGACCTTGGACAAATCACTTAACTTCTCTGGGCTCTAGTTTCCTCATCTACAAAATGAGTGGGGTTAGAGCAGCTGGCCCCTCGGGCCTCTTTCCATGTCCATAAAGGAACTGTAAACATCAGATAATAAGCAGTGGTGATGATGGGTCATGGTCCTCTTAGGTTTAAAGCTTTTTCAAATGTGTCCCAAGTCAAAGAATAGGTGGCCATCTACTCTACCTACAGGTATAACTGACTGAGAGTCAGGGATGTTCTAAGGAAAATGCTACAGAAATGTGAGTTATATTATTATGTATGGATTCATCCAATTTTAGCCCCCTGCTGTACATGCTTTCCTCCCCCAATACACTTATTCAAGGCGCTTTTCCTTCCCAGGAAGGGAGAAACAGGCCAGCTGCCCAACCGAGGTACCTGGAATAGATCCTGACTGCTAAAATCCATGAGAAGAAGCCTCTTGTCAGTCTCTCCTCTCCTGCCTTTGGCCTTTTCGAAGAGGGCAGTGGGCAACTTCACAGAGTACTCTTGAACTGTACTCTGGTCCATCTGCAAAATCCAAGGGGTAGTCATCAGACAATTCTGGGCTCACCTGAAGTACCAGGCATGGGAACCACAAAGGACCTAGACCCCCGACGGGCATGATACTGGGACTGAGAAACCAAGACCACTGTCTCTCAAAGATAGATCATCCCAGAACTGCAATCTAGATGGTTGCTCCAGAAATAAGAGAGATGAATAATCCCACCCAATCATGGGGCCATTGGACTTTGTGACTGGCCCACTATATAAAGTCAGTTTCTGAACTTAGCACTGGGACCATGAAACCAGCTGACTTTTACTGACCCCCACATTACTTCCCTGATCTGTACTAGGACTAGTTCCTGGTTCTAGACTTTAGTGGTCAGTTTTCCCCTTTTCTGCTCCTCCCCCTTTCCCTCTCCTTTACTGACCTCCACTTTGGAATGGATGTGAAGATCCTTAACTCCCGGCCTCAGCTTCCACACAGTGGCATTGATCTTCTCCTCCTCAAAGGAAGCCTTATCCCCTTTGAAGTGTACACCCACTAACTTTGACTCTAAGTTCTGGAGATGCCTAGAAAGTAAGAAGGAAAACAGAGGACTCCCAGTTACCAAAGTCGTAATGTTGTAGAAAGGGTATAGGATTGTGAGAATGTGGGTTCAAGTGCTATGTCTGACACTGCATAGCTGTGGGACCCTGGGAAAGTTACCTAACTTTGCTTTGAGATTCAGTTTCCGTAACTATCTGACGAAGATGTTGTGAGGAAAGAGCTTTGTGAACCTTCAAGCACCCTAGAACTATCAATTGTGGTTACTTCTATTATAGAGGAAGAAGGATAAGGTGACATCAGAGAGACAGAGGTGGGGGGTACAAAAGGGAAAGGAGAAGTAATTGGAGAAGGAGGAAAAAAAGAAAGATAAAACCTGAAGGTAGACAGGAGAGAGAAGAAATGACAGAAGAACAGATATGGGGAAAAAGGAAAGCAGGTTCAATCAATAAATATTTATTAGGCACCTACTGTGTGCTAAGGCTAGAGAAATATCAAAGGGCACAAGACATTCCCTGCCCCCAAGGAGCTCACAATCTAATGAGGGAGACCATGAACAAAAACCAAAAAAACCCAAATAAACTACATGCAAGATAAATAGGAAATAATCAAGGCATTGGATGTAAGAGGGGTTGGGGAAGTCTTCCTGTAGGAAGTGGGATTTTAGTTGGACTTAAAGGAAGCTAGGGGGATCAGGAGGCTGAGCTGAGAAGTGAAAGTGTCCTGGGAAAGAAGGAGAAAATTTGGGTTTCAAATCCACCTCTGTCCCTGTCTCTCAATGTGACCTTAGCCAAATCACACTTGGGCATCAGTTTCTTCCTCTAAAAAAAAATTCTTTACCTATTTTTTAAATTGATGATTATATTTCAGTGTAATTGTCTTCCCTTCTGATCCTGTGTGTTTTGTTTTATGCCTTTAAAGACATTATTTTGAGAAGAGCTCCCTAGGCACCATCCATCTGCCCCAAAAGCCCAGGACACACAGGAAGAGGGAAAGAGCTCCCATTCTGAAAGAAGAGATAAGATGTTCTCTAAATTCTGTTCTTTCATCTGACTCTAGAGAGGAAGTTTAATTTCAGAAAACTTTAGAAACCACCTTACTGGTTGCTTGATAGAGTCTCTCCTTTTACAGAATAATAGGCTTAGGTCTACAGTGACCAGGGACTTGCCAAGGGCCTCAGTCAAAAAGGGGCAGCTCTAGGTCCTGCCTCCAGGTCCATGACTCTTTTCACATGACCACAGAACTCTCTGACAAACTGGAAAGAGATTTGGGAAGTCCTCAGGAAGTAGTGAGCTCCCCAATCTTAGAGGTATTTAAGCACTTGCCTGGTGGGGAATTTCTTTTCACGTATGGGTTGGACTAGGTCTCTTCCAAATCTAAAATTTTGTGGTTCTAGGAAATATGACTCAGGGCTTCCTCATTATTCCCTTTCACCCCCTTCCTTCCACCCCACCCTTTTGGGAGCCTATGGTTGGAGACCTTCCCAAGGCCAGCCTGTGGACCTCATGGTTCTCCCTGTCCAACCCCTCTGGAGCCCCTGAACCCTGACACTGTTGGACAGCAACAGGAAGTACTCACCGGCTGACAGAGGTAGGTGATAGCTTCCTGCCGATCTTTCCAGGGCTCAAGAGCATGCTAAGTGACTGCAGTTCCCGTTTTAGGTCACACATGTCAACTGACCCATTGTGGAAAGAGACGTCACCAGGTGGGTCTGGGGATGGCAAGAGGGTGACAGTTAAGATAGACTCCATCATCCCCATTCTACCTGCTCGCCCTCTACCCAAGCAGGGCAGGGTTGCTTCTACCAACTTGGCCAAAGCAGCCAGCTCTCCTAGATGTTGATGACCTTAAATTAAACTCATGTTCCCCCACCTTCAAATCAAACAGCTCATATATCAAGCAATGAATATTTATTGAACACTTTCTATGCTCCAGGCCTGTTCTGAACACTGGGCATACAATAAGGCAAAAGACAATCTCTGCTCTCCAACAGCTTACACTATAATGGATCAATTTGAAATCTAGTTTCCCTTTGGATCCAAACAGGTCTAAGTCAGGGATCACCTCCTCCACGAAAGCTTCTCTGATCCCCCGCTTTAAAGTGACCTCCCCGTTCTCAAATTTCTCATAGCCCTTGGTCTTTACTTCTCCTTTGCATTTGCCTTCCCAGCTCTCATAAGGTAGTTACTTGTGTAAATGTCTTCCTCATTTGCGTAAATGCCTTCCTCATCTTTGTAAATACCCTCCCCCTTCTTCTCCATTAGATTAGAATTTCCTTGAGGGAAGGGCCTTCTGTCCTCTATCTTTGTACTCCCAATACAAGGCACAGAGCCTTGTACTACTCCTTGGTACTCAGTCCAAGATAGGTTAGACCTCTAGAAGAACCTATTTTCTCATGTCTCTACCTGGATAATTCTACACATCTCAGCGGAGACACAGGATTGAGAGCAGAGGAAGAGGAGAAACTCAAAGGATGGAGGAGGATCAAGAATGAAAACCTGCCAGCCCCAGGCCCCTCCCAGATCTGCGTCCACCTCCCATCATTACCATGGAAGTGGAAGGTGTATCGATGGCTATTGTGAAGGCTAGTATTCTGTGGTTTTCTCCAGGAGCTGTAGGAAGGGTTGAGCAGTGAAGGGCTCTGTACTGGCTCTGCCACCTCGAGATGGCTGAAGCAGAGGAATTCGCGGGCTTGGTCACTCAGCTCATAAGTGGTCTTGCCATAAGTGAGTTGGAGCTTCTCAGCATTTGGAAGCCAGTAGAGGCAGAAATGATATGGCCCTCGGGGAATAGGAAAGGGCCAAGACTGAAGAGATTCTTTGGCAGGAAATGGGGCCTTGATTGTTAGGAATTCTTCTGTGTTCTCAATGACGATACGGTGGGAATGACCTTGAATGTAGTTCAGCCTGCTGAAATGGGTCTGTTTCCTTTCTCCACAAAACTTGAATTCATCTTTGTGGTTACTTCCCTGGGTCCCTGTAGCACAGAAGGAGAAGTCAGCCTGGTTGTGGCTGGGGGATAAGCTCAGCATACCTAGAATTCCCCTCTTTCCACCCAGGAAGGCAGTGTGAGTTCCAGGCCCTCCATCTTACATCAATGAACAAATAAAATGAAATGAGAGGATTTGACTCCCTGACCTCCAAAGTTCCTTCCAACTCTAGATCCCATGGCCCTCCTTTCCCTTGGACCACATCATCCTAATTTCCTAAGCCTTCTCCTCCCAAACCCACTATTCCATAATGTTTGATAAGTAGATATGATAGCCAGTCTCATATACTTTATAGCACCCTAAGGGACCTTAGAGCACCAGGCATGTTATCTTCCTATAACACCCTTTTTTGAAGATTTTTCCAAACTGTGTAAGGCCCTATATAAATTACTTTCTGGGCCTTAGTTTCCTGATCTGCAAAATGGAGAAGGGAGAAGAAAGAGGAGAGAGCACTGGATTAGGTGAATCTAGCAAGTATTTATTAAACATCTACTATGGAGGGACCATAGTACTGTGACTAGATCACCAGCTTCAGAGACAAGACTGTTTGTGTTCAAATCCCATCTCTGACACTTGCTACCTTTGTGACTTTGGGCAAATACTTAGCTTCTCTCAGCCTCAGTTTCCTCTTCTGTAAAATTAAGGGAGTTTAAATCCTTTCTAGCTCTAGGTTCTTATTGCAGGTACTCTGAGTCTATAAAGTTGATGATCATATTTACTCAACAGAGGTCATGGAACAGTGGAGAGTGGGAGGGGGAAGCTTAGGAAGCCATGGTGGTGAAGCCCAATAGAAATGGAGACCCATAAGGTCTGGAGCTGCAAGAAACTTCAGAGGTCATGGAGTCAAATCCTCTCATTTCATTTTATTTATTCATTTTTTCATTCATTTGCTAAAGCATTTATTTTAAATATTCATTAAAACATGTTTGAGTTCCAAATTATGTTCCTTCCTTTGCTCCTCCCCCACCCATTGAGAAGGATTGTAGAGACCATCTCTTCCAGCACCCTCATTTTACAGATGGAGAAATTGAGGTCTAGAGAGTGGTAGAGCCTAGCTCTAATCCAGAATGCTTCCCCTCCACCATATTTTGTTGCATGTGTCCTGGGCAGAGTTGCCAACACAAATGAAAAGAAGCAGACTCCGAACAATGAACTCGGTTTGAGTCCATCTGGCCAAGGGATACTCAGGAAGGACATAATACCTTGGAGGAGGAAGAACAGACTCATATAGAAAACCACAGCTCTAGGAAATGCCTGGTTTGCCATTTTCTTCATCTGGATCATAGGAGAGTCACCACCTGAAAAAAAGTGAAGATCTATATCAAACTTCATCCTGGTATTTTTTTTCCTTTTGGGGGCTATGGAGTCAGAAAGAACTTCGTTGTAATCTCACCTCCTCAACTTTCTAGTGGGTAACCCTGGGCAAGCCACCAGTTCCCTCATCTGTAAAATGGGGACAATCATAGCACCTACCTCACAGGGTTGCTGTGAGGACCGAAAGAGGGATAACACACATAAATCAGGGGATGGCCGATATGGCATGGCAATGAACTGAGAAGAAGACTGTAGAGTCTCTTTAAAACATCAAGTCTGAGGATTTTTTCTGAGTTGTCCAAAGAAGCCATACAATCCAAGAGCAGGATAAGGCCTTAAAGATCATCAAGTGCAATACTTCCATCTCATAGATGAGGCAACCGATGGAGAGGGAGATGTGGCTTGTTCAGAAAGTCGGTGGCACAATCAGGGCTACATCCCAGTATGGTGCATTTAGAGTCCCAGTGGCTCTACCATTAACTGACCTCAGATCCATTCCCTCATCCGTAAAATGAGAGGGCTGGATTGGATGGTACCTGTGGTGCCCTCTGGTCCTAAGACTGAGGGTCTCCTGAATTCCTTTCCAATTTCCTTTCCAATGTTCTAGTCCACTATACCTCACTGCCCTCCTAACCGTCAGAAGCCGTTTCGTATGTTCCCATCCAGAAGGGGTTTAGGGCTGAAGACAGCTGCCAAGCCCAGAAATCCCCAAAGCAAGAAGAAAATAAAGAAGAACCAGCAGTGAGGTACCAAAAGTTGGTACAAAATTGGTACCCAGACGAGAGCAGACATCACCTAGACAGCTATTCCACCTTCTGCCACCAGGAGGAGGCATGGTTCATTAATTTCCTTTTTTCCACTTGAAATGTCACATACTTTGTTTCGTGTCTATTATTTGGGCTGTGGTTAGACTGCCGCTAAATGGTCAGATTATATCAGGTGATTGTTTGTACTAGAACCTTCAGGAAGGATCTGGAGCTCTAGAGATTGGAGACAACTGAGGAATCATCTCCCCTAGCCCCTTCAATTAAGAAGGATGGAAACTGAGTCCTAAAGAGATTAGTGGACTTTACTTAAGTCAAGAAATATCACAGCTGGAACCTGCATCCAGATCCATTGAGTCTACTGGCACTGCTCTTTCCATTGTACCATAAATGGCTTTGAAATAATAATGACGGTAAGTTTGCCAGGCACTTTACATATGTGATCTCACATGATCCTCCCAGCAACCCACTTCCAACCCCTACATCATCTAATGGTTCCAAGAAAACCCTCAATGGAATCTGGAAGACTCATCTTCCTGAGTTCAAATACAGCCTCAGGTACTTACTAGCTATGTGACCCTGGGCAAGCCACTTAACCCTGCTAGCCTCAGTTTCCCCATCTATAAAATGAACTGGAGAAGGAAATGGCAAACCACTCCAGCATCTCTGCCAAGAAAACCCCCAGTGGGGTCACGGAGAGTCATACATGACCGAAACAACAAAATGACAACAACCCCACTCTAACCTGCCACTATCAGAAAATCCTGAGAGTTTTAGTGTTTTGTAAGCTCAATATGAGTCAGCAGGGTGATGCTTTCTTGGGTTTCATTAGTAACGATGTGGTTTCCAAGAATAGGAAGGTGACTCCTACCCCACTCTGCTGCTATCAGGTCTCATGTGGGGAGTACTGTACATCTGGGCACTGAAGTTTAAGGACAGGGATAAACTAGAGTGTCCAGAGAGATTGGAGTAATCCTGTTTGGTTGTAGAATTAGGAGAAATGGATGAAAGAGCAAAATTTGAATTTAATGTTGAGAAAACTATCCTAATAATTTTTGTTGAGTCATTTTCAGTTGTGTTCAAGTCTTCATGACCCCCATTTGGGATTTTCTTGGCAAAGATACTGGATTGGAATTGCCATTTCCTTCTCTAACTCATTTTACAAATGAGGAAACTGAGGCAAACAAGATGAAGTGACTTGCCCAAGGTCACTCAGTTGGGAAGTACTTGAAGCCAGATTTGAATTCAGGAAGATGAGTCTTCCTTACTTCAGATTCTGAAGGATGGTAAGTTTCCCCTCTTTGGAAGGCTTTAAGCAGAGGCTAGAGAGTCCCTTGTTGGGTATATCATGGTGGGGATTCCTTTCAGGGAAACGTTAGCCTAGATGATAACTGACCTCCCAACTCTTAAATTCGGTGATTCAGTGATTCCAAGTCTTCATCCCTCTGTGACTCTACAATGCCCCAGAAGCCTCTTCACCCTGGAGAGTCACTCCACCTCTGGACTCCACATTCTCCAAGTCCCCTCCAGGCCTCTCTTTCTGATGGGCTAGTTCCCCCACGCCCACCCCAGACCCTCCACGTGGAGGAGGCTCACACTAGCTATAGCTTCATTTTTTCCGGGCTGTATTCCCACTTTCAGGACTTTTTCTCCACCTTCTACCTACCTTCTTTCTTCTTAGCTCTGGCTTTTCTTCTTTTTTTGGGTGTGTGTAAGTGACCTCAACAAGATTCCTTTTTATGCATTATCTTCTCTCTTTAGAATATCAGCTCTTTGAGGACCTGTCTTCCTTCTTGTACTCTCTTTCAACCTGTACCCTCAGTGGCTGCCAACCTCACCTATCTCTAGTTCTGGCTTTGGAAAGAAGAATTTTTTAAAAATTCCCAAATGTCAGAGCTGGAAAAGACCTTAAAACATGGAATGTCAGAGGGGAGGAGCCTTAGAAATGATTAACTCTCTACATTCAACAGATGAGGAAAGAGAGACTCTGTTTTGACTCCATAATAGGACAGTGGTGAAAATCAAGTGAGATAAAGGAAGAGAAGGCTTTCTGGGAACATTTCAAAGTGCTGGCTGGATGGATGGATGTGGGGGTGTGGTTTGTTCTAGGTATTCCCTCTCTGATCCATTCTCCACACCATTGTCAAAATCTTCTTTCCTAGGCACACATCTGACTCTGCTGCTCAAAAAGTCTCCAGGTACCTCTAGGATTAATCATAAACTCTGGCCTTGAAGGCTTCACCAGGTGGCTACAATCTACCTATCCAGTGTCATTTGATATCCCTCCTTTTAATCACTTTCTACTCCTGTAAATATGGAAGCCTAGTTTTTTCCTGAATGGCAAATGCCATCTCCTACCTTCAAGAATTTGTACATGTCCTACATCTTGGAGGCACTCCCTGCTCCACGTGGGTCAAGAGGTCCCTCCCATCCCGGCCACGTGGAGCCTTCTATGACCTTCCCCAATCTGCCTTTTTAACTTTCTTGCTCTATTTCCCCCACACCATAGCCTTCATAAATAGCATTCCATCTCTCTTGGCCATGTCTTTTCATTGGCTGTCTACCATGCCTGGAATGCACCATCCGGCCATTCAAGGGGTGACTTCTTTCCATTTAGACTTGGACTTACAAAGTGAGAGAAGGGATCTCAGCATGTGCCACCTCTTAGCAGGATCAATGACTAGGATTTAGTCCGTCTAAGCTCAGTCTACTGTTCCTTCTGCCCCAGGGATCTAAAAGACATTGGACAATGGAGCCAGAAGAATCCAAACTTTAAAATAGTATGAAATTGGATACCATCTCCTACATGGAAAGCATGTGATCTGGGATGATCAAATGAATGGGAATTATGATTCTTTCCTCTTTTTGCCCCCTCAACTCTTCAACTAACCATCCTCTTCTCAGTTCCCTTTCCTGTTCTAGAAGGGGTTGGGGTTGGGAGAAGTAAAACAGAGTTTTCAGAATGTTTTTCCCTAATTCAAAAATAGTAAATGAAAGTAGAGCTGAGCCCAAAGTCCTGTGTCCAGTCACGGTTCACTCAATCATAGAGTGGGCCACTCAGCAATTCTGTTGACTGGCTGAGTAGGTAATTTGGTTCATTAAGTATTTACTGAGCTCTCCTTATGTGTTAGGCAAGACATAAATGAGGAGATAAGCTTCATATGCAAACAATAATCTGAGAGTAGGAGATAAAACACCATCAAGTGTAATACAGAGTCATAGGATCTCAATGGGGACTTGGGTGATCAAGTCTAGACCAATCTCACTCTCCAGGATTGTGCTTAGTTCCGGGCATCATGGATAAATTGTCTGAATGGGCTGGTTTGAAGGAACTGGGGATCATTAGCCTAAAGAGAGGACTCAGGAAAGGCTTGCTAAGTATTAGCTATATAAAGAAAGATGAAAGACAGTCCCTGCACTCAAGGAGCTTAATCTAATGGGGAAGACAGCATGCAAATAATGAAAATAAACAAGATATGTGGGATAAATGGGAACTGATCGACAGAGTGAAGGCACTGGAATGAAGAAGGATCAGGAAAGGCTTCCTGTAGAAGATGGGATTTACGCTGGAATGTGACACCAGGAGGAGATTTGGAGGGAGAGCATTTCAGGCATGGGGGACAGCCCTCAAAAATGCCAAAATCTGGGAGATGGAGTTTCTTGTAAAAGAAGCAGCAAGGATGCCAGCATTGTTGAATCTCAGGGTACTGGAGAGGATGAAAGGTATAAGAAGACTGGAAAGGGTGGGCACAAGAGGGAGTTTCAAGTATTTGCAGGAGGGAGTGGATATGTTCCATGTGGTGCCATAGGGAAGAAGTAGGAACTGAGGGAGGGGAGCTTCAAAAAGATAATTCTGAGTTTGACATCAGGAAGACCTTCCTAGAGATTTGAGCTGTCTAAAATGGCCAGTAACTACTTTTGAGGGGTCATTTCCACCTCTTTGGAGTTCTCTGAGCAGATCACTTATCAGGAGTGACAATCAGGGAGAATTCCTTTGGTGTGTGGCTTACTTCAGATGACCACTGAAGTGAGCAAATGAATAAAAAAGCATTCTTTCAAGTGTGACTCTATGTCAAATATTGTATTAAGTGGGCCTCTTCCTTCCCTCTACGATGTTCCTCACATATTCTCTAAGTGACAAAAGGGGAGTCAGAGGTTTGTGTGGGGAGGGAAGTGACTGCTGGCTGATAACAGGTGGGTGGAATTATGAGCTGATTATATGTGTATAAGACTTTGGGACTATTTTAGTACCAGCTGCCCAAGGACCTTCTCCATCAGCTGCCTTCCTGGGTCAGAACCCAGTCCAAAGTATAGGGCAATTACCACAATTGGTCACATCCTAGATGCTATCTCCCTGAAGAAGCCAGGACAGCTGAATTGTGGGGGAAGAAAGGCAGCTCTCATTGCCAAGAGCCTGGAGGACCAGAGTGGATCCTTCCTCTGTAGAGAGATGCCTACAGCCAGCAGATAAGAGGTGAGATACACTGAGGTTTGAGGCTGACCTCCTGTAGTTCCAGGGCCAATTCTCTTAGGAGGAAGGAGAGATAGCTAGCCACTTCAGCCTCCTTTGTGGCAGTCACTGGGAGTGATAGTGCCTGGTGGCTTTATTTGTGCTTCTCTGCTCTCCTCAGGGTTGGATAAATTCTGAATAATAGGTGGCAATTATATATTGTTTTTAATTTGCAAAATGCTTTACATATGCTATCAGGTAACCTCACAACATTAAGGTCAGTGTTTATTTGCATGTCCATTTTAAAGATGAGAAAACTGAAGCAAAATGAAGGTAAGCGATTTGTCCAGGGCCATACAGCTAATAAATGTGTGAGGCAAGATTCAAACTCAGGTCATTCCTAGCTTTAAGCCTAACACTCAATCTGCTGGACCACATAGCTTCCTATTCTTTATGAAGGTAGTATGTGATTTCTTGGAAATGACAATGTACTGGGAATCAGGAAATGGGAGATCCAGTCCTGGCTTTGTCTCACTTACTAACTCCAAGACTCCGAGCGAGTGACTTCCTCTTTTGACCTCACTTTCCTTGCTGTAAAATGAAAAGGCTGAATCAAGTAAAAGGCTTGTGTTCTAGACTGCTATGAAAGTTGCCCAAAGCTTTAGATTTGGAGAACATGGAAGGGTTTGGAGGGGATGGCTTTGTCACAAAGTCAGTGGTAGCTATGATTTTGATAACCCCTTCCTGATCCTACAGGAAAACTTCTCTGGGGACTCAGATCCTGGCATTCTGCCTTCTGTTGTCCTTTCTCTCTCCTTCCCACCCTCAATCATCCTTTCTTTTACAGAGCTCAATGCATGGCACGGCTAGGTGGTAGAGTGAATTGTTGTTCATCCTTCGTTTTGGAAGAGGACCAGTGAGATCAGCAGGGTGACAGAACTTTGACCTTAGAGTCAGGAAGACTCATCTTCCTGAGTTCAAATCTAGCCTCAGACACTTCCTAGCTGTGTGCGCTGAGCAGGTTGCCTCACCCTGTTTGCCGCAGTTTCCTCCTCTATGAAATAAGCTGGAGAAGGCAATGACAAACCATTCTAGTATCTCTGCCAAGAAAACCCCAAATGCGGTCTCAAAGGGTCAGACACAACTGAACAATGTTTGAAAACAGAAGTACTTTACCATATTTTGTGTCTTAGGCCCTTTTGATAGTCTGGTGAAGCTTATGGATCCCTTCTCAGGGTAATGTTGTCTACAGTCATAATTGAATTTCAGTTAGAAGTCAGTGACAATAAAGATGCAACCTTTTTCCCATCCAGTTTTATGAACTTGATGAAATCTATCCTCAAACAGCCTGTGGACCCCAAATCAAGTTCCCCTGTTCTAAGAGAAGGAAAGAAAGCACCAGAAGAGTCATGCTCCTATTGGGTGTAAAAGCAAAGTCCTGGCTTCAGATCAAGACTGAGTCCCTTGGTAGTCTGGATAGGACTGACAGAACTGAAGAGAAGGAAGTGGTCTCAGAGTTCATCTAATTCAAACCATACCTAGATAAGAGTCCCCCTCTGTATCCTACTTGACAAGTTGTCAACCAGCCTTTACCTGAAAAGTAAGGAGGAATCTACTATTCCCTGAGAACACCTCATTCCACTTGTGGATAGTTCTAAATATCAGGACATGTTCCCTTACATCAAGCCTAGAGACTGTAAAATAGTCATTGTGCCCTAAGAAATGATAGAAGGGAGGGTTTCAGAAAAATCTGAGATTTATATGAACTGATGCAGAAGGAAGTGACTAGAATCAGGAGAATTATTTGTACAATGTCAACAACAATGTAGAGACAAATAAATTTTTAAAATCATATGACTTCTGATCAGTTCAATGACCAACTGTGATTCCAGATGACCAGTGGTCAAGCTTGCTGCCCACCTCCTGATGGAGAAGAAATGGATGAATTCCAGATGAATAATAAAACATACATCTTTACATGACTAATGTGGAAATTTGTTTTAACTAGGCGTATTAGGTCCAACAATTTTGTTTTCTTTTGCCCCCCTCTTTTTTTTGGTAGGGGAGGAGGTGGGAGGGAGAGAAGATGAATGCTTGTTAATTGTGGAGAAAAAAAATAAAAAATAAAGGATAGAACGCATCTGGCTCCTAGCTCATCATAGGCAGGTAGGTACTAACTATCTCTGTATGTAATCTTGGGTTTCAGCTTCCCATTATTCATTTTTGTGCCATCCTTTCAAGTCCAAAGATTATTCTCCTTGTAAGAGAAAACAGAGACAAAGGAAGAGTTAATACTTCTGCCTTCTTCCTGTCATCTATTATCATCCCATTCCCCATTGAAGCTTTTTTGATCTGCCCCTTCCATGGTGTACCCTTTTCAGAGAAGGTGCTGTTCTCTATGAGCAAAGCATAAATAAAGAAGCTCAAAAGAAATGTGAGATGGGCAAATCTAGAGAATCCACTCTAAATATCCTCATGGATTATTTGTTCCCAACCTGTGGTAGAACATTCTGAGCTCATGTTGGTCTGATCTATCACGGTCAGACACACTGTAACTTGACTCTAGCATCGTGACGTCATTTTGGTACTCTTCGAGAATGGACAACCATCTCCCAATTAAGCTAAAAATAACCCACTTTATATGTCCTTAATTTTCTTTGACATTTTTAGTTTACTCTGAGTTCTGACGCTCTTCTTAGGGGACCATATTATGTTATTTATTCTTTATTTTTTGTCTTTGCTTAAATTTTCTGTTCCAGCTTTTAAAAAAACCTATTTTGGGAAATGGATTCCCTGTGCATTCACATTAGCGTTATTTAGCCTCAGTTTTCCTAATTTGTTTTTATTTTAATAACTATTAAATTTAATTGGTTTCCTTTATAATCTTATATATTTGCATTCTAAAATTTATTTTGACAAGACTTCACTAGGTTGACCACCAGAGGTCCATGACACAAGAAACCTGAAGGACTCTTGATTTAGACCATTTCCTGTTTTCCTTTTCATTCCAATTCTTTCTCTTTACATATTCAGGATTTCATTACATCAAACCAACCATTGCTCCTGGGAATGAGTTTCTTATCTATCCTTCCTCTGAGCCCTTTGAGAACAACCTTCCTCAGATCTAGTGCATATGTCCCATAATACCTTGGCTTACTTTTCCTCAGACACAAAATCTAAAGTAGACAGCTCACTTCCCCCCAAGATCCCATCATTTCAACTTTAGCAGCCTTGGTGGTGAGAATCAGGTCCAGATTCATAATTTTGCTCTTTGCTTCCTCCAACTTTTTTGTAGGTTTAAGTAGTGTGAGTTTCCTAGGGTCAGAGTCCCCATCTTAATAGAATCACATGTTGTGAGAGGAGGAAAAGACTTTTGAGATGATCAAATCTGAGTGTCTTTAAAAAAAAAAATTACAAAAGGAAGTTTGATTTTTAAACAGTGTGTTAAATATTCATTAAATATTTAAATGTTTATTAAAATGAAAATTTCTCAAAATTTTAAAATTATATTTTACTTAAGTATCTATTCAATATTAAATAGCTTATTATTTATTGTTTATAAGTATCAGGTCTTTTAAAAATATTTTCCTCTTATGAACCCCTCTCCACTCATTAACAAGTTAAAAAAAAGAAGCAGGAAAAAAACCCAAAAGCCAAATCCCTCTGTGCCTGGCTAGAGCCTGGCAAAGCAAATTTCTACATTAGCCATATCTAGAAATGTATGTCTCTTTCTGCATCTTGAATTCATTTTCATTTTTTTTTTAACTTGTGATCTCTCATTTTATTGATGGGAGTTCTAAAGCCTTGCGTGGTTGCTTTTCCCTGTCTGGTTGTCATTATTGCATAAATTATGGTCTTAATTTCTGTCCCATGGCTTTGCATTGGTTCAGAGAAGTTTTCCCAGTTTCCTCTGAGATTGTCTACTTCGTCATTTCTCATGACACAATAACAGTCCATTACATTCATGTATTATAATGTGCTTAGCCATTTCCCAATGAGAGGATGGTCCCTTAGGTTCTAATGTGGGGTTACCAGGAAAAGAACTGCTATAAATATTTTTGTACATATTGCTCCTTTTCTCTTTTTTTATTTCTTTTGGTATAACCGTGGTATAGCTGGGTCAAAGGGAATACAGTTTGGTGACTTTCTGGACACAGTTACAGATTGCTTCCTAGGATGGCTGTCATCCAGGGGGCTTTAACCTCTTTGTACCATGGCCCCTTTGACAGTCTGGGGAAAAGTGGACACCCCTTCTTAGAATGTTTTTAATGCTCCATGTAAAACCCATAAGATTGCAATGGAAACCAATTATATTGAAATGGTTATCAAAAATGTTAAAAATTCTAGGCTCATGGACTTCTTGGAATATATCCACAGAGTCCTTGGGGTTAGAGGACCCCTGATCTAGTCAAAACCACTGGTTTTGCAGATGGGAAAATGAGACCTAGAAAAAAATTGACTCACCTAAGGTCTCTAAGTTAATAAGGGTCTTAGCCAAGATTAAAAAAATAAAGCAACTCAGTCTTCAAACTCTAAGCCTACACCACACTACTGCCTCTCTGTTCATCCTGATTCCTCCACACTAGCCTCCCCCACAGCACTTAGCAAAGTGCCTTGCACTTAGGTGCACAGAAAATAATGGAAGGGAGAGCCCAGAAGCATCCAAACTTCAATTAGAAAGCATGTTATATCGCCAGGTATGAGTTAGCTCAAAATGGAAGTTGATCTGAATTTTTCTGACTTGCCATAGAGGTCAACCAGTCCTCAGATTCATGCTTCTCTCTCTTCTCTCCTTTCTGTCTCTCCTCTCTTCTTTCTCCCTCACTTTTCCTATTCAGTCCACTTGTGGGTTCAATCTCAGTGCTGATCATCATGGAAGCTTTGACTTGCTCTGTTTCCAACCTGGGCCAGTTTACCTATCCATAGACAGCTTCCATAGTCCCTTGCTTCCAGAAGCTTGCCATATTGATGTCAGACTAATTATAAACAACAGATCAACTTCAGCCCTCCTGCTGCTCAGAACTCCTTAGCTCAAGAAATCCACCCACCTCAACCTCCCTAGTAACAAATGTTAAAAATATGTGCCCAATTTCTACACTCTATCAATGAAAGAAGAAAAGGATTGATAGCAGCTCTTTTCCTGGTAACTCAAAATTAGAAACTAAGGGGACACCCTCTTGTTAGGAACTGGTACACCAACCTCATGCTACTCTCAAAGTTTCTCCCCAAGTTCTGGACCTTATAAATCACTGGCCTTATAGTATTAGCTTCTGAAAGCTGGAGTGGAATGGTGCTTCCAGGGTTTAGATGTCCATAGATCAACCATATAAATTAACCCAAATTTGGGAGAGTTAAGGTTCAAATCTGAAAGACTGATTCATCAACTACATTCTATACAGAAACTAGACTGGACTCAAATAAGTCACTGGTCAGAAGGTCTTCTTCCCCTTGTCCCCCATTGCTAATGAAACTTCAGAGTACTTAGAAAAGGAAATTCAAGGAAAATGAAAATTTCTCCAGAGTCTTAGCTATTCCATCAAATTAATAACCTCCTATCCTCCACTATAACGAACTTCAGGGGGTGAGCTGCTAAGTAGTAAACCAAACTAACCAACACCAAAGAATTGATAGAGCAGCTATTGCTTCACTACCCTAAGCACTAGGTTGTGCTGTGGGAGGGAGAAGACATGGCACTTACTCTTCTAGGGAAGCTTCTAGACTGGTGGAGAAGACAAGACTCTCACACAGGAAATGAAGACTAAGCGAGATCAGAATAAGGTGTGAATTGCATGGCACACATATAACAAACAGAAAATGGTCTCAGGAAGGGAGTGGTCACTATGGGCTGGGGTGGGCAGCAAAGACTTCACAGAGGAGACTAGAAAGCCATGTAGAATTTGGGTAAGTGGAGAGTAAAGGAAAAGGGAACAGCATGAGCAAAGGTGCGAAGGCTGGAATGACAGCGTGTTCAGGGAACTTCAATGTGACCAGAGTCTACGTGTAAGAAAGAAGTCTGATGGTACAGGGCAGTGCTGTATCATGAAGGATCTAATCACACATTAGATTGAAGGCTTCTCATAACTCCTGGGAATATCTCTCCACCTGGGACGGAGCCAAGATGGCGGAGTAGAAAGACTCACCTATGCTAGCTCTGAACCCACAGCCCATGGATTTCCTCTAAAAAGAATTCCCAACAAATTCTGGAAGAGTGGAAGCCGCGCAGCAACGGAGTGAAGGAGATTTCCGTTCCAGAGAGCCCTGAAAACCCGATCCCAAAGGTCCATCGTGCCCCGGACGGGAGCAGAGCCCTCGCCTGCCCTAGCCGCACCGTGCTGAGAGGAGCGAGCAGATCCGAGCAGGCTTCAGGGACAGAATCTCCAGCAGCCACGAAGGTCCCTCCACCCATAGACGCACAGGTCAGTGCGAGAGACGGGATGAGAGGGGAGTGGGGTGTCTCCGAGACTCAGGCCCCCTCAGGAGGCAGCGGCAGAAGCAGCAGGCGTCCAGAGGCTCCCAGAGCAGGCAGGAGCTCAGCAGCAGCTCCATTACAAAAAGGTCTCTGCATAAACCCCCTGAGGGAACTGAGCCTGGGAGGCGGCCCT
>CM053769.1:120079599-120114627 GCA_028658325.1 Potorous gilbertii
AAATCTTGGATCATTTAATGTAGGGGAAATTATCCCTCACATCTCATGGGTCCCTGAAATATCACCAAAATAAGATTCAATTAAATTTCTTATACTAGCGATTTCTGGAATCCATGAATAGATTTCAGGGTGTCCACAAACTTGGACCAAAAAATTGTGTGTGTGTATATATACATACATACATACATATGTAACTTTAAGTGATTTATGCATTTAAAAACCATTATCTTGAAAAGGGGCTCATAGACTTCGCCAGACTGCTAAAGGAGTCCATGGTACAAGCAAGGCTAAGAATACTTGCCCAACATTGACCTCCTCTCATGACTCCTTGGGGTGGGGAAGTGGCCCTGAATTCTCCAAGGCCACACAAACCTTACACCTTGTTTTACCATCCAGTGATACTGGTCTCCCTGATGTTCCACTTCACAGGACATTCCATCTCCTGACTCTGGTCATTCTCACTGGCTCATCTCCTTGCCTAAAGGCATTTTTACAATAGAGTAGCTCTGCTTCACATAAATCCAATTCACACAGCAGTCAAGACATCCCTGTTGTGACGTCCTTGTCCTCTTCAACAATGACGGATGAACAAAAATTCCCTTTTTCTAGAACTCTTTCCTTTCTCAACTCTGTTTCCTGGTTTTCCTCAAGTCTCAGCTAAAGGTTACCTTCTGTAATGTCTTCCCTGATCCTCTTTAATCTTTCATGCCCTCGTTCCAAGGCAACCCCCAGTTCATCCTGTATACATCCTGCTTGTACAAAGTGTTTACATGTTGTCTCCCTATTAGACTTTGAACTCCTTGAGAACAGGGATTGTTTTTTGCCCTTTTTGTACCCTCAGCCCTTAGCACAGTGCCTGGCACATAATACGTTATTTATTAATAAATCAATATCCTTGTTGATTTCACAAAACTGGACTCACTTTGACAAGTGTAAACAAACGCATCACTCAAAGTTAGCTTCTAGAAAACGACATTCTGGAACTATGGTAACTCCTGAAATGATTGGTTAAAGCCTGGCAGGTTGTGGTCCAAATGGGAGGGAGTAGTTCATGGCTTATAAGGTCAGGGAAACATAGGATCCATTTGTAGAAAGATTGCCATTCAAAATAGTGACCGTTTTTTAAAAAAGTTTTGGTGCTGCAAGAGTATCCTAGATTTATTTAGAGCTTGAGGGGACTTCAAAGTTCTTTTTGTCCAACTCCCTTATTTTGCAAATGAGGAAACTGAGACCCTGAGAAATGTGGTGACTTTGCTAAGATCACACAGGTGACCTCATTAAGTAGCAGAGATGGAATTCCAACCCATGTCCTCAGATTTGTGAACCAATTCTCTCTCCACTATCCCATGCTGCCCTCCTGAAAGCTGCTGTCATTTAGTGGATATATGGAAGAGCTCGTTTTCTGGTGGGGTTAAACATAACACACACACACATACATGCGCGCACGCACACACACGGCCTGGGATTTGAGAGAAGCAGAGGTTATGGAGTGGAATCCTGAGTGAAGGGGGTCAGGGGACATTAATCACTAGTTGCTGTGTCCTCACTGTGGAAGGTATGACAAACCAGGATTTGGAGTAGAGGAGGTATAGGCCCCGGCCCAGCAGTTTCCCCAACAAGGGTCATCTTTCAGAAGAGAGCTGTAGTTCCTCAATAGCCTAAGCCACTGACCATAGAGAATGGGGCTTCTAGCAGGTTATAGAAGGCATGGGGGGAGGAAAGCTCACAGCTACAGGTGGTTAGTGAGGGAACCAGAGACAGAAGCATCATTGCCCAACACCCCTCATTTGCGCACATTCATTTGCAAATGTGTCTGACCTAGAAGTCAACACCCTGATCATAGATGGCTGCAGCCAGTTCAGAGGACCAGAATGGCAGTCCTGCAGAGGGGGTCTCCCCTGTCTACACCTGCAGCATGGGAACATGCCGTACAAGTTTGCACCACAGTCCTGTCTGGCACCCCATCCCTTTAGGAAATTCAAAGTAGATGACCAATCCAATGCCCAGCTGGTAAGGGTAGGATTTGCTCATGTGACTGTTGTGAGAAAAGAACAAGAATAGTGTTCTAGGAAGTTAGCCACCACTTTCACTACCTGAGGACGTCTCCACATCCAGAACCCCTTTACTATTTCCCCTACATTGCCAGACAGCCCTCTCTCCCCACAAGACACAAACTTCAATGTCTGTCTGAGTTGTCCTTCCCTGTCTGCTTCCGATATTACCCAAGGCTGGTGAGATGAGGAGGGCAAGGGAGAGTAAGACACTATTCCAAATGCAACTCTTCAAAGGTAGCCACCAACATCCCTTTCCTTTGTACCTTGTCTCCCTCACAATGCCAGGCCAGACCAAGAGTTGGACTGGGTCTGGGGAAGGTAACCTTGGCAGGAAAGAGCAGGGCATTGAGCACACGATCAGCTAACAAGCATTTATAAGACACCTTTTCTGTGCCAGGCACTGTGCCAAATGCTAGGGATACAAAAAAGGCAAAGACATAGTCACTGTCTTCAATGAGCTCGTATCTATAGAGTATATCCCATTAGCAGTTGTAGGCAGGGACAACAGGGAGCCTAGAAAGGCTTCCTGTAGATGATGGGATTTCAGTAGAGTCCTGAAGGAAGCTTAGGAGGTAGAAGGAAGGAGGGATGGCATTCCAGATATGGGAGCATCAGGGCAAAGGCAGAGTCAGAGATAAAGTGTTGGGTTGGTGGAAGAGGCAATAGGCCAGTGTTTCTGGACCATAAGGAGGAAGAAGACTGGAAAGGTGGGAAAGGGATTAAATGCCAAGCAGAGAACTATTTGATCCAGGAGGTAATAGATAGGTACTGGAGCTTGTTGAGTAGAAGATAGAGGAGAAGGGTGGGTAGAACATACCTAGAACTGAGCTTTGGAAAAATCCCTAGGTGGCTAAGTGAGGGTAGACTTGAGGAGAGTGACATCTGAGGCAGGCAGACTACGTAGAAGGCAATGTTAAGCATCCAGAAGAAAGGCAATGACGGCCTGCACTAGCACTGTGAGTGTGTAAATGGAAGCAAGGGGATGGTTAAGAGAAACATCTTGAAAGGTAGAAAACACATGACTCAGCAACATAGACATGAAAACTGACTCAGGCATTAGTCTTTCAGCACTCGCAAACCAAGCCGACTAGCCAGTACTTCATTTTATTAGAGCTGCACCAACTTTTTGACCTTACTGACCAAAGGCCTGTGGCTGGGAGATACCTGAGACAAGTAGCAGGAGACAAACCCTCAAATCCTGTAACTGATCCTATGAAAATAATGAGGAGTTTTGTTGTTCAGTCTTTTTCAGTCATATTTGACCTTTCGTAACCCCAGTTGAGGTTTTCTTGACAAAGATATTGGAGTGCTTTTCCATATCCTTCTCCAGCTCATTTTACAGATGAGGCAACCGAGGCAAGCAGGGTTAAGTGATTTGCCCAAGGTCATGCAGCTAGTAAGTGTCTGAAACTGGATTTGAACTCAAGAGGATGAGTCTTCCTGACCATCAGGTGAGGGGGGAGCCTAGGATACCTCCCCTCCCACTGTGGGGAGAGACCCAGAATCACCTTAAAGCTGCTGATGCTGAGAAGAAGCAGAGTGAGACCAGGTTGAGAATGGGTTCACCCAGGCCATGGCTTGGCAGTGCAGGGGGAGTTCAGCTAGCTGAGACTGTTCAATCATATCCATACTGCTGAAGGCTAGGAATAGGGACTGCACATGAGATTTCATTTCTCTAGAGAATTCCTTGATAACAGAATAAGAAAACATCTTTTACCAGCTTCAGGTTGGTACCTCCTCTGCCCTTAGGTCTTAGAGTGATGACCAGAAGACTAAAATGTTAAGTTATTTTGCCCAAAGTCACCCACCCAACTGATCTCTCTCTCCACTAATACAGAGCTATCCCTGCTAAGGGGCTGCTGGGTGTTACATGGAATAGAGCACTAGGGTAGAATCAGGAAAACTTCTCTTTCTGAGTTCAAATCTGGCCTCAGACATGTACTAGCTGTGTGACCCTGGGCAAGTCATTTCACTCTATTTGTCTCTGTTTCCTCATCTGTAAAGTGATCAGGAGAAGATGGCAAATCACTCCAGTATCTCTGCCAAGAAAACTCCAAACAGGGTCACAAAGGACTGGACACAAATGGAAAATGACTGAACTGAACTGAATCTATGCTGAAGAAGCACTGTCTCAAAATGAAAATTTTAACACATTTTACAAATTGCACAACCTTTACATCTTATTATTTTAATGTTTTTTTTACTTTCTAGATTTTGGACAATGCTCTAGTCATGCACCCTTAGTCATGGCCCTGGGCTGAAAGAATGAAAAAATGAAATTTGGGAGTGAAAACTGTATAGCTGAAGGCAGATCCATGCCACCAGGAATGACAATGCATCCGGCACTCTAAGTGCTATTTTTGGCTCACTCAAGAAAGAGGAAAAGAGAAAGCAAAGAAAGTTTTCTTTGAGGGCACTTTCCCGAGAAGTTCCAGAGCCATTCTGGGAAAAGGAATCTACCCATTGTTTCACTCAGTTTCTTCCTTTAAAGGATATGGAGCCAGGATGTGAGGACTTTCTTGCCCCATCTGCCTAGGTATTAGGAGGTATTTATGATGCATTTCAACCCTCTTTTCTAAGGGTTTATGATGGGAAGGTGAAGGGCTGCCCCACACGTTCTTTGCATAGGAAGAATAGGTTGCAGCCTTTTATCACATTTGAAAATGGGTGACATTAGTGAGAAAAGTCTGTTCTCTTTGAGCTGGCAAATAGGATTTAGTTTGTATTTCCAGACATTGGAGAGGACCTAGTCCAACTCCTTGACTTTGCAGATGAGGAAACATTGGAATGGAAGAGAGGTGAATGGACTATGACTTGCCCAAGGTGACCCAGTTCAATCTGGACTCAAACCCAGGTCTTGTGGGGCTCTTTCCACCAGACAGCAATATTCTCTTATCTCACTAGATCTTTACAATAACCTTTTGAGGTGGGAAGTGAAATGTATTAATATGCCCACCTTAAAGGCAAGGAAATGGAGACTTGAAAAAGTCAAGTCATCTGTCCAAGAACCAGAATTTGAATCTAAGTGTCTGGGTTTAGGGTCCATGGTACTGGTTACTGTTTAGTAGTAAGTCATTAAAAATTTTCCTTTCTCCCTCTTGTTTGAAAAAAATCAGCACTCTCTTATTTCCTCCCCACCTCTCCTCCCCTCCAATGCTTATTCCTGTAATAGAGGAAATAGGTAGGAGGTCTAAGGAAATGATCCAGGCTTAGAAAACTTTGGTGTGCATTGTCTCGCCACATTATGTTATGAGAGGCAGTGTGCCAGAGTGGAGAGGAAGCTGGCTCCGAAAATGGGAAGCCCTGGGTTCCAGTCAGGCCTCTGCCACATGCTGCCTTTGTGATCCTGGGCCACTTAATCTCTCACTTCTCTCAGCAAATCTCTATGATGATAAATGACAGAGAAGGCTCGGCCTGAACTGCTTGAGGGAGTTCCCTTCTCTAGGAATTCCTTACACTCATATACCAAGAACTATTCACCCATTCCCCCACGGATTTCCAGTTCTTTACTGCTACAGAAGTGCTATTATGAATATTCTTACACACATGGGTCCTTTTGGGGTCGGGGGGGTGGGGATAGGGTATTGGAGCTAGCTCATACCAACTTTCGAGAGCTGGTTATTAAATTTTCAGTGTGGCAGGGGCATTTATATTGCAAAATTTGGCAAACCCTATAAATCAGGCTTTGATTTATTGTTTGTTGGTTGCCTAGACTAAAGTGATGGAGAACATGGTTGAGAATGCATATTAGATTAAAAATGTGCTGCCTTGTTTATGACCCAGTTGGTAAACATTTACCAGCACACCCCGGTCCTTTCTCTCTTTCTTGGATCTCTTTGGGCTGTCTCCCTATGGGATCCCAGGCAAGTTATTCAACTTTTCAGTGTTCTCAGCAGGCCCTCTAAGATCATACATTACAGAGAAGATGCTGATCTTGATTGGGTGGAGGAAAGTCCCTTTAATTCCCCAATGCCCTCTTTTATGCCCCATTGGGGGGACTCTACTACGTATCAGGCTCTATGCTAAGTGCTGGGAGTACAAAGAAAAAGCAAAAACCATCCTTGACCTCATAGAGCTCATTCTAATCGAGAAAGATAATATCAGAACATGTAAGATAATGGTTAAGACTAGTCCTCGAGGCTAATGGGGAAAGCACTGGACTAGAAGGTCAGAAATGGTTATTTTGTTGATTAGTGTGTCTGACTCTGTAGGTCAAATTTTCTGGGCAGATACTAGAGCGGTTTACCGTTTCCTTCTCCAGCTCATTTTACAAGATGAAGAAACTGAGACACAAGCATTGAGTGATAAGACCTAGGTTTAAATCTTGACCTGGCCACTTGTTATCTGCATGAGTTGGGCAAGTTATCTCATCTTTAAAGTGCTGAAAAACAATACTTATACTACCTATTCCCAGGACTGTTGCAAGGAAAAAACTTTGTGGAGTTTGAATGCAAGTTATCATCCTGGGTGACTGGGCGAGTTAACCTAAGTTTCAGTTTTCTTGCTTTTAAAGTGGAGACAGAATCTAGAGGATGGGACTATTAGATGTGGATACACAAGGCTTTCTCCCTTTTGATACTTTGTATCTATGTTTTGTATTTATTCTCTTGACTATATGTTACAGGTGCCCCCATGAGAATGAATATAAATTCCTTAAGGGAAGAGGATTTTTTTGTTTGTTTCTGTCTTTAGTGAGCATTTTAATAAATATTTGTTGAATACTATTTATTTCATTGGATTGTTTTAGGAAAAGTACTTTTCAAACCTTAAAGTACCCTATAAATTTATTTATTACTAACTATGTGACCTTGGACAAGTTCTTACCTTCTCTATACACATTAAGGGGAATGAAGTGGCAAATCTTTAATGTTCCTTTTAGCTATAAGTCCTGTGACCCCAGGTTACCACTAGACATACAGTTTATTGTCTATAGTCCAGAAGGACTGGGAAGACTGGAAAGACAAATCTGACGGACCCTGAGCTCTCCTATCTAGCGTTTTGAGAAGTGCTGTTAGTTTGAGATCTAGGGTCCCCAAACACCCAATGTGAGGCCTCCCCTCCCCTCCCCCAAGGAGAAGGAAGTAGTCACAGCACCCCAGCCTGCCCTGCTTCATTCCATGTGGCTAGTGACACACGGTTGGGTTTCTTTCCTTGCCTTAAGTATTTTTTTCCCCTAAGATGGGCACTGTGTCCATCCTAACAACCTGACCCCTTAATGAATGTTCAGTCCGGTTCCTATTGTTGACAAATACCTCACTGAACCTATGAGTGTCTGACAATAGTAATTAGATGTTTGACGAAGTCATGAGGAAAGAGGGAGGTGGCATTTCCTGAGGATGAGGCATGTCTGAGTTGAGACCTCCCTACATAAAAGGAAGGTCAGATGATGAGGGCAGGGGTCACATGCCTGCATTTATTATCTACACAGGATCATAATGAGAGCTGATGTGTATATAGTATTTGAAAATTTTCAGAGCCACTTTACAAAGACAGCCCCTTCTTGGCAAGGATGCCCTGGAGACCAAAAGTTCCTGGGCTTCCCCTTTCCAAGGCCCTTCAGTCCCTCCTTCCAGCAGAGAAGACACTTCTCATCAGTTCCCTTGCCCATAAGGGACAATACAAGTGCCATCTTGTTTGTTTCTCATAGCAAATCTGTGAAATGGGTGCTGTAATTATCAGTTATTTTACTGAGGAAACTGAGGCTCTGAAGCAGGTCAATTTCTTCATCTGTAAAATGGGAAGGTTAAACTAGACTAGAAGGACCCTGAGGTCACTTGTAACTCTAGAGCTGTGACCCCAAGTGACTTACCCATGATCATACAATTCCTAAATGTCACAGGTAGAATTCAATATCAGATCTCTTTTGATGATAGATCCAACACTCTACAGTGCCTTGTGTATAGCCAGGAGCAGCTTTAAAGACCTCAGGGTCTCAAATCTAAACCTAGAATCCACAAATGAGCAAATGGAGACTTGGGGAGTTTAAAAGACTGTTCCAAGGTCACACAGGTAGTAAGCAAGAATTGACTCTCAATCTTGTATTCCTTCCTCCACTTCATGGCACCTCTCCTCTCTCAATCATTGGGACTAGTGGACATTTAGCGTCATATGTGGAGACAGAATGAGGACCAAGGCACTTGGGAACACAGTACTGGGATGGGAGCCAGAGCACATGCCCAGAGCTGGCACTAGGCAAAGTGATTAGGTAAACGGCATCTTTTTTTTGACTCCCTCTACTCTTCTTTCCCAGCCAGCCCCTCCCCACACATGTAGGGGTCTCCACCAATGCACCCTCACCCCCAACCTCAATTAATTAACCCTTTCTAGGGTGCTACCCAATAGGGTTAAAGATATTACCCCTCTCAGAGTTGAGAAGAGCCTTATACATGGAATGGCTCTCCAAGGGTAGACCTGCAAGGCCTGAGATAGCCAGAAGAAAGAAGGAGGCCTTCCTAAGGCCCTTTAAATCATACTGTAGCTGCTGAAGATGAATGAGAGCTGAGTCCTGGGATTTCTGATGTGATGCTTTGGTCATGTGAGTTGCTGGGGAACCCAGTGACATACATGTTGTTCGGGGAAGATTCTGTCTTATTCACCTATGGGACCTTATGTAAGTCATTTCCTTTCTCTGTAGCTCAAATTTCTCATTCATAAAATGAGAGGATTAGACCAGATAGCATCTAAGAAACTTTCCATCTCCAAGTCCTATAGATTTCATCTTCAGAAATGGCTCTTACTGTAGCTCAAGAGGGAGCACTTGGGTTAGGTTCTAGAGGGTAAGGTTGATGATGTTGTGAACCCTAGAATCTGCTGCTGAATGTCCCTGGGAAATTTCGGGGTCTGCACGGGAGGCTGCATTTTGGGGGAAAGGCACTAAAATTCATCCATCCACACTCCTATGATCAGTTGTTATATAGGACATGTGATCCAACCTACAGACACATTCTCAGACATCAACACAGCTTCAAGAAATAATGGCAAACTGTATTCTGTGGACTGGCATATGCCCAAGTCCTGTGTGACTAAGCATATACTCAGGGTGAGGGCTTCATGCTTTACAAAACAACTTTCCTTTCATTTGGCCTCATCTGGCAGAACCAGTATGAGACACCATTCTCCCATTACACAGATGATAACGCCAAGACTCAAGGAGGTCAGAACTGCTGAGTAGAGAGTGTAGTGGCTCAGGTAGAAACCAGGATTCTGAGCTTCATGAGGCCAATAACCAAGCACTATTAACTAAGGAACAGCACTAGCCAGGGCAGATGATGGAAGGCAGAGTTGTCCTGATATCACCAATGAACTGAGAGACTGAGGGAACCCAGGATCACTCTCTAACCTAACCCAATTCACATGAATCCCTGCCCCTTCTCATTTGGGTTTAAGCCTATCCCAAGGGGCTGAGATCCCGATGCAGGAATGAACTTAAAAAATTAATTTTGTAACTTTTTAAATTTAATTTGTTTCTTTTGTACTCTTATGTGCTTTATTTTATGCATTTAACAACACTGTTCTGAGAAAAGGTCCATAGGGCTTCATGATGATAGCAAAATGGACCGCAATACAAAAAAGAGTTAAGAATCTCTGGTCTAGTGTCTCTATCCATATTACCTTGCTGCATGTTCCAAGGCCATCATGGCTGCAAGACTGCAGGTTGGATGCCTAGCCATTGGCTTCCAGCCTAGAGCCCAAGACCAGGAACAAGAGCAAGGTCATCCGAAGTTCTGAGAGTTAGCTGAGCAAACTTCCATGGAGCTAGACTATAGGGTGGGATTCCTTGAGTTATAGGGGTGGGGGGTTCTGGGGACTGGTACCGATTGATGTTGCTTCATAGACTCATAGCTTTGAAGTTAGCAAGTTCCTTAGAGATCATCTAGTCCAACCTTCTCATTTTTACAGATGAGGAAACTGAGGCTCACAGAGTTTATATAATAGATCACAAGTAGTAGAGGTCAAGACCTCTGTCATCAAATTCAGCATGATTACCATTGTGCAGTCCCACTTCCTATCAGCAAAGGGTGGGGCTTGATATCTGGAAACAGGGTCTTGCTACTTCCTACTTTTTCTGAAAGAAATGAATTAAACTGTTCTGAGAAGAAATTTGGAGGTATGTCCCAAAAGTCACTAAATTTACATGCCCTTTGATCCAACAAGACTCCCACTATGTCTCCACTCCAAAAGATCAAAGGAGAGAAAGTATGCATTCCTACAAAAATATTCATAGCAGCTCTTTTTGTAGTGGCAATGAACTGGGGGTGCAGTTCAAATTAGGGTATATAAATATAATGGGATGTGATAAGAAATGATGAAAGAAATAGATTCAGAAAAACCTGAGAAGATTTGTACGAATTGATGAAGAGTGATGGGAGACAAAGCCATAGAACAATTTACACCATAAAAACAAGGTTGTAAGAGAACCAATTTTGGTCTAAAGAACTCCGACCAAAGACCAGCCACAAGGATAACACCTACTACCTACCTTCTGATAGAGAGATGAGGGACTCGAGGTTGCAGAGTTAGATGCAATATTTTTAGACAAGGCCAAGGTGGGAGTTTATTTTGTTTGGCTATGAATATATTAACTGGGCTTTGTTTTTCTTTCAATTCATTTGGGGATTGGGTGAGATGTAGAGAAAATAAATGCTTGCTGATTGAAAAACAATTAGAAAAATAAAACGAAAGGGTAGTAAAGCCCATCTGTGCCAAGGGCCATGATTTTAGGTCTCTGAGCATTAGGTTGACTGAGCTAAGGAAGCACAGAGAATGGTTTCTCTTTAAAGAGAGGACAAACTTCTCAGAAAGACTCATCACTAGGTTGAGCGCTGGGTTTGAGGGGGAGAAGAATGGAGATGTATCTTTTGACTGAAGAAACTGTTCATATTCACAGTGTCAGGGACTGAAAAACAACTGAACAATAAATTTGTGGATAAGTCTTTATGTTATCACAAGTGATGGGATCAAGAAAGGCTAGGTCCAAACTCTGTTCACCTGGGAGTTCCCTCTAGCAATGAAATCACAGTTCAGTTTCTCTCCTCTCCATCCCCATCACAGAGGCTGAGAGTTACAAAGGACCTAAGTGGTGACCCAATCTATTGGCATCTGACCCAGAATTCCCCTCTGCAACCTATCCCTCTTTGTGCCAGTCAAGATGGCCCCACGGGTGGCCCCACATGCAGGGTTTACTCTTCTGCCCCTGTGACTGCGAAGGACCTCTTCTTCCCTGCCCCCCATGCCTGACTGGCTTGTTTTCCTCCCTTCTTTGGACTTTTGGAGACCCTCACTCCCTTTAAGGCTCAACTAAGTCTGGCCTCCTTCCTGAGGTCTTCCCTGATTCCCCCAGATTAGTACTGTCCACCCTCAAACTCTGAAATGACTGTTTCTGCTGCAACAACTCTTGAGTTTTCTCATTCCTAGGGCTGAACTCCCATCACCTCCCACCCATATCACTACAGATGCCTACAAGCCTCTCCTCTCAAGGGGTCTTCCAAAATCTCAGGTCTGACTGCGTCTGCCTCAACAACAACAACAACCTACTCAATAAGCACTAGGGGATTTCCTATTACCTACAGGATCAATGTAAACTTCCTTTTGGGGTATTTGTGCAGCTGGATGGTGTACTGGGTAGAGACTGGTCCTGGGGTCAAGAATGAATTTGCTAGTGGTCTCAGACACTTGCTAGCTGTGTGAACCCAGACAAGTCATTTAACCCCGTTTGCCTCAGTTTCTTCATCTGTCAAATGAGCTAGAGAAGGAAATGGAAAACCACTCCAGTATTTTTGCCAAGAAAACCCCAAATTGGGTCCCAAAGAGTCAGATACAACTGAACAACAATGATGTATTTTTGCATATATCAATATACATACATGCTGTGTCCCTTGAGGGTAAGGACAAGGTCAGTCATCTAGCATTTATTGAGCACCTATTTTCTGGGCACTGTATTGGCACAGAGGATAAAGCAACAAAGAGGAACAACCACTCCCAATAAACCCAGAGTCTGATGGGGAAGATGATATGCCAATAACTGTGCTGAACAAGATTCAAATTATTACTAGTTGGACTAAATTAGAAATCATTTATTACAACCCCCTCATTTGACATTTGTGACCCAAAAGAGATGAAGATTTGCCTAAGTTCATGCTGCTTATATGTAGCAGAGGTAGAATAACAAATAACTTTATAAATACATATTAGATTCATGAATCACAGCCTACAGAGACTGCAAGGGTAGTGCCTGGTAGATAGAACACTGGTCTTGGGAGTCTATAATGTTAATGGGAGTTAAAGATCTTCCCCAGTCATTAATGAGCCTGCCCATTAAGATAAGCTTGATTAGGAGAGATTTGTTTTGTAGGAAGTCTCATACTTTTTGTTAATTTCTAATGAGTCACTGGTTTTCAAGGGTCTTGATGCCCTCTGGTCCTGAAAAGTGTGTGTGCAGATATAGATATATATATATATATATATATATATGTATATATGTACATATATATGTATATATTCAGATATATATGTACATATATATGTGTGTGTATATATGTATATATTCATATATATATATTCACATATATATATGTGTATATATGTATATATTCAGATATATGTGTATATATGTATATATTCAGATATATATGTACATATATATGTGTGTATATATGTACATATATATGTATATATGCAGATATATATGTATATGTATATATATGTACATATATATATGTGTATATATATACGTACTCTGAGGTGATGTTTTCTTTCAGGGCTTATTCATTGGAAGTGTTTGGCCAGATGAGACTGGGATAGATACTAAAGAGCTCCCCTTCCCCACTTTGAAAATCCAGATGTTGGTGCTTCTATCTCTGCTAACTATGTGTGTATGGTCAGACAATTGGATATGTCTGTTGATCTGTGATGTATGTATTGCTTATGGTCAGACAGTTGGAAGCCCTGTCTGTTGATTTTTGTTTCTCTGTATTTTCCCTGAACTTCAGAGTGCTGACTTTTTTCCCTGAACTACGTGAATGATATATGTTCTTGGCTAAAGTAGATTGTTGACCTCTCAAAAGTTGTTTTCCTTCTTATATGATCTGATGCTGAGTGAAAGGAGCAGAACCAGGAGAACTTTGTGTACAGCAATGACCACAGTGGCGAGAGTTTTTTCTGGTATACTTGGAACTTCGTAACAACGAAAGGACTTAAAAAAAAATTCCCAATGGCCTTCTAAGGCAAAATGCCTTCCACACTAAGAGAAAGAACTATGGAATTCATTCGTAGAATGTGGCAGATCATGTTTGTGTGTGTGTGTGTGTGTGTGTATTATATTTTGATTTGTTATATGATTTCTTCCATTTATTTTAGTTTTTCTACACAGCATGACTATAGTGAAAACGTATTCAATAGAAAAGTATATGTAGATCCTATATAGAATTGTGTGCCATTTTGGGGAGGGAGGGAGTTGGTGGGGGATAGGTAGGGGGAGAATCTAAGTTGTTTTCCTTTTAGAAATGCAGATCCAAGAACCTGCACAGCAGGCTCTCCTCTGTATTCTGGGATCCTTGCCATTACAGAGTCAAGGACACCTGAGTTTGAATTTTGCTTTAGGTACTAGATATGTGGGCTTGGGGAAGTCACTTAACTGTACCTCAGTTTCCCAATCTGTACAATGGGAATAATGATAGCACCTGCCTCCTAGGGTTGTTGGGATAAAATGAGATAATTTCTTTAAAGCAGTCTGTGAATATTAGCTATCTCTTCCCATTGTTTGGAGGATCAGAAGTATACAAAGTAATCTGCAAATCTTAACAATGCCCCTGTCCATCCTATAGACGGGACCCTTGAAAAGAGGAAGGTCAAGGGACTTGGTCAAGGTCACGCAATGAGGGGGCAGAGCAGGGACCAAGTCCCAGGTCTCCTCATTGCTTGTCCAGCATTCTGGAGACTGCAGCAGGGGCAGTCTCTATTTATAAATAACATTCTATGGATTGGCTGCTGTTTTTAATTGGCTAAAGTCTTCCTTCAAGTCCACTCTGTGCCAGGAAGCAAACTGTTCTTATGCTTTTAACCTGAACACAATCTAAGGATGGAGCTGCTGGGTGGTTTCTAGGACAATGAGTACCTCTGTGTCCTTGGGGAGGCCTCCAGAAGCACACACAAACAGCCGTGTCCTATTCCCGGAAACTGCCCTGCTCAGGACTCCCAAGCCCCAGCTGCCACTCCCCCTGCTCTTTGCCCACAATTTGAATGTTCTTTTAATATCCAAACACACTGATCACTCTCCAGCTCAAGTACATACATACAGCTTCCCTGTAAGAAGGCTCTCACTTCCTCTGGGTGGGTGTGCTTGGACCATCCCAACCTAGGAAAGCAAGGTCTCCTCTGAGGACCAGCATTACCAAGGGAAGGCCCAGAGGTCAATGGCTGGAGTCAGGCCAGCCAAGCACTGGGAGACCTCTCTGCAAAACCCTTTCCCCCCAATTCCAGCTCATTGCAGCCCTGCGCCACAGACTGGAGGATACCAGATTCCTTTGTTGTTTCAAATGAATTAATTAATTTTACTAGTATTTAATATCTTTCTCTCCCACTGCCTGGTCCTCAAATTGAAAAATAAAAAAATAAAAGGAAAGGAAAACCATCAAAGCACATATATATAGTCCAGCAAAACAGATTTCCCCATTGGCTACATTCAGAAACGTATATCTTCAAATGTATGGACACGACTGAAATAGCATGACAGAACAAAGATGCATTTTGTATATGCCAATAGACACACATGCTGTGCCCCTTGAGGGGAGGGACAAAGTCAGTCATGTAGCATTTATTAAGCACATATATATGAGGAGGATGAACTTTTAGAAAGACTAGCCTTGCTAATTATATTTGCAACAGTGAACACTTACAACACTTTTTTTCCTACTTTTGCAGTAATTTATTCCACAGTAGCTTCACATCAGGGGGCCAGTTACTAAAAGCTGTGTTATTTTTCTTAGACATCTCTCCACTATAGGATCACTTTTTAAAATCTATACTTCCAGCTGGAGATGAAAAGCATTCTCTCCTAAATAGAATGTCAGAGCTCGAAAGGAATTTTAGAACTGAGAGATACCTAAGAACACAGGGCATGCAAGCTGGAAGTAACTTTAGAACATAAAGTGTTAGTTCTGGGTGGATCCTTAGAACACAGAATATCAGAGCAAGGGGATACCTTAGAACACACAATATCAGGACTGGAAGAACCCTTAGAACATAGAAAATCAGGGCTGGGAGGACACTTAGGACAGAGAAGGTCAGGGCTACGAGGGGTTAATCACTTTTTTTAAAAGATGTTGTAGCACCAGAATAAAGTATTTTTAATACAAAGGAGTCTTTCAATTACCACCTACAGAGTAGCATGTCTATGTGTAACCTTGTTTTAGAATCCAGCTCCATTCGGAAATCAATGACCAATGGGTATACAACGAAGTTATCTGGTTCTCACAACTCTGACCTCTATCATACAGATGACCTCTGGTTATGACATGTGAAAAGTTCACAGGATTACAATCCAAGCATTCATGTCTTTTGACTCAGTACAAATATTCCATTGTATCCTATATTTTGGGTGTGTTCTAGGTTCATTATTTTTACATGGTTATAGTACATGCATGATTTCCTCTTTAAGAAAAATTGTCCTCCTGTGTCAATTTCTTTTTCTTTCAGAAGTCTGATCCAGTTTTTATATGTGGAGCAGTGACATGATGGGATGCCCTGTGATGTAGACTGAGACTATTCAAAGCAGAAAAAAATCTGAAATCTTCACAGAAGCTTGTTCTATATATAACAATGTGCCAAGGTAACCATCCAAACTTCTACTTGTGTCAGACTTTCTCATGACCCTCTCTGAATTTGCATTGATATCTGTTTTGAACACTAGCAAGAACACAAGAAAGCATTTAAAATGCAAATCATAGCTTTTAGTTCTTTAAAGCTTAATAGTGGATTTCAAAGGCAGCTAGGAGGAGCAGTGGATTAATCGTCGGACTTGGGATCTGAAAGATTCATGTTCATGAGTTCAAATCTGGCCTTAGACACTACCGGGTGACTCTGGGCAAGTCACTTCACACTGCTTGCCTCAGTTTTCTCATATGTAAAATAAACTAAGGAAGGAAATGGCAAACCACTTTAGTATATTGCCAAGAAAACCCCAAATAAGGTCGTGAAAAGTCAGACACAAATGAAATGATTTAACAGCAACAAATAGGTTCCAAAGAATCGTGGGGTAAGCCTGGATCAAATGCAGTATCTTTAGATCAATAAACTTGATCCAGTGCAGGATGCCCTTTAAGTTACTCTTTCTATAGTGGTAAAAAGCTCCACTGAATCATTAGATTCTCTCTTTCGTCATACCAACATCATGTGGTTGTTTAGTTGTTTCAGTTGTGTTCAACTTATTAAAATATTTTTTTAAAAAACATGAAGGGAGAGCAGCTAGGTAGCACAGTAAATACAGCACCAACCGTAGAACCAGGAGGACCTGAGTTCAAATATGACATCAGATACTTACTAGTTATATGACCCTGAGCAAGTCACTTCATGTCAATTGCTTCTGAGCTAAAAATGTATGTGTTTGTCCTTCACTGCCTAAGAAGACTGTGCCGTCAGAGAAATAATGACATGACTTGCACTTGACTTCTGTTTCTTTTCTTTGAGTGAGGGAGGGATTGAGCTAAAAATTAAAATGCTAAGAAACCCCGGGGAGAGGAGGAGAGAGAGTACTAGATTTGGAGACAAAGAACTCAGGTTCAGATCTCAGCATAGCTACTTTCAAGTAAACTTGAAAAAATCGTAATCTCTCTAGGCCTTGGCTTTCTCGTCTGTAAAATGAGCTAGTTGGACTAGGTCAGCTTGAAAGGTCACACTCCTAGCTCTAATAGTCTATGTTCTCAAGCTCCTTCCAGAACTGATATTCTGTGAGTCTAGAGCTATAAAATCATCTCTCCCTTAAAGGCTACACAAGAAACAAGAGAGGAGAGCCTTGGCCAAGGATGCCAACACCGCATCTAGTCCCGGGCCTGAGGCTGCCAGTCCTAGATGCCACAGATAATTCTCTGTCCTGTATCTGGAGGTTGTCAACTCGGCTTCAGAATCTATAGAGCCAAAATGATTGGAATGATGAATTCCCTAGGAGATCTCTTTGTCTTTCCACTGACTGAACAGAGGGTTTCCACTTATCAACAAAGAGAATTTGTCCTATTCAACTCTTGGACCTTGGGAAAACTGAGCTTTTCTAGCTTCAGCTAAAGAATACAAATTATTAAGTGGCTGTGTGTGTGTGTGTGTGTGTGTGTGTGTGTGTGTGTGTGTGTGTGTACTGGGCAAAGCTCTTCAAATCCCGCCCCCCTTCCTCCCCCTTCACACTCACAGAAGGCTGTGAGAAGGGTCTTTTATTCCAGCCTCATTGTCTGAATTCCCTGGCTGGGGCTAGCTTGATCACAGTGAGAAATGCATCACAATTCATGGGGCTGGGAATTTGCCCACATGATCTCCTTCCCTCCCCTTCCATCTGTCCCCCATGAGTCACATAACCTGGGGCCATCATGGCTCACCCTCTACTGTTAGAGAAATCAGCTACTGGAAGGGGGAGCAGCATCCATAGCTCTCCTATGATTCTGGTCTGGGAATGAAGTCAGAGAGATCAGGAGTCAGGGAGACCCAGGGATGATGACCTAGGATCATGGATTAAGAGCTGGAACACCTTGGAGATCCTCTACTGCAGGTGTCCTGGACTCCCTTGGCAATAGCTAACCTATGGACCTCTTCTAAGAGAACCACTTTGTTGCCTATATCTATAAGGAAATGTTAAATTTAGAAAGTAATTTTTTTTCCTGTCTACATTCATAGAACCAGTGAAATCTGTTCTTAAGAATTTTGGGTCTAGTCTAAACCTCTCATTTTACAGTTGAGGAAATTTGAGACCTGAAGAGGTTAAGAGATTTACCCAAGGTCACATAGATAGTATTAAGTGGCCTATGCGGGATTTGAATGCAGGTCTTGGGGTTTGCAGGCAGTTAGGTGACACAATGAATAGAGCACCAGGCCTGGAGTCAAGAAGACTCATCTTCCTGTGTTCAAATCTGGCCTCAGACACTCACTAGCTATGTGACCCTGAGCAAGTCACTTCACCCTGTTTGCCTCAGTTTCCTCATCTATAAAATGAGCTGGAGAAGGAGATGACAAACTACTCCAGTATCTCTGCCAAGAAAACCTCAAATGATAGTCAGAAAGAGTTAGAAATGGCTGAAAAACAACTTAACAATAGTAACAACACCTCAGGGTTTGGAGCCTTTGTCCTGAAGCCCACACAGCCACTCAGAGGTTTTGGTGACCAGAAAAGGAGTCATGTGATTTGGTGAGATCCCAGGGAACACTGATCTCATCCCATTTCTCATCACCCATGGATGATAATTATGAAAACTCCTGTCTCCATAGCATTACACAATTTGCCAAGTACTTACCTCACACTGGCTTTTAGGAGTTATGGGTAATTAAAGTATTAGGATTTTTAGATGAGGCAGCTGAGTCTGGGAGAAGGGAAGGTACTCAGTCAAGGTCACCAGCTATCAAGCGAAGTCAGAACTAGATTTCAGCATCCTCCTGGGCCTTTCCAGCTATATTACCAGCCTTTCTGAAAGTTAATGGTTCCTTATTTGCTCAAAGAAGGATAGGGTAATGATTGCTTCCTCACTAGCCTCACAGAATTTGATGCTGGGAAGCAATCGTTGGTATGAAGGCATAAAACACAGAGTGCTTTGCAAATGTACTGATGATGACTTGGAAAAACAAAGATGTCTCCTGGCCCTCCCACAAGTGATGCTTAACATCAATGGTTCTCTTGGTAAAAGGTACCAAGGAAAACCAAGTGTTTGGCAGAGTGACAAGGAGGCTGATTCGGGACAAGAGAAAATTCAGTCCAAGGCCCTGGGAAGGAAGGGGTTTGGATCAGGAGACTGTTCACCTCACCAGTGGCCCAAACCGTTTTGCCCCAACTCCGTGCCTAGTACAGAGCTCTGGATACAGTAGGACTCAGTAAACATTTGTCTTGTTTAAGAGACCTTAGAGGTGATGTAATATAGCATCTTCCTTTTATACAAAAGGAAAAACTTGCCTAGGAAGTGATTTGCCCAAGGTCACAAAGCAATTTAGTACTTAGTATCAGCACTAAGAAGGTTGAATAGAGAGTGGGGGATTGTTCTGGAGACAGGTAACTGTGGTCTAATGAAAAAGAAGGCAGGTTTGGGGGTCAAAAGTCCCAAGTGTGAATCCTGGCTCTGACACTGTGATGCTAGACATATCATATCAGTGCCCTGTGCCTTGGTTTCCTCATCTATAAAATGGGAGCCTACTTCACAATCTGCTTGTGAGGAGAGCTGCTTAAGCCTTAATTCACTACAGAAAAGAAACGTATTATTATAAGACTGAGAGCTACCAAAGCCCCTAATTTTATGAAAGGAAGAAATTGGGGCCAAGAGAAGAGAAAAGGGTATATTCAAGGTAGTTAGCAACAGGGTTGGTTTCTCAATCCATGTTCAGGGATGATTGACCTAAAGGTAGAAGATGCCTCAGAGGCCACCCCATCCCACCCCATCACTGCAGAAATATAGGCCTCAGAGTGATCATATGGATACCAAATATCCCCACTGATAGTGTGCCATTATGCTTTCTTCACCGTGATATTGCCACACTTTCCTTACGTTTCCAAGCTCCCAAGACCTTCTTAAGACCTTGGAGCTGATAAATAATTTACAGAGCAAAACATCCACCTGGCTATCATCCAACCATGGAAAAGAGAATTTAAAGAAAAGATCTTTTCTTAGAAAAAAGTCAGTCCCATCAGGGTGTTTACTCTTAGTAAATCCTACTAAGGAGTACCTGATGGATTTTGAAGCTTCTCAGTTCTGGCCCTGAGGCAGGGCTCAGGGTGCTAAGAAGAACGAATGGCACTGGGCAAAGACAGAAGAGGCAGGAGGCTCCTCTAGCAGCCTGGTTTGGGCACAGACATTACCCACTGGCAGCTGGAACCCAGCCTGGGGCACAGGTGCTTGCCAAGAGGTTGCTGAGCAAACCCTAAAGGATTCCCAATCTTCTATGCTGATGAAGTTTGGAGGGTGGTGGTCTGTGACATTTGTGAGCATGGTCTGGTCAGTTGGGGCTCAAGTGCCCAGGCAGGGCAGAGCCTACCTCACCAACATGGGCATCTTGGTAATGCCTTACATGGCATACACACCCAGGCTTGTACAACTGCCTTGTGTATGGGATGAGATGGCAAGATGGGTGCTGGAAGGGGTTCTTTGATATTATTTGTTCAAACCCCACCCTTTTATGGAGGAAAATAAGTCACAGAGATGGGATTTGGTTTACTTCAGGTCTAGAGAGACCACGCATACTTAAGTACTTAGTGTTAGCCCCAAGAAGACTAGATGGAGAGTACAATGTTGCTTGGCCCTATTTAATTCAATAAACATTTATTAAGGACCTACTATGTACTAGGCACTATACTTAGCACTCTAGATGCTGATGCTACCATTTATTTCAACCATAAAAATACTATCTACTTTACAGGGGTATTGTGAGGATCAAATGAGATATATTTGTCATAGTACCTTGCACATAGTAGGTGCTGAATAAAGGCTTGTTCTCTCCTCGCTTTCAAAATTTTTAAAACACTTGATATTATTTCTTTCAGCCGATCCTTTCAACAGCTCTTTGAGATAGGTGCATATGTGATATAATAATAAAAATATGCTTTCCACAGATGAAGAAACTGAGGCAAAAATGTTAAGTGACTTCCTCAAGGGACCACCCAGTTAGTGAGTGTCTAAGGCAAGATTTGATCTCAGATCTTCCTAAGTCCAAGTCCAGTGCTTTCTTCCCAGCACATTTGATTTTTTTGAACCCCTTGTGAGGAAGAGGGTAGGGAGAGAGGCATTACTGATGGGTAGGGATATGGAAGTCCAAAGAAGGGGAAATGATTTGCTTAAGATCATGCAGCTAAGTCAAGGCTGGAGGACTTAAGTTTCCTTGGTCCTGTGAGTAGCTAACTTAAGAATTTAACTTTTCTCTCAGGAGTTATAAACCTATTGCTTTAAAGGAATGACTTTTTTTTAAACCTCAACATCCCTGGACATAATAAGGAGAGGGTCTGGATCTTGAAACCTTAACCATGACCGGAATTCTGTGATGGTCTCAGAGAAAGAGAAGGGACCCTCCCCTGTGATAAAGCCCTTTCCCCTGGGATAGAAGGATCAAGGGACCTCCCCCGCCCCATTTCCCAATTCTTTGGGGAAATGACACAGGGGAACTTCATTTTGCAAAAAGGGATCAGGGATGGTGGAATTTGGATCAGCCTACAGGATTACCTGAAGCTAATGGAGTGACCACTTGAGTCATGACAAGGTTGCCTGGTATTAATGTTGACCTTTAAGGATCAGAAGGCTATGTCATATTATATAACTCAAGGAAGTCTCAAGAATGAAGTTTCCCCTAACACTGTGGGGCCAAGGGGACCTTTGCTTTTTCCTGTTCTAACCCCAATCTGCTGGCACTGCTGGGGTAGAGGATCAGCTGTGACAGCCCTGGCCAACCTTATCAGCTGGAAGCAGCCGGAAAGGACCTGAGCTAGCCTGAGGTTTGGCTGTTGACAGTTTATGGGAATTAACCCTCCTCCAGCCTGCGGTCCCCCACCTGCCTTTCTCTCAGGCAGCTGAGGTGGGAAGGTTAGGTAGAGGAGGGGAGGGAGGAAATCCTTGAACTTTGGCAGCAAGATATTTTACAACTACAACTGAGAAAAGTAAGAAGGGAGGTTCAGGGAGGATTTCTTTCTGCTGATTTCCCTTACCATGGCAAGAACTTTGCTTCTCTAGAATAGAAGCTTTATTTCCCTCATCCTAAGTCCTTGTTGGGGCTTTTTTGTTTTTTACTGTTGCGGGGAGGCCCGCCCCCACAGTCCTTTCTGGGACATTTTGGGGAAACCATGACTGTCCCTATTTACCCTGTCTTGTTATGATAGGCTGTGATATGATATTTACTCTCAGACACGAGTGACTTCCTTCAGTAGTGCCCACGCAGCTGGGTACCACTGTTTGGCTGGCATAGAGGATCCTCCCCCCACATCTCCTGCCACCTCTTTCTGTTAACACAAAGGAAGGATAAGCTTGGTAGAACAGAGCGGGACCCAGGAGTGGACAGTGATCCTTGTTTAGGCACGTTTAGATACCTCTTCTCAGTTTCCCCATGCATAGTGTAATGATAATACTCTGTTTAAATTGATATATATATAATATACATATAGCATTATATATAATACTTATATAATATATAAATATATAAAATATTTTAAAATATATAAAAATAATTATAAAATAATGATGTTCTGTGGCTTTGGGAGAATCATTTAACCTGACCTCTATGAGCTTCCATGGGCAGCTAAGTGGCACAGTGGACAGAGCACGGTTTTGAATCAGGCAGATTTAAATCTGACTATCTGTGTGACCCTAGGAAAGTCTCTTTACCCCATTTGTCTTAGTTTCTCCTCTGTAAACTGAGGACACACTACAGAAGGAAATAGCAAACTACTCCAGTATCTTTGTCAAGAAAACAAAGTGGCGTAGGACACCACTGAACCATGAACAAACACAATTATGGGTCACAAAAGGGGGAAAGGGGAGGGGAGGACGCCTGAGTTAATGATCTCTAAAGTCCCTTATATGATTTTCACTCTTTGATTGTGTGAACATCTCTGCAAATATATAATTCTACCTCTTCACCTCCCCCCACTCAATGGGGCCCAGGGGCTCCTTTCCCTGGATTCACCCAGATCTCTCAATTTAGAAGCTACTGCCTTTAACAGTACTTCACCTGCCCTTCTGCTCCCTCCTCTTAGCCAGCCTGGCATCAACAAATTCAGAGCATCTCTCAGGCTCTGAGAATTTTCCGTAGTAGTCCCCTCCATCCTGGATTCTGACTCGATTTCAAGGAAGCTCAGAACCTACACAGGAGTGGGATCAGCCTCCCCATGATGGGTCCTCCCTTCACCCTTCCCTTCTACCCCACTGTATGCCAAGAGCTGGTCATTTAGGAAGAGGGTGCCCCAGACCATCAAGTGGAGCAATCCTGTATCCCTGCATCCCTCCCCACCCCAACCTCCATCCCAGAGTTCTCTGAAATAAAACTGGGGAAAAACTTACCTTCTGACAAGTAAGACATGCCACACCTTACTGTGGAATGCCAGAACTCGGCTAGCCCCAGTGTCAAGGCTGGCAAGCTTCAGGTGTTCCCAGGTGACCAGGTAGGGACCTTTCAGTCCTGACTCTCCAAGGCTGGCAAGCTTCAGGTGTTCCCAGGTGACTGGATAGGGACCTTTCAGTCTTGACTCTCCAAGGCCGTGAGACACCCCCTCCTAGGTTCCTAGGCTCTGCCAGAGTAAATAGAAGTGATGGATGGAATTGAAGAGCCCCGAACCAGTACCTGGGGGTAAGCTGAAGACACCTCTGCTAAGGCACGAACAGGGTACGACTTCGGAGAGGGAGCCGTGGACTGATTTGAGTCACCGTGTGTGGGTGAGTGGTTGAGGGAGCGGGCACTGTAAGTCACCCTCTTCCCCTGCAGTGGAGGGCAGGCAGCCAGTGAGAAGGGGAGGGTGGGGTATGTGAGTATGTGTGAGTGTGTGGTGATGGCGGGGTGGAGGGGGGGAGAGAGGAGGATGGCTCCTTTTTCTTGGATCTCATTTGTTCTCCAATGAATGAAGAGAAGTGAGTCAGCCAGAAAGATTTTATCCTGGCTAAATGCAAATGAGGAAGGGGCGGGGTGGAGAAACTGGAGTAGGAAAGCCTGGTGCCTCATCAGGGATAGAGAGAGGAGGAGGGAACTAAACTAAGGATGCCTGGGACACAGTCCGAAAGGCTTAGAGCCTTTCTAGTCACGCCCTGCCTTCCTCGAAACCTCAAACAAATCAGATGCTTAGGATGGGTGCTTGGGGGAGAAACAGTATCTCAGGAGAAGCTGAGGTTCTGTCGTCACTGCTGGCTAGTGCCCAGGCTCAGGCATGAGGGAGCAGGTGTCTTGGGGGAACACGAGGAGAGTGGGGACTGGAATGGATAAAGAAAAGGAAAAAGCGGAGGCTGCTAAGTCACCGAATGTAGGGCCAAAGGGATCCTCAGAGGGAAGCTAGTCCTAGCCCCTCATTTGACAGGCGAGGAAAGTCAGACTGAGCAAATTTAAGCAGCTTGTGCAAGCCCCAAGGCTCTTCTGACTCCAACTCTGCTCTTTTTACCATATCCCACAGTCTCACTTTCTTTGCCTTGATGGTCAAACCCTGCCTTTCTTAGGAACTCAGAGAAGCCCAGATGGATGTGCTGTCCTCTTAGTCCACAATGCCTAAGGGAAAATTAAATTCCAAGAGGATATAGTCAAGGTGGGAATCCCTACTCTGCCCCCTGACCTTGACCCACATGTAATCTCTTCCTTTGGTTCTAGGATGAATACGTATGATTCTCAGTCAGAACAGGCTCCTTCCTCGTTATATCCAGTATGGCTCTTCCTGTGAGTCATCTCTCTGAGATAAACCATGTTGGCCCTTTAGGGAATACAGAAGGAGTGTGCTGGCTTCAGCCACTGAACAATCGTATCCAAGGGCTGGTCCATCTTAACAGATCGTAACATTGAGAACTTGAAGAGATTCAGTGGTTACACGGTCCAAGTCCCTCATTTTACACGTGAGAAAAATGATACTCAGAAAGGTAGAATGATTTCTCAAGGTCACACAGGTAGCAAGTGGCAAATCTGAGATTTGAACTCATACCCTGGGACTCCAAGTAACTTTCTACTATACTTGTTACTTAGGTTGATGAAGCTACTTAGCTTTTGATCCAAATACTTCCTGTAGGACATTCATCCACTGAATGCCACATGCCTTCCATGGGGATGGGGAAAGGGGAGATTGTATTTTCAATGATAGGCTGTATGCCGTGTTCACATATGGAGCTCAGAATGCAGGTTTCCCAAGATCAAGGACCCTATGGGGTCCTACATGACCCAGGGTTGCTACCAGATCTCAGGCAATCTAATAGGTGCTGGCTATCATCCATCCAAACCCAAGATGGGCCCTGAACTGAGGAAGGAAGGTCTTCAAGGAGTTTCTCCATTTACTCAAACCCTCCCCCTTAACCCTGCCCCTTTCTGCTAGGGGTCTGGCAGAATTTCAATTTCTGGCAGAAATCTGTGAATTTCACAGATGCAAAATAACTTCCTATCCCTCAGGGATGGAGGTGATGAGATTAAGTCTCATCTGGCAGATGGCACATCAGCTGACTTGGAAATGAGTAACAATAGGACATGAGTTCTTACCCTGCCATCTCAGTTCTTATTGCCAGCTTCCAGTAAGATGCCACAAAGAAAGAAAAATGAAGCCCTTTGGGCTGTCATAACTTCATCTGGAAATTCATTCATTCCTTCAACAAATGTTTTCAAATAACTTCCTGTGCCCAGTTTTCTCCTCCGTACTGTGGAGGCTGCCTAGCTTCTGCCCTTAGAGAACTTAACATTTTGTTAGGAGAATATAACATATACATACAAAACTACAAGGGGAAGCAGAGAGGGAGATATGAAGTGCTTTGCAGAATAGTGAATGTGGGACAGTGGGATGAGGGGACCTGGGGTCACAGCCTAGCTCAGTCACTTAGTACTAGTGTGTCCTTGGGCAAGTCACTTAATCTTTATGCCTCAGTAGTAGGTTAGACCAGACAGATAGCTTCTGAGTTAGTTCTCTGACAGCTCTAAATCTCTGACCATCTGAGGTGTGTTTAGGGATGGCTTTCTGGAATGAATGAACTTTGAGCTCCTTGAACATGGGCAAGAATTCAATATACAAAGATATAGAGAAGGATACTTCAGGAAAAAGGAACAGTGTGTACAAAGATGGAGCAAGGAAAGAGAATTGAATATGATCAGGGGATAGCCAAGAGTCAGTCTGGTTTGGCTGAAGTCCATAGGAAAGTTAGGATGGTGAGCCTGGAGAGGTAGATGAGGGATAGATTAATGCTTGTTGAATATTAATACACAGCATGAGAGAAGAACACTCAAGAATCCCTGTTGGAGGACTACAGGATTTCAGAGTTGAAAAGGACCAGACCAGTTTCCTCATTGTACAGGTGAGGATATTTAGAGCACAATTAAGGGTTTTGTCCAAAATTACACAAACAGTGAGTGGTGGAAACCAGGATCCAATCCATGTCTTCTAACTCTAGCTATTGTCTTCTTTAGATTATACCTTATGGCCTTCCATCTGGACTACGCTTAGCCCCCTTCCTACAAGATCATATTTCTCCCAGATGGCATTTTCATCCCAGCCTGGAGTCTTATTCTAACTCTCTTAGGAGTCTGGGAAGGGAAGCAAAAGGGTGTTCCTAACTGAAAAGAGTTGAAGAGTTCAAGGCAGTAAGACCAAATGACATACATCTGATGATGATGGGAAAAAAAGGATGTGTATAATGGCTGAGCCATTGTCAGTGATCTTTGAAAGATCCTGGAGAACAGAAGGCATGGCACAGAGCTGGAGAAGGGCTGATATTATTATTTTTTTTAAAATTAAAAAGGGAAGATACTGGACTCCAGTAAGTTCAGTAAACTGGGCTTTGATTCTTGACAAAATTCTAGAAAATATTACTAAAGGGAAGGTTAACGGACATTTAGAAAAGAAAGCAGTAATCAATTTCATTAGTTTCTTTAATAGTTTCATTAATGATAGTTTATGTAGGAAGTAAACAAACACTATGGATAGTGATATGTTCAATGATTTCAATTATGTAAATGAAAACAATAGTGAAGGGCAGCCCAACTTGGACAATCATGGCCAGAAAACAGATGGTGAAACATATCTCCCTCTTCTTAACAGAGAAGTGGGGGACTACAGATATAGAATGCTACATATGCCATGAGTTATAGTTCTTACACTTCACAGTTATGGTTCACTTTTTTCAGTGCTAGAATGGAGATATATTGAGACAAGAATGTAAGGTAAAAATAGAAAAAAATCAGCAGAACATTAAACAGGTTATGCCAGATTAACTCCATTTTCCTCTTTGATAGGGTTGTTAATGGATACACAATAGGTACAATTTACCTGGTTTAGCACAGCTTTTGATAGCATCTCTCATGCTATTTTTGTGGAAAAAGAGGAAGAGATGTGGGCTGGTTGATAGCATAAAATTAGGCGAATTCAGAACTGGTTGAGTGGCCTGACCTAAAGAGAAGTCACAAAGGATTGAATGTCAACTTGAAAGAAAAGTTTGTGGTGGAAGGCCCTAGGGAATCTGTGTTTGATCCTGTTACCTAACATTTTTATCAATTACCTGTATAAAGGGATAGTTGGGGAGCTACAGTGTATCGAGTGCCAGGCCTGGAGTCAGGCAGATTCATCTTCATAAGTTCAAATCTGGCCTCAGACACCTACTTGCTGTGTAATCCTGGGAAAGTCACTTCCCCCTGTTTGCCTCAGTTTCCTCATCTGTACAATTAACTGGAGAAGGAAACAGCAAACCACTCCAGCATCTTTGCCAAGAATACTCCAAATGTGGTCATTAAGAATCAGATAGGACTGAAACAACTGAACAACAGCAAAGGAATAGTTAGCAAATTATCAGGTTTACAGATGACAGAAAGCTAGTTGCGATAGCTAAAACAGGAGTGTCTAAATCATCTTAACTGACTACAACAGAGGTTGGCAAACTGTGCCTTCCCAGTCAGCCTAAAGCCTGTTTTTTGTATGGTTCGTGAGGTTTTATTGTGTTTAAAAGTGTAAAATCCATTCTTAGGTCTAGTGAAAATGGGCAATGAGTCCGATTTACCTAGTGGTCATAGTTTGGCCACTCCTAGATTAGAAGATTGGTTTAAATCTAATGAGATAAAATCTGCTAGTAATAAATCTAAAGTTTTACAATTGTGTTAAAAAAAAAAACTCAGCTTCCCAAGTTCATGAAGAAGGAAACTTGGTTATACAACAAATGCAATGAAAAAAATCTGAAGGTTTAAGGGGGCCACAAGTTTAATATGAGATAGCCATGTGATATGATAGTCAAAAAAAAAAAGCTAGTAATTTTAGGTGGCATTGAGAGGAAATCCATCCCAGACTAGAAAAAGTGATCGTACCACTGAATGCTGCTCAAGGAAGACTATACCAGAATATTCTGTTCTTGTCTTGGGTCACATTTTAGCAAGAAAATTAACAATCTGGGTAAGTGTTCAGAGAAACCAGAGTGAGGAAGGTGCTTGAGATCATGCCATATGAAGGTCTACTGAAGGAACCCAGAGCTTTCTCTTAGAGAAGAAGAATAGTTAACATTTGTATAATACTCCAAGCTTCACAAAGTATTTTACAAATAGCTCATTTGATCCTCACAACCTTGGGAAATAGGTGCTAGTATTATACCCAATTTATAGATGAGGAAACTGAGGCCAGGTGAGGTTAGACTTGCCCAGGATCATATAGCTCGCAAGTGTGTCTGAGGTAGGATTTGACCTCAAGTTTTTCTGATTGTAAGTCCAGACCCTCTGTCCACTACTCCAGCCAAAAGCCTTAGGAGGAGAGGAGTGCACATCATAGCCCCTTTCAAGTATCTGGAGGGCTGTCTTGTGAAAGAGAATTAGATTTGTTTTGTGCAGTCCCCAATCTAGGAGCAATGGGGCAGAAGGGGCAAGGAGACAGACTGAGGTTTGAAGTAAGGAAGAACTTGGTACTGATGAGATCTGTTGGCAAGCAGAGGGAGCAGCCTTGGGCAGCAGTGGGTTTCCCTCTTCACTTTGGTCTTCTGCCAAATGCTGGATGACCCCTTGTTGGTCAAAGAGTAGATCAGTTGCAGGTTGTACTGGATGGCAGAGGTCCTGGGATGCTGCTGAGCCCTAACTGCTAGATGAGTTAGATGGAGGCGTCAACTTATTCCATCATGACTTTTAATTCCCGTGGGAAATGCACTGGTTTAGACAACACATCCCTCCTGAAAGAAAAGCAATTGCCAACACTCCTGCAGTCTGTGCCAAGGTCCTTGATAATGACTCAGTCCCCCACCTCTCCCCCATGCTCTCTCTAGGATTTAGACTCTTTGAAGAGCCCAGCAAGACATGATCAGCTGACAGTTTCTGTGCCCCCATGAGTCAGCCACCCTCACAAAGGGCACAGTGTGCCTGATACCAGCCTCCTTCCCTCCCCCACCACAAACCAGCACAGACCTTGGGAGCCAGATGTGACAAAAGGACCCCCTCCAGGAGGCTGGTCAGCAAAAGCAGATGTACTGATGAGAATCAGGAAGGCACAAACAAAAGCTTAGTGCATCTTTCTTAATGGAGTTGGGGGGTGGGAGAGGGAGAGATTTAATCAGCTCTGTTGGAACCAGTTTAAATGGTGAAGAAAGAAGCAGAGGAAGGTTGGCAGAAAGATCAGTGTTAGATCTGAAGTGCCAGGGACCTTATTTGGTGCTGTGAGCAAGTCTTAGCTCTGGTTGGTTCACTCCAAGGGAGGGGCTTGGGATCTGGCCCTAATCATCCACCTGGGTTTACCTGAGTCTGGTTTTAAAAGTAATTAATTCTTTTATAAAAATACAGTTGACTTCCTTTGCAGTTGGGAAGACTGGAAACTCTTCCCTGGAGTGTAAATGGCACGTGCCCTGCCTTAAGCTGATCCTTTCCACACCCACATAGGGTGCTCTCTGAGAGACCATTTCCCCTGGCATCTGTCCTTCCCTGACTGTAGCCAAGCAGGACTTGTGGCCCAGTGTCCCACTGAACCACTCTGTGGCACACATGCCTGCCATTTCCACCACTGAGAATTCCCATGCTCCTCTTTCTGGCTGGTCCCTGCTCCAGCATTCATACTTCTCTGATGACCCTCACCCAAAACTAGCTGTTTCCTCATGATGCCAGTTCAACTCCAGGAGCATTTACTAAGGGCACAGACAGAGAAAAATGGAAATAACATCTGCCCTCAAAAAACTTACAGTTTACTGGGGAGAAACAACATATGCATAGATGGGAAATAGCAAAATATATAAAAAGTAAAGAAGGAGCCATCGAGGCAGGGAGTGTTAAGAATTGGGGAGGATACAAGCTGCCCCTTGAGATGGGCCCAGAATGTAGCTAAGACAACAAAGGGGAGACGTGTTCCCTTTAACCAAATAAAAGCTATATTTACAGGATCCTTTAAAGTCCACAAATACTTATCTCACAACAGCCTTATGAAGTAGGTACCTTGAGTAGGGATGATGCCCATTTTGTAGATGAGGAAGCAGAAGCTCAGGGAGGTTAAGGAGGTTATTCATGGTCACACAGCCAATTGGCATTACAGCCAGGATGCCAAGTCAGTTGTCCTGACTGTAGGTACAACACTCTTTTCCTACATTCTTCAAGGTTAACAAGGCAGGGAGGCTCCATACTGGCACCTGCTGCATATGCATCTATTGCTAAGGTCTGATGGGTAAGTAGACCCCCTTCTCTGGCTGCTCTAGTCAGGACTCTACTGATAAGGACAAGTCATGGGCATTTGTGACACAAGGAGGAACACTGATTTCCTGGCTGCTGCCCTCCCCACTACTTGCTTTTGTCTCCCACATATCTCCTCAAGGCCAAAGTTTGTTCAGAGGCCTTCAGTCCCTCCCTGAGTTCTATGGCACCCAGTCTCCTACCTTCCCTCAGGGGCCAAGCCCATGACATAATGTCTAGAAACTTATCTTTGAAGAATAACTCCCAAGTGCTACCCCGCCTCATCCAGAGTCCCCTTTCCCATCGAAGTAACTGCCACCCAACAGAGGAACCACCTGGTCCTCCGAGGGTAGGGGCAACAGGTGCTGTAAATACCTTGGTACAAGACAGAAATGGTGCAGGACTCATGATCACATATACCAACTAAAGGAGAAGTGGGATGCCATCTGGGCCATACTTCTGTCTCCTGCCCTCCTGCTGGCTTCCTCTTGGTCCTCTTTAAAAATGAAATTCCATTATGGAGAGTAACATTAGAACCCCAACACTCTGTGTGAATGAGGACCATGTAAATATTAAGGCTCTCTCTTGAATGGCAGTGTTATTTTTAAGGGGCGTTGCCCATAGAAAGGACTCTAGAATTGGAATCAGAAGGCCTGGGTTCAAATTCCAGCTTTATTCCCTGCTTGTTGAGGGGCAAGTCCCTGGGTCTCATTTGCCTCATCTGTAAGAAAAAAAACCAATAGCAAAACACTAAACCAGGTGGTCTTCCCAGGTCCCTCCCAGCTGGACCTGCTGGTCATGAATCACTTTCTATTAGCATGTAAATTAACATTTATTCTAGACTACAGGTACAAAATGAGGGATGCCAGGGGTGACCAGAACAGACACAAGAGACTCCCAAGGACACATCCTGGTTTCCAGAGCTGGGGGTTTGAGAGAGAACTCTGATGTAGCCTCTTGCCTTCATGCAAGGAAGCGATTGCTCATTTCTATTTCACCAAAGGGGTCCAAGGTCTATATAGAGGAAAACTGGACTCAAATTCTCGTCCTCCCATTTCCTGGCACCAAACAATAGTTGTTCAGTGGGAGATGGAGGGTATTCAAAGCCTCCCTCTCTGTCTCAGGTAAAATACCAGCTGGCCCTGAAAAGCTATTGCTGGAGGTGGGGATAGGAGTGGAGGAGAGTTTTGGGAGAGGCTATGAAGAGGGTAGTTCATTTATGGGTACACCCCTAATGGGAGAAAGGGTGGTCTGAACCTTGTTTCCCTGAGACTGGAGGAAGGCAACCTTGGGAGAGGGATGCCATAGCAGGAGGACCCCCAGGGTGGCAACTTGGGCATGATTTCGGGGTGAGGGTCAGGGTAAGGAATGTACTCTCCCACCTCCATGAGGAAGTATGCCCAGGGGCAGTGTCCTATTCACCTTGTACTGTTTATGACTTTGATTCCATGAAATCTACTTAATTCCAGCTCACATTTCCATTAAGGTTTACAAAACACTTAGCTCACAACCCTCTGAGGTAGGGAGTACAAGTATTATTTTTAACCATTCTCTACATGAGGAAACATAGTTCAGTAGAGCCAGCCTCTGATAAGGGGAGAGCTGGGCTCAAGCCCCAACTCTTTTAAGTGCTGATGGGTATGACCCTACACAAGTCACTTGTCCTTGGTTCTCAGGCAGCTCTCTCTCTCTCTGTGTAAGTTTCAGAGCTGGGGTCAATCTGCATCGGCAAAGAGTTTTTCCCATCTGAGAGTTCCCTATACTGAAGAAATCACAGAGATGGTCCAAAAGAAAAATAACAACACGATGAAGAAACTGAGGCCAGAGACTTACCCAGAACCACTTAGCTATTAATAATTCTAATCACAGAGCTCATATCTCTAAGTAGTAGAGACAAGAATGATAATAGCAGCTAGCATCTATATAACCCTCTAAGGTTTACAAAGCACTGTATATATGTCATCTCATTTGATCCTTACACTACCGGGCATTGGGTGCTATTCTTGTATCCATTTAATAGATGGGGAAACTGAGGCTGAGAGTGGTAAAATTCCTTGTCCAGGGTTATACAACTAGTAAGTGTCTGGAGGCAGAATTTGAACTCAGGTCTTCCTGCCTCGAGCCCAGTGCTTTTGCCACTACACCACCTATCAGCTAAGACTTAAACCCAGATAGTCTAAGCCCAAAGCCCAGGCATTTTCCAATACCCAATAAGTTAGATTTTCTATTTAGCTCCAAATTGTCTTGAGTATAGTCCGGATCCAGAAGGTCCAAGACTTAAGGAGTCCTATTGAGTTCTAGATGGGGTCCCAGTGACCCAGCCAGGCCTTTTTCCTTTCAATAGCACCTCCTTCTTCATGGCCTTCCCTAAAATCCCTTGACCTTGAGCCAAAATACTGTCCACCTTCCTCTTTTCCATCCTCCGATCCCCCTCCATCAAAACTAATGAGCTTTCACTGAAGGCACCAACCCATTCCCCACCTCCTGTGCCCTCCTGCCCTGACTAGCATCTGTGCCCACCAATTCTCTCATTCCCAGTGGCCCAGGGGGTTCAGGCAGTTAATGATTCCATTATTTGCAGGGGCTGCGGCTGCCAGCTGTGATGCCTGGGTCCTCATTAGTGAGGGGAGCCCAATTAGCAACAGCTGAGGCTCTGCCCAAGCTGGCTTTGTATATGCTCAAGTGGGCCCCATCCCCCTTCCGTAGCCATAGAGGGAGAAGATAAAGGGGTAAACCAAGGTCCCAAGGGGAGGCAGAAACACGCTTCTGTGACTGATGTCTCTGCACCCGTTGGATGATATCAGTTTAAGTGGCAATTAATGGGTTTCCCTGAAGGCTCAACAGAGGACCTGGGACCTTAAAATTCATGGTGGGGGAAAGGGAAACATTTTCACAGTGGAAAATAAGGGAATGTTAGCCAGGATGATGCGCAGTGGGGAATTTTGCTCTCCTTATTAACCCAGGTTCCCAACTGAGGCTTCATAGAAATGTAACTGATAATAGTAGCAGTAACAAACAAAAACGCTCTGACAATACCCTCAAGAATGCAGGAAATAGATTAGCATTATCAACAAAATCATTCCCCGAATTTGTCCTGATGTTACGCTGATCTGTAAAAATGTGAGAGCATTGTTCTAGAAAGGAGTTGCCGTACCAAGGACTCCCATAAACACGAGTGAAAAGCTTTCAAAATTGGGAGACCTGGTAGAAGAAATCAAAATCAGGTGGAGACAAGCTTAGCTTTATCATCCCCATCATCCTATGTGCACCAAGGATGCCTGCAGTGAGCCTACAGGAGATGGGTTTCCATTCCAAGCTTTCCACTCAATCATAGGTCATTCTATCTACCTGCACAATAGTCCTTCATACATTTAACATAAAGGAGTAATAGTAAGAAGATAAATTGTCCTAGGACTGTTCCTGTTTGAATTCTATAATATAACAATAACTTGCCTTTATATAGCATATTACATTTTACATATGTAAAACCTTTCCCAAAGGCTTGTTTGGGAGTTTTTATGAGCCAGAAATAGGGATTGGATCTGTGATTCTCCTGAAAGAGGTACCTTCTGGGTGAGGAAAGTCCTTTGATCAATAGTGATGGGCACTTTTCTCTATATACTAGGTGTAGCGGATTGTGTGCTAGCCTTGGAGCATGGAGGAGGATGGGTTCATATCCTGCCTCTGACCCTTCCAAGACTGACCTCTCTGAGCCTCAGTTCCTTCATCTATAAAATGAGGACATTAGACTAGATGGCTTCTGAGGTCCTTTCTAGCTCTAAATCTATGACTTCAGAGACTTAGAGAGTTTAGGACAACTGAGATATTAAGTGGTTAGGGTCACACAGCCAGTAGATGTCAGGGGTAAGATTTAGACTCAGGCAGGTCTTCCTGATATTTAACTTTTAAAATTTTATTCCATATCTATTTAACCCATAACAGCAAGTATTATTATTATTTGGAGGCAATCAGGGTTATGTGACTTGCCCAGGGTCACAGAGCTGTGTCTGAGGCTGGATTTGAACTCAAGTCCTCCTGACTTTACAGCCAGTGTTCTATAATACCAAGTATTAATGTTGACGCCTCCCTTTCTCCTTCTCCCTCATGCCATAAATCCAATCAGTTGCCAGATCTTACCATATCTACCTCCACAACATCGCTCCCATCCCTTCCAGACTCTGTGCTCTCTACTTAACGGAACCCTTGCCACTTCTTGCCTGGATTACTGAAATAGGCTCCAGGTTAAGCATCTCCCTTCTCTGATCCAGCCTCTGCTGTCACAGGGACATTCTAAAGGCACAGTTTTGAAAGTGTTGTCTGAGAACCCTTGGGGCTCCCTGAGATCCTTTCAGGGGTCTATGCGGTCAAAATCATTGTGATTATATTCAAACATTTAATTTCTAATACTATATAAATAGTATATATCTATAACTATATAACCCATATATTATGTAACCTCACTGTATATTATATGTATATA
>CM053769.1:120115127-120145498 GCA_028658325.1 Potorous gilbertii
ACCTGTATATAGTATAATATAACCTATATACTATATAAACTAAAAATAACATGATATGATATGACCTATATATTATATAACATATATTGACATAAGAAACTCCAAATAAGGAAATCTTCTCTTGATTCTCTGAATTGTTTTCAGTTATGTCCAACTTTTTGTGATCCCATTTGGGGTTTTCTTGGCAAAGACACTGAAATAATTTTCCATTTTCTTCTCCAGCCCATTTTACAGATGAGGAAACTGAAGCAAATAAGGTTAAATGACTTTCCCAGGGGTCTTTGCACTATGGTGCCATCTAGCTGTTTTTACAGATGAAGAAATGGAGACCTAAGGTCCCAGGGGTGAGCATCTCAATGCAGATGATTTCTGGATATGAGCACACACGCATGCACACACACACACACACACACACACACACACACACATATCCAGTACTAGTTTCTCTCCTGAGCTCCAGTCCTACATCAGTGATGGCCTTTTGGACTTTTCCAATCAAATGTCCCATAGGCATCTCAAATTTGATATGAACAAAACAGAACTCATTATTTCCATTTCCTCTTCCCTGTTATAGTTGGGGGTTGCATCATCTTCCCAGTCACCCAGACTCACAACTTTGGTATCATCACTGAATTCTCACATTGTGGTGACCGCCATTTCTGTCTTCACAATGTCTCTTGTACATATATCCTTTTCTCCCTACTTATACAGCCACAACCCAGGTTCAATCCCTCCCCACTTCCTGGTTGGACCATTACAATACCCTTTTGATTGGTCTTCCTGACATCCATCTCTCCCCACTGTAATCTCTCCTTCACTCAGTTATCAAGCAGATTTTTCCAAGGCACACATCCCTCCAAGTCACTTTCCCTCTCTGGGAACTCCAGTGTCTCCCCATTACCTCTAGGATCAACTAGGAACACTTCTGTTCGGTTTGTCATTTTTGGGTCCGTAATTTTTTCCTTAGCTCTTTCCTCAATTCTCTGTTCTTCTTCCATTTGACTCTCTTCCATCAGTGTTTCAGCAACACTGGCTACAGGCATGTCCTCATGGGACACTCTATGGCCTGAGTGCCTCCCATGCCTGGAATGCTCTCCCCTCTACTTCACTTTTTATTTCCCTTGACTTCCTTCAAGACTACCTACTCCAGAAGGCTTCTCTCCATCCTCCTAGATGCTAACACCTCCCTTAATCAGTGCCTTCTGAAGGCACTGATGTATCTTACTGTGCTTAGGTCATTGACCTCTTCTCCCTCCCCCCCATTGGACTGTAAGCCCTTTGAGGGGCTTTGCCTTTCTTTGTAACCCCTCTATCTAGCACAGGACCCAACACATAAAGATTGTTTAATAAATGCTCATTGACTTGACCAGAATTGGAACCCTCTGACTCCAACCAAATACACAACGCTTCCCATAATACCATGATGTACATACCTTAGAGTGGGTAAGACTATGGAGTCTCCATACTGCACAGACCTTTTTCCCATCCCTTTTTCTGCTTTGGTGTTATTCCTGATTTGGAATACTGAAACTAGGAAATTTTTAGACACTGGGGTGCTCCCCTAAAGTGGTCCCTGAAGTCCAGAGACACAGTGTTCGTTACTTGTTACCAACAGTCTGTTTGTCTGAGGCAACCTCTTTGCTCCCTATATAAACAAATCTAGTCAAACAAGCCTGAACAAATCGGTTTCCTGGGGGTGCCTCCCCAAAGGCTCTTAGTCTATCTTCCCAACTGGTAAAGGAAAAGACCTAAAGGAAACCTGAAGAGGAACTCAAACTCACTGCCACACAAGAGCAGGGTTTTTCGGGAAGGCAGAAATTCTCTGCTTTTCCTGTTTGGTTCCATTAAAATAAAAATTAAAAAACACAACACTCACTTTCATATCAACAGCCCTTTATAACTTTATGCATACTGTTTCTCAACTCTACTCTTCTGAGTTCCATATATTTCATTGCTCCATCTCTCCATGCTAAGATCAAACATATTATTCCCATTTTACAGATGAAGAAACTGAAACTCAGAGAATTCAAGTTACAAGTCCAGCCCTCTGCACTGCGTGAGGCTGTGTCAGAAGCAAGTTCCTTCTGCTGGAGAAGTCAAGCCAGTTTAGAGTGCTGCCTTTGGGGTTTTTTTCCCAGACTAAACTGTTCTAACAGGAAAAATGAATTCTCTCCTTGAATACTGTCAGCTACATTCCTTAGAGTAGCTTGCACTCCTGAGCCATGCACTTGGGAAAGTCAGAGTTTCCGCCTGCCTTTCCTGTAGTCTACCATCGCTGCTGCAGATGACTGGGACAACCCAGATACTTGAGGGTAGGGGCCCTTCCAACCGCTCTAAGCTGAAGGGAGATCAAGGGACAGGAAATGAAGCTAAACCTATTTCTCCCTTCCCTGAAGCACCTTGGGTAATGTCAGGGCTCCCCTTGCTACCCAAAGCATTCCATTGGGAGTCACAGGTTAAATCCTGGCCTGGTTATGAGCTACCTACTTTGGCAAGGTGGTGCAGTAGACAGAGAGAGAGAGTTAAGATCAGAAGGCTTTGATTCAAACCCTGAACCCAACACTCACTAGCTGTGGGCCTAGGAACAGGACACTTTTACCTCTCTCTTTGGGTCTTGGGTCTTTCCTCTGTAAAGTGAAAAGATTGTATCTCTATGGTCACTTTCAGCACTAAATTTATGAGCCTTCTTCCTGGACCTCAGTTTACTTTTCTGTAAAATGAGAGACTGGCCAGATAATTTCCGCTGTTGCTTCCAGCTTTAAATCTTGGACTCCTATATGGGCAAACCAGTTCAGGCTTCTGAGATCTCCCTGGGGGGGGGGGGTAGATAGGGCACCCAGGTTACCTTTCCTCTCCATATCTTGACCCTTCACCCTACTCCCCCATACCAAACAGTTGAAATATTTTACCTCCCAAGCTGTCTCCTCCATAGAACACCCCTGCTACCACCTCCTTTCTCTCCTCCAGCAGCTGTGTCTAGATCGCAACCGTCCAATGTAAGCTTATCTCAGGTGTAGGAAGGGCTCTAGGTGAGGCTCCGCCCTTTCTGCCTTCTATTCCAGCCTCATATGCCCTTGCCCACCTGGGTCGGTTGGTGGAGGTTGGGCTGGTGCCAGCCGGAAACTGAACTCTCCCGCCCTGCCCACCAGCTGCTGCAGGGGGAGGGGATGGCCAGACCATGGGCACAGCCCAGGCCAGACGCTGGATGCAGGCTCCAATAAACGCTGCAGGAGATTCAAGCCCTAACCTGAAATCTGAGCCTCACAGAGAAATCCGTCAACAAAGCCAGGGATGGGGCCAGGCAGTACTCAATGGGTACAGAGTCCTGAGGGGTGTGAGGAATGGACGGCTTGACCCTGAACTTGAAATCTAAGGGATAGGGCGGGAGACTTGCAGGCAGAGAGAGAATACATGCAAGCTTAGAGATGGAGCAAGCCCTTAGCTGAGGCTTTTTCATTCATTCTTTTCTACGTATTCTCTGCTTCTTTGTGTTTATTATCTCCTCCATTAGAGGAGGTAACATTAGAGTAAGCACTTTGAAAGAGGAAATCTTTTCAATTACTGTATTTTAATCATCAGCACCTACCAAGATACTTGGTGTTTTAATAATAATATTAACTAGCACTTAAAGATTTGCAGATCCCTTTACAAGTTATCCCATCTGATCCCCACGGTAACAGTGGGAAGTAGGTGATATTGTTATCCACATTTTACAGCTGAGGAAACTGAGGCAGACAGAGGTTAAGTGACCCAGGTAGTAGCACATTAATTAATTAATTGATTAATGGGTGTCTGAGGCAGAGTTTGAATACTTCTTCCTGTCTTTGAGTTCAGAGTTCTATCCACAAATATTAATTGATTGATTTTCCTCATCACAAGCACTCAACACCATTAGTACTTCCTTTTTCAGTCGTGTCTGACTTTTCGTGACCCCATTTGGGGCTTTCTTGCCCTTAATACTGGAGTGGTTTGCTATTTCCTTCTCCAACTTACTTTATAGATGAGGAAACTGAGGCAAAGGTTAAGTATCTTGCTAGCAAGAGTCTGAGGTCAGATTTGAACTCGAAAAGATGAGTCTTCCCTAATTCTGGGTCTAGCACTCTATCCATTGTACCACCCTCTGCCCCCATTAGTACTTTAAGGTTGGCTTCATAATGCTTCTGGGAGGTAGGTGCCATCAATATTGTTCCCATATTATAGAAGAGTAAACTGCAGTTCACAGGTAAATGAAAATGATTTGGTGTTTTTAGTGGTCAGCAAACTCAATATTAATCAACAGTGTTTTGTGGCGGTCAGAAAAAAAAACCTGTCATTTTTGGCTGCATTAATAGAGGTGTGACTTCTGAGAACATGGAAACTCCCTGTACTCTGCCCTGACCAAAGCACCCCTGGAGTATTATACTCAATTCTGGCAAGGGGGGGGGGTGTCACTGTTTAAGAGCATCCAGAGGAAAATAATTAGGGCAGGGAAGGACCTTGAATCTAGGGCAAAAAAGGATCAGGTGAAGAACTAGAGATGATTAGCCTGGACAGGGAAAGACGAGGAGTGGGGAGGGCAGCATGACAAAGGGCAGCCCCAAGAGAACCAAGAGAGCAGAGCCAGAAGAGGGGTGGAAATTGAGAAATAGTTGGAGGTTCAATGTCAGAGGAAAACAAGAACTTCCTAACCATTCAGCTATCCCAAAGTGAAATGGATTGCTTTAGAAAAGAAGGATTTATTAAGTACCTACTTTGTGCCACATACTGTGCTAAAACTTTACAAATATGACATGATCTTCATGACAATCCTGAGGGCAGCTAGGTGGCACTGCAGTGGATAGAGTGCCCAGGCTGGAGGAAGGAAGACTCATCTTCCTGAGTTCAAATATGATCTTAGATTGTCTGGGGCCATCTCCAGTTGTCCTGGTCTGTATCTCACCTCTGGATTCAGAAGATAGTGTGGAGTGAAGAGAAGAAGCTCTGGGGAAGATAGTGTGGCTGGTAACTTTGCACAGACCTGCCTCACTTAAATCCAATTCACTTGCAAGTCAAGACCTCACTTTCCTGATATCATTGGTCCTCTTTGAAAATGAAGAATTTTGAGAATGAGCAACTGATCTCAGATACTTGCTAGCTGTACGATCCTGTTTGCCTCAGTTTCCTCTTCTGTAAAATGAGCTGGAAAAGGAAATGGCAAACCACTCCAGTATCTCTGCCAAAAAAAAAAAATGAAATGGGATCTTGAAGAGTTGAATAAGACTGAATGACAACCCTGAGAAACAAGTGTTATTATCACCCCCATTTTACAGTTGAAGAAACTTAGGTAGTTAGAGATTAAGTGGCTTGCCCAGGGTTTTAGAGTTCATATCTATGACTGGATTTGAACTCAAGTCTTTTTGACTCCAGGCCCAGCACTCTATCCACCGCACCACATGACTGCCTCTATAGGTAGCATAGTAGTATGGGGACCGAACTTAGAGTCAGGAAAACCTGGGTTCAAATCCCTGCTTCAGATTCTTACTTTCTGTGTAGCCCTGGGCAAGTTCCCTAAACTCTATCTGCTTCAGTTTCTTCAACTGCAAAATGAAGTAGGTTAGATTTGATGGTCTCCAAGGTCCTTTCCAACTTTCAAATGACAGTTCAATGGACCTCCTTGATGGTTTTCAGAGTCCAGATGACCATTTGCCAAGGATGTTATAGTGGGTACTAGATGCCTCTAAGGAACCTTCAGCTATAAAATCTGTAATTCTGTGACTTGACTATGGTCACACCCTCAAGGAAGTTATAGGAAATAGGATGAGAACCCCAATCTTCCTGACTCCATGTCCGCACTCTTGTCTTCAAGAGATCAGGTTGCCTCTCAGATCATAGTCTTTGGAATATGAAGAAGTCAGAAACCCAAAGCAGTTACATGACTTGACCAAGGTCACACCAACGCTAAGTGGTGGAATTAGGCTTCAAACCCACGTTCAAATTCAGGACTCTTTCTCCTTCATCTTGCTATTGAGAGGGTGAGCTTAACCTGGAAAATTTATTGGATGAGATGAGATTTGGATCGGGGAGAGACTGGAAGCCCAATATGTGAGTCTAGCGCCAGTGCCTTCAGAAGAACACACCCTGGGCAACCCCATTTGGATGAAACCCACATCTCTAAGCCTACATTAGAAGCAGATGAAACTTCAGGAGGGTTTAAGGAAAGAAAATCACAATCAATATCTGCCAACATCGTTATTTATAAGATCAGATTTCTTGTTTAACATATATTTCTGTTGGGTAGTTGGAGCTTTGAGAGATGGTGATGGCATCATGGGGCAATTGGAGTGGGGGAAGGGATCGTTGTTGGGGAAAGGGACACCCATAAGAGTATTTGGAAGCATCTGAAACACCCTGACAGACACACAGAATGTAGATGGAGAGGACACACCAGCTGCCTACAAGCCACCCACTTAGAGTTCAGTTTGGAATCCCCTGGGATTTCCATCACAATTTGTGAGTGGCTCCAACCCATGATCTCTAAGAACCTGCCAGGCCAATGATGCCAATCACATAAAGGAGGGTGATGCCAGGAGTGATAAGTAACCATTTCTGGCAAAGAATTTCTGAGCTTACCACCAGATCAATGCAACAGTGATTTCCCCAGAAGCCAACCTACACAACTCCCCTTTCACCCATTCACTCTGAATGCCCTGACCCCACTGTTGGCACATCCTAGGCATCTATAGGAGCTGGATGTTGTTGACCGAAGGGGAGCTAAAGCTAGGGGCCAAGAGCTGCTGTTGGATGAGGCCCTGCCTGGGCTGGCCTCGTCTGTTCTTCTCTGTCTTTACCACTGGGCCCTGCCATCTTTCCCTTTACCCCTGAGAGTCATGGCTGCCAGTCCTGCTCCTGGTTCCCGACGTCTGATTTCTTCTAAACACGAGACTTTTGTTGTGTCTTTCCTTATTTTTTGTGAGGGCCAGTGATAAATACAATCCCCACAAATAAATCAGGATTTGGCTAAGGCTGCCATTAGTTATGCACCACTTGATAGACATTATTTCATTTGAGCTGCCCTTTCATCCATTCAATAAACATTTATTAAGTACTTACTATGTGCCAGACATAGAGAAAAAGGCAAAAGACAGTCCTTGCTGTCAAGGAGCTTATAGTCCAGTGAAAGAGACAACAGGCCAACAAATGCATATAAAGCAAGCTATGTGCAGAATAAATAGGAAATAAATTAAAAAGGGAAAACACTGAAAATAAGAGTGGGTTAGGAAAGGCTTTCTGTAAAAGGTGGCAATGTAGTTAGGACTTAAAGAAAGCCAAGGAGGGCAGTAGACTAGACAGAACAGGGAAAGCATTCCAAGCATGGAAGAGAGAATGCCAGAGCCATCTAACAAGCCCTGTGGAAAAACAGATAACTGAGAGTCCCATTTTACAAATTAGAAAACTGAGGTTCTCAATGGTGAGTTATTTGCCCAAGTTCTAGAAGTGCTGGGACTGGGATCTGAATGCAATTCTGGGTTAAACCCAATGCCCAGGAGATAAATTTTCAAGGAAGAACACAAGTTCTTAAACTGAGGTCCGTAAACTTGTGTTAACTGTTGCAATAAATGTATATCAATATAGACAGGTAGGTGGAACAGTGGATAAAGTGCTGGTCCTAGAGTTAGGAGAACCTGAGTTCAAATCTAGTCTCAGATATTTACCAGCTGTGTGACTCTGGGCAAGTCACTTAACCCTGTCTGACTAAGTTTCCTCATCTGTAAAATGAGCTGGAGAAGGAAATGGCAAATTCTTCCAATATCTTTGCTAAGAAAACCCCAAATGGGGTCAAGGAGAGTCAAAATGACTGAATGATAAGTTTCATAATTGGGTTCCTTTGTAATCCTATCCATTTTATTTTGTGCATTTAAAATTATAATTCTGAGAAAGGCTGCTCAAGTTCATTAAAAAAGTGTCTATGAAATGAGGCATTCATTGCTAGCAACTAGGGAATAGGGACCTCTCTTGTGTTTTCCTCAATACATGGATCCCCCAGATAAGGGGACTCCCTCTATTAATGCAAGTCAGTTCTTTTCTCTACAACTTATAGCTTTAGAGAGTTGCCTTGGACACTGAGAGGCTAACTGTCTATGTCCAGGCTCATCCAGCAAGCATGTGTCAGAGGGAGAGTGAATTCGTCTCTATCCATTAAGGCATGCTGTATCCCAAGACAAATTAGGCATTTGTTATTCAGTTGTTTCAGCTGTGTCTGACTCTTCATGACCCCATTTGGAACTTTCTTGACAAAGATACTCGACTGGTTTTTTATTTCCTTCTCCAGTTCACTTTATAGGTGAGGAAACTCAGACAAGCAGGGTAAAGTAACTTGCCCAGCGTCACACAGCTAGTAAGTGTCTGAAGCCAGATTTAAACTCAGAAAGATGAGTCTTTTTGACTCCAGGCCCTGTCTGCCCCAAATTAATAAATTCATCTTAGAACAGAACTGTCAGCTTCTATAGATCCTGGGGCAAGTTATTTGATCAAGTTACTAAGAATGTGACCATTGAGTATTTTGTTAATAGCTAATAATTAAAGCTAGCATTTATATAATAGTTCTTTGAAGTTTATGAAGCACTTTTCATGTCCTCTCACTTGATACAATAAGCCAGTGAAGTAGGTACCATGGTCATCCCCCATTTTACAGATGAGGGAATTAAGACAAAGAGAGGTTAAATGATTTGCCTGGGGCCACACAGCTAATAATTAGGTATGGCAAGATTTGAATGCAGATCTTCCTGAATCAAGGCCCAGTGTTCCATCCCTTGCACCACTTAACTACCTCAAATTTAAAGTCCAATGTTGATGGGATTTTGTTGGGTTGGCCATGATTAGAGTCAGGTCAAAGGTGTCACTTTTTAGGAGGCAATGTGGCATGATAGCAAGGGTATTGAATTTGGAGAGAGACTTTGGGTTTTATGACATGAAACGAGCTCAAACCCATTATTGAATTTTCTGCCCCAGCACTCACACCTTGGAAATCACAGGTACTGGCAGTCAGTACCTGTGATTTATTACTTTTCTCAATTGTCTAGACTTAAGAAAGTGGTGGAGAAAATGTTAATGCAGATTAAACTTAAAAATGTCTAATGAGTAGATACTGGTGTTTCTTCTTTTCTCCCCGGAAAGCCTGTTGTTAAATATTTACCAGACCATCACTGCTTACTAGCATTTCAGTCCCTGAACGAGTCACTTTCTCACTTCTAAATGGGCATAACACATGTCCTACTTACCTCACACAGGCTGTTGGGAGGAAAGAACTTTGCAAACTGTCAAGTATTGCAGAAATACAAGTTATTATTATCCTTTTCCTCTGGAGTCGCTAACCTAGCTACCAGTGGCCAGCTCTGCTTAGCCTCATTCCCATATATAAGCCTTCCATGACCTCAAAAAGTACCCAGCTACATGCTGACTTATAGAGGACCCTGAGCAAGGGGGTGTGCTTGGCCTCCCTCCAAGGCCCTCCCTCCATTCCTGTTTCCTTCTGCTCTCTGAGGCTAGAACTCTTTCCGATTTTGCCAGCTAGTTTTACCTCTCAAGGGTCACCTGTGGTCCAGGATTTTAGGAAAGACTCTACTCACTTCCACTAAGGGAGAGCTCATTTCAACTCTTGACTTCTTAAGTACACCACCTCAACCCTTGAGAGAATGGAATTTCATTAATACCTTAATCGATCAATAAACACACATTTATTAAGCACCTGCTATGTGCTCTGTGCTAAGTTCTGGGGATACACAAAGAGTCAAAAGACGATCCCTGCCCTCAAAGAGGTTACAATGGAGCATGTTGTGGTCATTGGTCTTTCATTCTCAAAGAGGACCATGACATCAGGGAGGTGATGCCATGACATGCAAGTGAATTGGATTTAAGTGAGGGAGGGCTGTGCAAAGTCACCAGCCTCACTATCTTCTCCGGAACCATCTGGATCCAGTGGCCAGATATAGGTCAGGATGACTGGAGATTCACTAAAGGCTGAATTCAGTTCTCTCCCTGAGCCATGCCAGGATAGCCCCTCCCAGCCAAGGAGAACAGTGAGAGCCTCACCCGCTTGGGGCTGCTACCCTCCAGCTAGTTGATGTTTGCACAGGAAATGAAAACTTGGTTTAATATTAACCGTAGCCAAACAGATTTAGGGAAATCAAATTGTCTGGGAATGGCAGAAGGTGGAGAGATAAATAATGACAAAGAAAAATGAGACAGTATCTAAGGTGGTTTCAAGCCTGTAAGTTCTCTGATTCTCTGAACTGGAGGTTAGTTATAATTTTAAATCAAACTCTAGGTCCACTCTGGCTATGGGAGTGGAGAAGGGAGCTGAATACTGGAAGAACATATACTCCCAAGCCCTTGTTATATGGTGCCTGTGTATCAATATTTTGTTTCTGGGATCCTCCTGCCTAGGACCAGTGGGAGACCAACACCAAAGACGGGTAAGAGGTGGATGTGGGGGAGACAACCAGAAGTAAGGGAGATGTCATTCTCTGGGGCTGTAAATCTGTGGTGAGAGAAACAGTTCTGAGGCTAGGCCTTAGAAAGAAAGAGAAGAGAGGAAAATGAAGGTATAGGCCAAAGAGAGATGGCAATAGGAGAACAGAAGCAAAAATAGTAACAGTACTGTGCAATAATAAAAAGAACATTCGGTTTAGCATCAGAATGGTTATTACTTTTCAGTCATGTCTGACTCTCCATGACCCCATTTGGGGTTTTCTTGGTAAAGATACTGGATTGGTTTGCCATTTTCTTCTTCAGCTCATATTATAGGTGAGGAAACTGAGGCAAATAGGGTTGAGTGACTTGCCCAGGGTCACACAGCTAGGAAATGTCTGTCAGATTTGAACTCAGGAAATTGAATCTCCCTGGCGGCTATAGTGCTACCTAGCTGCCCGGTTGTATCAGAGTGTCTGGGCTCAAAACCCAGTCCTACTGTTGATGAAGATGTGTAACTGTAAACAAGTCACTTTAACATCACTGAGTCTTTGTCTTTAATCTGTAAAAAGAAGTGATTGAACAAGAATTGGAAGTTCTTAACCTTTTTGTATGTCATGGATTCCTTTGTCTGTGGAAATTGTCTGTGGATTGTCTATGGAAACCTGTGGGCCCTTCTCAGAAGAGTGTTTTTAAATGTCTAAAATAAAACACATAGGATTACCAAGGAAATAAATTCTACTGAAACATAATTAAAATTTCTCTGATGAAAATTAGATATCATATACATATATGTGTGTATGTGAATATACATATAAACTCATATATATATTCATATATACAAACATATATGTATATAAAACCAAAAACCAGTGCCCAATAGATAAGTGGTGAAAGGATATGAGTAAACCATTCTCAAAAGAATTGCACACTATTAACAACCACATGAAAGAATGCTCTAAATCATTAATAATAAGATAAATACAAATTGAAACAACTCTGATATTTTTGCTTTATACCCTGAACATTGGAAAAATTGACAAAAACTGGAAATCATGTCAGAGGGGTTTGAGAAAGATAGGAACATTAGTCTATTGTTGGTGGAGATGAGAATTGGTGCAGCCATTTTGGAAAGCAATTTGGAATTAGGCAAAGAATCTAAAATGTCCAGACCTTTGACCCAGAGTCTGGTTTATGTCTCGAGGAGGTTATTAATAAGAAATAAGTCTTCATATGCATCAGCATATGTATAGTAGCACTTTTTTAAAGCAATTGAGATTAACTGACATATCCAGGGTCACGCAGCTAGGAAATGTCTGAGATTTGAACTCAAATCCTCCTGACGCTAGAGTTGGTGCTATATCCATTGTGCCACCTAGCTACCCCTGCAGTAGCTTTAAAAAAGTATCACTTTCTTGTGATAGAAGAAAACTGGAAAGAAAATATATCATCTAGGGAGTAGCCAAACAAATCATGGTACATGTACATAATGGAAAATTCCTGTGCTCTAAGAAATGATAAACTCAATAAATACAGAGAAGTTTGGACAGAACTAAATCAATTCAGAGGGAAGTAAGCAGAGCCAAGAAAACACTACACACAATGACTAAAGCAAGACAAATGGAAAGGGCAAACACACACAAAACTCAAAACTGAATGTTACAAAATTATAAAGGAGATGCATGACTTTAAAAAAAAGATATAGAAGACACCCCAGTTTATTCCTCTGAATAGCATGAGGTCTACAAGTCTTGTACGTGGCACACGTTTTAAGACTTTTTCAATGTATTCCTATTTTTCTGATTTTTTTCTTTTGTCTAAAAAAAATCTATTTGTAACTCTTTGAGAGGAATAGGGGGAAGAATACTGGAGAAAACTATGGTGATGTTAAAAATGCAGCAGTAAAAAATTTGTTTTAAAAGAAATAGTATAAAACATTGAAAAACACAGTTCACAGATCCTAGGTTAAGAACCCCTGAACTAAATACATTTCAAGGCTTCTTACAACTCTGAGCTATGATCCCATTATTTAGAAGCACCTTTCCATAGAACTGGACCCTGGATCCAAACTTGCAAATGAGGATAATGAGTCCAGAGACATCAAGTGATTTGTCCAGGGTCACCTGGATAGTAAATACCTTTCTGAATAGACTCAGGATTCCTACCTGAACCTGTGAAGGGTCAGATAGAAAAGCTAGTGGCCTGAGGAACTCCTGAATTCTCCTGAATGGGGTCCAGGTAACTCCAGTGAAAAGTGAGCCCCAACAGTGAGCAGGGCTAGGAACCCTGGGCCAGATCTAGTCACCTGGCTACTGTCTAAGCCATGAGCTTTTGTAGATTCACAAAGGAGACTGAGCACCAGGGAATTCCTCCAGCCCCTGCCAGATTTTGATGTCCCTGACAGGTAGTCTCCTTTTACCCTCTCCCCACTCCTCCTGAATCCCCTGTAAGGGCAGAAAGCTCAAGAGCTATGCACCAGCCTGCAACTAGCAGGCACCAGCTTGCCAGCTAAGTGATTTCCTTTGACCTGCTGGGGCATATCCTGAGCCACAGGGGAAAGAGGCAGGAGCCAGCAATGTCATCCACATTCCTTCTCGTGAGCTCAGCCTCTTCTCAAGAGTCCCTGGTAGGTTACATAGACCAGACTCTGTGCGTTAATTACATTTCTATTAAAAAGCCTCCCTCAGAACCCTGGCTCAGGAGTCAAGAGAGCTGGGTGTTGGCTTTGGCTCCCATGTGTTTGGGTATTGAAATGTTTGCATTGGAATGGGCTGTTAAAGTCGTAATAAAAATAAAATTCCAAAAAGGAATCACCGAACCATAGACTTAGAGTTGGAAAGAACCAGAGACCCTTTAGTCCAGCCCTTTCATTTTACAGATGAGGAAACTGAGACCCAGAGGGGTTAAGGGACAAGATTATAAATGTTTGATGCCTGGGTCCTCTGACTACAAATCCATCACTCTTTTCTGAAGTATACCTTAGGGATTAGTTAGTGTAACCTTCATTCATGGAGAAAACTGAGTCTCATGGAGGAGAAACATTTTTCCAAGGTAACACAACACTCTGATGACCAAGCAGGGACTGTAATCCATGTCCCCGAGCTCCCCAAAAACTCACTTTCTTCTGACGTGAGCCCCTCTTCTGTGAGATGGGGCAAGAAATAAAGGAATACAAGTCCCTGCTGTGCGTTCCTCACAGGACTGTTGGGTGGCCCATCAAGATAATGTCCAGGAAAGGGCTATGTCGTAGAAATGTCACGGAGATACCAAGGTGAAGGATTATCACCCTGAGGGATGTTTCATTTTTCGGTATCTGAATCCCCACCATCTAATACAGTGCCTGGCACCTAGTTGGCATTGATCGATGGTAATGTTTTATGCTTTTCAAGGCTCCCACATATATGGTCAGCAGATCAAAAGCATTTGTTAAGAGGTCTAGCACATACCAGGAACCTGGCTAAGTACTGAAGATACAAATTAAGGCAAAAATGCAGTTCCTGTTCTCCAGGGGCTTATGGTCTAATAAGAGAGACAACCTGCAAATAATTAGGTATGTACAAGATATACAGGGTATCCTAAAAGTTCTGGTGAGGTTTCCTACCTCAGAGCTTCTGATAGGTTAACCCAAGTGTAGGGAACCTTCAGTCAAGAGGTCACATGTGGCCCTCTAGGTCCTCAAGTGTGGCCCTTTGACTGCAGCCAAATTTCACAGAACAAATACCCTTCATAAAAGAATTTGTTCTGTAAGACTTGAATTCGGTCAAAGGGCCGCACTCGAGGACCTAGAGGACAACATGTGACCTTGAGGCTGAAGGCTCCTCACCTCTGGGTTAAACTATTGAAGCTTAAAACCACACAGAAACTTTGGAAACACCCTGTATCTAGGGTAAATGGAAAATAATTTCAGAGAGAAGGGGTGGAGGCCGTTGGAAGAGAGGTCCCAGGAAAGAGAAGAAGGTAAGATTTGAGCTGAGTCTTGAAGGAGGTGAGGAGAAAGAGAATTCTAGGTATGGGAGATAGCCAGTGAAAAGTTGATGGAGCATTGTGTTGGAGGAACAACAGATAGGTTATTATTGCTGGCTGTCAGAGTGTGGAGGGGAATGAGGATAAAATGCTAAAAAGATAGTAAGGGGATGGATTGGGAAGGGCTTGAAATGCCAGAGAGAAAATTTCTGATTTGATCCTGGAGGTAATAGGGAGCCACTGAAGTTTGCTGAGAGGGAGAGGTGACAGTCTTCTCACCTGGAAAACAAAGGTATAGATGAACTCCAAGGTTCCCCTCCTTCCTTGCACACGTACCTCTTTCTAGCTCTCAGCCTATAATTATCTGAGATCATGCAGTGAGTCAGCAACAGAGGTTGGGGAGGATGGTGATCTCTCTCCTTGCAGCCTTGAGGTTCTTTCCACCTCCCTGAGCTGTTTTTCCGGTTCGCAAACGTGACAAAATTTTTGTTGTCCTGCCCCATGAAGTAACTGTTCTCTCAAGGGATGCTCCCATGTCGCCAGTTTCAACCAAAGACTTTTTTGACTCGGATCCAATCAGGGTAAGTCACAACTTTCTGGCAGAGAAAACCTAATGCTACAAACTGTAGCTGTAGTTTAGATTTATTATCCCCAAAAGAAAGGAAATGCAAAGTCAGAGCCATTATACTGTCTTCTGAAGGTAGAGGTCGTCGGGGTTGAATGATTCATATCCCTTTCCCCCAAAACGCACACACATACATACATTCACACACATGCACATTTACACACACTCATATACACACATTCATACATGCACTCATACATATATGCACTCACACTCACACACACATGTTCTCAAGATAGTGCAAACCTTTTCTAACATTCTGGGAATTTGACAAATTCAGTTTAACTTAGTCAGCATTTGTTACACTCCCACTGTGTGCAAGACATACAAAAGATGAAGTGGAAAATAGTCCCTTGTTCAAAGAGTACACACTGTACTTTGAAGGATATGACATGTTAACAGATAAACACAGACACAATCATTTGAGGACAAAGAGTGAACTAACTGAAGGGGAATAGGGAAGACTTTCTTCCAAGATAGTGGCACCTGTGGTGGACCTTGAAGGAATCAAAAGTTTCACAGGCAGAAGCAAAGAGGAAGTACATTGATGGGACAGGGAACTGCCAGTGCAAAGGCCTGGAGGTGGGAGAGGAGACATTGAGTTAAAACATAATAAGGAGTTCAGATTAAATAGAAATCAGAGTGTGTAAAAGCAAGCAGTGTAAAATGAGGTTTGAAAGATAGGTTGGAACCAGACCAAACTGAAGAGCTGAATCTTATCTGATGAGCAATAGGGAATCAGTGATATGTCTGACCTGTGCTTTAGGAGGATTACCTGAACAGTTGCTAGGAGAATGGATGAAGGAGCAGGGCAGACTGGAAGTAAGGAGATCAGTTATTATTTTATTATATTGTTATCAAGCTATTGAAATAGTTCAGGGCAGATGAGAAGAGAAACCAAATGAAGGTGGTAGCCTTGGATGTGAGAAGGGGTCAAATACAAGAAAAATTTTGGAGGTTATGAGATCTGGCAATAGATCAGATTAGAAGAAACTATTTTTGTTGGTTTTTTAAAAGTGGCTTTTAATTGTTTATTTGTTCTTAAAGTTGTGTTAGAAGAAATCTATTCACCAGTAGTGCCCCTAGCCTGAGAATCTCTGCAGATGTCTCTTCCTTTATCCCTGTAGTTGTTATCTAACTCCAATGTTCACTATGTGTTATCTAGCATGGCATCTGACCATGCCTTCTTCCTCCACTAATGCCTTCCTGTGATGCCTCATCGTGGTGGGGGAATGGGGCAAACATGAATTGTCAAAGACAATTAAGTATTTTCTAATTTCTCTGCCTGACCCCATACCTTGTTCATTTTTTTCTTTCTTCAACCTATCTCATACTTACTAGATGCATCATATATCTACAGAAAAATGGAAGTTTTTTGATGGCAAGAACTGTTCCATTTTCCATGTTGAATTCTTAGTACTTTGTACATAGTAAACTCTTAATTGATGACTATGGAATTTAATTGAAATTGATATGAAATAGAATTGAAGCTCTGGCAGGTCCTACTAAGTTGAAATATTCTTGTCTGTTTAACTTCTCTGGTTTCTATTTGTCTGGATAAGTGGGTTAAATTGCTGTCCACTATTGGGGATGGCTTTTTGTGTAAACAGCTTTTGGTCACAAGGAACTAAGTTCATGAGTGTAAACCTCCCCCTTAAGAAAGATCAGAAAAGCAGCTATCATTCTGAACCAGATTCATCCCCCAGATATCATTCTAGGCTGATATTCAGGGATGTTCTGAAGTGAGGTTTTACAGGCTCAGGAGAGACAATTATTAAATTTTCATTATGAACAATTGTACTCTGAAATTGGCCAGCATTACAAATGAGGACTTGATTTATTGTTCTGTTGATTATCCAGACTTATGAAAGTGAAAATTTTATGAAATGGATTTTTCTTATGAAAGGAAAAAATTTTAAATGAAGTATATTAAACTTAAAAGTATGTCATGCATTTCTGGAGAGCTGGTTGTTAAACATTTAACAGTAAACTCATGTTGATATTGCTCTTGAAGATGAGAGGAGAAAACTCATAGCCACAGCTCTTCTTCTGCTCTCTTTAATGCAGAAATCAAAATCTGCCTTGGAAAGGAAAGAGCTAGATGTCAGAGATATCCACATATCATCTAAAAGCCACATCTCTACATTTAGCCAATCCATTTGGTCATACACTATCTTACACATTATTTGAGAACCAAAAATTTGCTTAGATGAATTTGGAGAGACTCATTACTAGGTTGTCCCCAGTGTGATAAATTTTTTGGCAATATCAGTTCCCAAAGACCATCTGCTCCATAGAAAGCCAAGAATCTGCACTGGTAGAGAGGATAGCCTCACTACTGAAATTAAATTATTGTTTAGCCATGTTTGACTCTCCTTGATCCCATTTGGGGTTTTCTTCTTTTGGGAGTGATTTGTCATTTCCTTCTCCAGTTCATTTTACAGATAAGGAAACTGGGCAAAAAAGGTTAAAAGACTTGCCTAGGGTCACACAGCCAGTAAGAGCCTGAGACTGGATTTAATACTGGACTGATATTCTATCCACAGCACACCTAGGTGCCCAAAATGAGATTATATATCCTTGAATTGCTGAAGTATATTCATTCTGGTTCTTGGTCCTTCCATTTTCCTGGGCAGCCACATCTCTTCCATAGATTCTATCTATTCTATCTATGTTTCAAAACTCAAGTCAAGTACCTCTTCCATGAAGCTTCCTTGTATATCTCCCAGTCAAAAAAACTCTCAACTCCTTCATTTTACAGATGAGGAAACTGTCCCCCCACCCCCATCTCCTCAATCACTTTGTACCCCTCAAACAGCTTTCTTCGCATGCTGCCTTATGCTATAATTAGGACCCTACTGAACTCCCTGAGGAGAGTTAGTTTGTCCCTGATCACAAAGTCATCGATTTGGAAGTTGAAAGGGTCTTAGAAGCCTTCAAATCAACCTCCTCTTTTTATCGATGACAAAAAAGAGGTTATGGTTTTCCCAGGGTCTATTTCAGCTTAGTAGGACCTGCCAGAGCTTCAATTCTATTACATATCAAAATCAATTAAATTCCATAGTCATTAATTAAGAGCTTACCATGTACACGGGCATCAAGTGGCATTAAACAGGACTTGAACCAGGGTCCATCTGATGCCAACACCAGTTTTCCTTTTATCACTCTTGGCTTCCATGACTATAAGTCTATTTGAAGTTTTAATAGAACAAAAGATAAAAAGTCTTGAAACCAAAGGGTGGAGATTGACTAAGGACCATGACAACATCTGCTCAAAAGGATGACCTAAGGACCAGAGGAAACCCAAAGTCTCAGTATCTTCACATTTCAGAGAATAGTAGTGTCTCCTGCCCCTCCCCCCATGAGAAATCAGCTCTCACTTAGTTCCAGCAGCAATCGGAACAGAACGAAAGGGCTCTTCCTGTTTCTGATCTCATCATCTCAACAGAGTAGCTGAGTGGAAAGATAACTGTACTTGGCATCAGATGCCCTGGGGTGAAGTGCCAGCTCTGCACTAACTTACCTGTCTGAGCCTCAGTATCCTCATCTATAGAGTGGGCCAAATACTTCTACCTTACAAAACTGGTGCAAGAAAAACTCTTAGAAGTGACAGGTGGAAGGTGATGATAACATAACTTGGGGAAGGGGAATGGCCGGGGAGCCCCCCCTCCCTGAAATACATTTCTTTTTTAAAAAATGATCTGTTTGTGTTCTCTTATTTACATGGAAGTCATATCCCTCTGACTCTTCTCCCTGTCCTCAATAGAACCCTTCTATTCCATCACAAAGAAGACCGGTACCATTTAGCAAACATAAGATGACACTGACCACATCTTGACAATGTAGAACTGAATTTTATAACTCTCTGCTAAGAGGGAGACATGGGGAATGAACTCCTCATGACTCAGAGAAGGAGGATGTATTTCTCTTTCTCTCACTCCAGTCCTACTTCCTTCTCTCCCATCTGGCCAATCCTCCTTGACCATCCATTCCCTGCCCTCCCTTTCAAAGCCAGGTTTCTCTTGGGAATCTTTCAGGATGAAGGGTCATTTGGTTCAAGGCAAGTCTCTCTCTCTCTCTTTGCCCAATCTCATTCCTAGTTATTCAAAGTACCTATTCCAGTCTGCAGGAGTTTCCCTTATACTACGGGAGGTAGATCACAAGTGTTATTATACCTATTTTTCAGATAAAGAAACATGAGCAAGAATTGTCATTTTCATTTCACAGATGGGAAAACTGAGACCCAGAAAGGATCATTGGCGTCCCCGCAGTCAGCGTTAGAACTGGATTGAGGAAGCATAGGGTAGTGAGTGGGCAGAGTAAAACAATGAACTTAGAATCAGGAAGAGCAAAGCTCCCCTCCAGTACCTACTACTTATATGACCATGACTAAGTCCCTGAGCCTCTCTGTGCCTCAGTTTCCTCATTTGCAATATAGGGGGGTTGGACTCACTGACTTCCAAGGTTTTTCCTAGCTCTAATTCTATGGACTAGGACCTGCAGCTGATTCTTTCTATGACCTCTATGCTTTCTTCATTCCATTACATGTACCCCAATATGGGGAAATCTAAAAATCTCTCTTTTAATCTGGGAAGGGGAACAGGAGGGACATCAAAGGAATTGGTTCATTCATTCATTCAAGCTCATTTATCAAGATCTGCCACATTTCAATCTCTGTGCTGAAGATATAGAAACAAAAACAAGTCTTTGCCCTCATTCTTTTGGGGGAAATAACCTGAACATGTACAAGTAAATATAAAAACTACAGGAAGTAAATACAAGGTGATTTCTGGGAGGGTTCTTGCAATCAGAGAAGGCTTTGTGTAGGAGGTGATGGCCCTTGGACTAGCTATCAAAGGCATCTGGGGATTCCACGAGGGGAAGGCAGAGCTCTTGCTCTCCTTTGCAAAGGGAAGTCTTTGAACATCTGGGGTTTCCCCTGAGTTTTCTAGACAGTGGTATCTAAACAACTCTAGGATTAGAATACCACCCAGGAAGAACGGTGCATTCTCTTCCCTATGTAGCTCACCTTTTGCCCTGCTCTGTCAGGAAAATGAGTGAATGAAAAGACATTTCTTAAAGACCTACTATGTGCCAAGCACTGGCTTAAGTGCTAAGACTTAAATGCAAAATTGAGACAGTCGAGGAACTACAATTCCCTTCTTGGCTATGCTTCTAGGTCTAGAGTTGCCACTGTGTTTCAGTTGCCTTCTCATGCTGGGAATTCCTTCAACATTTGGGACCTTCCCACCCTGGAATATCCTTCTACCATGTTGGACCTCCTTGTCCCATTAGTTTCTTTCAGAGCCTCCATTTGAGGGAGGCATGCTTCCCTCCCCTGGTCAGCTAGATGACACAAATCAATCAACTGGTCAAAATTTATCAAGTCAACATTATCAAGACCTACTATGTGCCAGGCACTGTGCTAAACATAAGGGACACAAAATGAGGCAAAATGCCCAAAAGCACTGAGCCTGGAGTCAGGAAGATCTGAGTTCCAATCTGTGTGACCCTTGGGCAAGTCACTTAAATGCTGCCTTAGTTTTAATAATAATAAATATATAATATACTCTTAATAATATATTATAATTATTATAAATATAATATTCTTACATAGGGTTAATAATAGCACCCAACTACCAGTATAGTTGAGAGGATCAAATGAGATATTATTTTTAAAGCACTTAGCACAGTGCCTAGAACATAGTAGGCTCTTAATAAGTGCTTGTTCCCTCCTCCCTTCCCTAGTTATGCTTCTGATTCCACGGATTTTAATACTACACCCTCACACAGGAACCTCCCCAACCTTCTCATCCATATAACTGTTCTATGTAACAACACCTTAGAATGTCAGGGCAGGGGAATGACTTTCTTCTTGCTTGAATTTTCACCCTTGGCCCGCTGGTTGCCTGCCTACCTAATAAGGACAGACAACAGATATAGGGAAGTAGAGGGGTGTTTTGTTTTGGGCAACCACTGAGGTAGCAAGTAGGGCCAGAGAGGAGTTCATCAATACATTGTCTACGTTGCTACTAGCAATGGAAGTGTTGGTTGGTTTGTGATTCCCAGAGGAAGGGCTGTGTAAAGTCCTCGAGAGCGTTGTCTCTGGAGGTACAATGGTCTCACTGAAGGAGGGTGGATGTCCAGAACGCTACCAATGTAGAATCTCACCGACCTAATCTTCACTCTAACCCTGGTGCTTCTTCCTATTTCCTCGACATTAGGGGATGGCTCTGGAGGAGAAAGTGAGGCTGGTGAGCTTGCACAGGTCTTCCTCACTCAAATCAAAGTTAGTTGCAAGTCATGTCATCTTCTTGACATCATGGTCCTCTTCTACAATGAAGGACAAACACAACAATATTAGAGTTGGATATCCCTTGCCTGAAACAATTCCACACCAGTCTAGTGGGTAAGGCAATCCAATTTTTCCCTCCTTTACTTTCCTTGGTCAATGATAGAAACAAATCAAATTCTCTCCACTGGAGTCCAGCGTCTCTGAAGCCCCTAAAGTATAGAAGACATCAGGTCCTACCTTTCTGGAATTTTCTCTATCACCTTGGGGATAAGGGAAAAAGGAAGTTCTGACTATTCTCTTAAGAGGGAAAAAAAAGCAAAGCCCCACTGGATATTTATTCATACAACAAGCCCCCATAACTCACATTTAAATGGACACTTAAAATTTAACCCATCCTTGCCCTTCCAACCTCCCCTCAAGATAGCAAGTACAAAGTTCTTCTATTTTAAGAGGGGGAATTTGAGGTTCAGAGAAATCCAGTGACTTAGACCCAGCTAACCTCTTCTTCAACTACAAAATTAGGAACACATCCCTTCTTTCTTACAGGCTGGAAGGGATGTGGTTTCTGTGATAACACTGACTTTGGAGTTAGAGGATTTGGGTTCATATCCTGCCTCTTGCTTTCTGCCTATGTAATATTGGACAAGTCACTTAACTTTTATAGCCTCAGTTTCTTCATCTGTAAAGTGAAAGTGGACAAAAATGGCCTCTAAAATCCTTTTTAGCTTGAAAGAATTAATCCTATGCAAAATCCTAGTTCATTGTGGTTCAATGATGTCAGACTCTTGGTGACCCCATTTGGTGATTTCTTGGCAAGATACTGGAGTGGTTTACCATTTACTTCTCTAGTCCATTTTACAGATGAGGAAACTGAGGCAAATAAGGTGAAGTGACTTGCCCAGGGTCACAGGGCTAATAAGTATCTGAGGCTGGATTTGAGCTCAGGTCTTTCTAACTTCAGGCTCAACGTTCCATCCATTGATCCATGTAACCATCAGTCATGTAGAAAGCAGGTGCTTGGAAGAGCTTGGTGAGCCTGAGAAATGCTTAATAATCAGAGCTCAGGGTCACAGGGGTAGGAAGGACTTACCTCTCTGATGGCACCACATGGCAAGAAGATGACAGGGGAATGGGAGAGTTGAAATGAGGTTCTCAGGGTCAGTCAGTTAGCAAGTGTCAAAAGTGGTATTTAAACAAAAGCCTTTCTGATTCCAGCCCCAAAACTCTGCTCACTAAGTTGAAAATTATCCAAAAGAAAGACCATTAACAACTTGGGAATGAGGAGGGGCTTCACAGAGAAGGTAACACCATTTTGAACTAGATACTCACCTGGCATCTCATCATGTACCAACCTCATTCTCTTCCCTCCTCACCATCAATCCTTCACTGTTCTAGACTTTTCTATTACTGTTGGGGTTACCACTGTCCTCCTACTGTCCCTGGTTTGCAGCCTTAGTGTCATCCCTAGCCCCATTCTCTCTCTCTCCCTTACCTCAAGTAGCCAGTCAGTGGCCAAACCTGATTTCTTTCTCCATATTTCTCAATTGAGAGCCCTTCTCTCCAATTACTCAACCATTCCAGTCCAAGTCCTCATCACTTCTTACCTGGACTAGGAAGGCAGGAGCCTCTCAGCCATCCTACCAAAGAGATTTTCCTAACACTCAAATCTGATCATGTTATACCCTATTCAAGAAACCCCCCATCCCATCCCAGTGGCTGTACCTTCTGTCTGTATGTTCTCCCTCCTCCCTTCTGACTCTTAGAATTGCCAGCAAGGAGGACTCTTCTAGGCCCCCTCCCCAGCTCCTAGAGCCCTGCCCATTTGGGCTGCCTACCAAATGTCTCCTGTGGCTACCCACGTGGGTACATGTTACTGCCCCCACTAGAACATCAACTCCTTAAAGGCAGGCAGAAATTGGTTTTTGTTTTTCTGTGTATGACCAGTACTTTAGCCTAGTGCTGGATAGGAAATCAGCCCTTAATAAATGCTCAATGACTGATTATTTGAGTGATTTGCATAAAGGTTCTCCTGGGCTGACTTGGCACAACCTCTCTACTTTCAACACAGAAAGCCAAGCTTCTTTTAAAGGACAGCTCGTCTGACACCTCCTACATGAAGCCTGCCCTGATCAACCCACCCACCACCCTCCAGTATCAGTGCTGTTTCTCTTGAAATGACTCTCTATTACTCACTGTGGTATTTATATAAACTCCATGTTTACTTATTGACAATATAGTGCATCCTCTTCCTTTCCCCCAGTAGAATTTATGATTCTTTGAAGGCCTTGGCTGTCTCACTTTTGTATTTGAACCCTTCTGCCTGGCACAGTGCATGGCACATGGTAAAGATTTAATGTTCAATTGAGTGGCATCGAGCAGCTCCTCCCAGCTCCCAGAGCTCTCTGATAGGGAGGAAACCGTGACCCCATTTAATCGTGAGAAAAAATTACCATGTAACAACAGAGACAAAACAGAACGATCCTCACTGCCCACCCTAACCCTAACCACAAGCAAGTGATGTGATAATCTCGACTTTTTCCAGGGACCTACATTCATGGTACCAGGAACTGGATCTGCCTGTGCAGCTTGCAGAAAACCATCACAGAAACACCCACCCTCACCCTCTGAAACTAAAAATAAATAATAATAAATATGAAGAAAACACTTTAAAATGGGCTTCCCAGGCTCATCTGCTGTTTCTCCCACCAGCCCTGTGAGGCTGAGAAAAATGAACCCATTTCCACCCTCCCATCAACAATGACGTCATTGCATGAGGAAGTTAGGGTGCATTCATTCAACTCCCTTCAGGTGGCCAGAGGAGGAGCACCCTCTTCTCTGGCTCTGATTCCTCTTGTCCACCATGGCTTTTTGTGTTTCCCCTCAGGCCAGAGACCGATGAGGGGGAAGCACCTGAATGCTTGAGTTTGGGCAGGTAAAGGCATTTTGGTGAAATTGCCTACTTGCTCAAATTAGAAGGAAGATAAGATCAGTAGCCTTAGAACTAGGAAAGGACCTTGCAGGTCATCAAAGAACAACCCCCTTATTTTACAAGTGAGAAAACTGAGATCTGGAAAAGTTACATGAACTGCGCAGGGTTAGTCGAAGTGAACTTCTTCTACAAATGCAATATCTGTTGGAGCCAAGGACAAGGGTCAGTAAATACCCCTTATTGAATTCACAGGACAAAGTCTTGATTGGCAAATATAGCACCAACATCCCAGCCCAGTGTGGAATTCACTGTTTAGATCCTTGCCCATTAGACTGTGGTTCCTGAATCTCAGAGAAGCCTTCCAAGGACCCCAGGGAGTTCACAGCAGGACAATCGGAATATTTCAGGTCTGGACCATGGGAAAGGAAACTGTATCCATGTAGTGAATTAGTCAATAAACATTTATTAAACTCCTACTATATGCCAGGCACTGTACTAAGTACTAGAAATACAAAGAAAGACAAGACACCCCCTTCTTTCAAGGGGTTCCCCATCTAACGAAGAGACAACTACCATGGACAAGTAAATTATAGACAGGATAAATTGGAAACAGTCAAATAATTGGAGGAAGGAGGACAGGGGGAAAGAATGGGGCTTCTAGATGCTGGTGAGATTTGTCTCATTGTTTAATTGACTCTTGGTTTGTTTGACCAATCAACAAGCATTTATCAAGTGCTTACTATATACCAAGCCCTCCTAGGTCTCACTCAGGTGTTTCTTTCTGTCAGGGACCCAGAATTCCTAGCTCCTCTCTCCCCCAACCCACAAAAAGGGACAAGAGTAGAAGTTTCTCCTTTGGCTCAGTTTTGTGGAAGGCCTGGGAGAAAAGCAGGAAGGATTCCACCAAATGACATTAGCAGCTTCCTGGATGCCTGGTCAAGAGTTTCATGTCAACATCTTACTGGAGAGGATGGTCCAAGTGTGGGAAGCTTCTGGCTTCCTTCAGAGCTACGTGAGGATGAGAGGACCAGAGAGGAGCAGAATATGACCCAAGATGCAATTGGGGATGAGTAATTGAGGCCCCTGACCTCTGCTCCCCCAGAGGATTATAGGAAGCAGGGAACCTTTTCCTACAGATCTTTTGAGTTAGAAATCAATCATTCTGAGCCCTGGTTACCTGGTCTGATATCTGTCCTCCCCAGATCAGCACAGTAAAACCCTGGGAATTTTCTGAAGTTTCTCTGGTCCCTCACCTGGAAAGAGGTGCTTATTGGGTTTTACATTTTGGGGGCAGATTTTTCAACTGCACCATTTTCTCTTTCAGCTCTCTTCACTTAAGTGTCATAGCTGTGAAACCCATGAAAAACTGGCCAGCAGCAATAGGCAATGCATAGTTGAGGATGGGAGGGACCAGATGAGATTTCCTAGTATTTACAGTGAAGATATTCCTCAAGTGGTAGGATGGAGGTAGACTACATACTAGAGACAACTAGAAGGCATGGTAAGCAGAGGGTTGGACCTGGAATCAGGAAAACTGAATTCAAATTGTGCCCCAGACACTTATTAACTATGCGACTCCTGTCAAGTCATTTGATCTTTTTTGTCTCTCAGTTTCTACATCTGTAAAATAGTGGAGCTGGACTCAGTGGCCTGTAAGGTCCTTTTTAGCTCTAAAGTTGTGACTGAGATTTTCCATCTGATAGATAAGGAAACTGAGGCCCATGACTGCAAAATACCTTACCCAAGATCACTTAGCAAGTTATTGGTAAAATATTGCAAATCGAACATATTCGTGTGATGTGAAGCGTACACAACCCCTCTGTTGCTAAGATAAAATGCTATTTTTGGAATTGAGGGTTATTCTTGATGCTTTGGGGAAATATCAGCAGTTAGTTTCCATTAGTCAGCGTCTGTGCTATTGAGGTTTTGGGGTTGTGTGCTTGTTCTAGGAGTAGATCTGGGACTGGAGGGTGTAGGGCGGAACTAGGGTTAGTGAAAAAGCCTCAGCTGCAGCTTCCACATCTCTGAAGATGCCAACAGATTAAATTCAGCCAAGGGTAAGATTCACAGCCAAAGCTCAAGTTCAAGTTGTCTTTCTCCACTCTAGCCCATCGTCAACTCATTAGCTCTGCTTCTCTCCAACGATCTTGCTAGATTCCTGGGAAAATGCTACAAGAGATCACTAAAGAAATGGCCAGTCAACGCCTAGCAAAGGAAATAGTGATTCCAAAGAGCCAACATGGCTTCAAGAACAGACTAACCTTATTACCATAGCAAGCCAACTGATAAGGGATTCAATGGCGTATTGTGTTCTCAAAGGCTTTCAGTCAATTGCGTGAGTGAGAAGTTAGGGTCTACTATAGAAAAACCATCAGTGAAATCTTGCCTGCTACTTTATGATTTTCATCAAGAATGCCCTCATAAACCATTTTTACAACTGTTTTATATTGATTAGAATATGGGCACATGGTTCAGTACTTGTGATGTCTTTCTGCTGTATCATTTTTATTTTTGTAAAATTTATATCTGTTATTTTTTCTCATTCCTTTGGAATAATTCCCTTTTTGAGATAGCTTGGAAATCAATTCCTGAGCACCTTTAAAAATGGGGTTGCCTCTAGCATACATATCTTCTGTCCACATTTGGTCAAGTCCAGTCATTCTTCCAGATTTCATTTTTGCAATTGTCATTGCTATTTCTTTACATACTATATTGGCTAGAGACCTGATAGAATCCAAAAGTGGAAGCTGATCTTTTGTTCCCAGTGAAAGATCACTGTGCAAACTCTTTCAGATCTATTCTAATTCACAGTTGCTTGCTGTCCTCCATTTAAATGCTCTCAGCCTAATAGCCTATCAAAATCTCTTATGCTTTGTTTTCTCCTCAGTTGTTTTTTGTTATTTAGTTACATGCTATTTAGTCACAATCTTCTGTCATCTTCCACAAGTTTCCACAAATGAGTTTGTCTTCGAAACTAATGCTTGCCTGCGAAACAATTTTTACAGCCGGTTCTCTGATAAAGGCCTCATTTCTAAAACATATAGAGAACCAAATCACATTTATAAGAATACAAGTCATTCCTCAAACGGTATAGGAAGTTTTCAGAGGAAGAAATTAAAGCTATCTAGAGTCAAGTGAAAAAATACCCTAAATCACTATTGATTAGAGAGATGCAAATCAAAGCAACTCTGAGGTACCACATCATACCATATCAGCTAACATGACAAAACAGGAAGATGATAAATGTTGGAGAAGATATGGGAAAATTGGATCACTAATGTATTGTTGATGGGGTTGTGAATTGATCCAACGATTCTGGAGAGCAATTTGGAACTATGTCCAAAGGACTATAAAATTGTGTATGTCCTTTGATGCAGCAATACTGCTTCTAGATCTGTATCCCAAAGAGATCACAAAAATGGGGAAAGTACCCACATATACAAAAATATTTATAGCAACTCTTTCTGTGGTGGTCAAGAATTAGAAATTGAGGGGATGCCCATCAACTGGAAAATGGCTGAACAAGTTGTGGTATATGAATGTAATGGAATACTATTGTACTATAAGAAATAATGAGCCGGCAGATTTCAGAAAAACCTGGAAAGACTTATATGAACTTATGATGAGTGAAATGAACAAAACCAAGGGATCATTGTACACAATACCAGCCACATTGTACAATGACCAACTTTGATAGCCTTAGCTCTTCTCAGCAATGCAAGGACCTAAAACAACCCCAAAAGACTCAGGAAGGAAAATGCCATCCACATCCAAAGAACTTTGGACTCTAGATACAAATGGAAGCGTATAATTTTCTCTTTTTTTCTCTTGTTGCTTTGTTTTTTATTTCTCGTGATTCGTCTCATTAGCTCTATTTCTTCTTTACATCATGACTAATGTGAAAATTTGTTTAATATGAATGTGTAAGTAGAGCTTATATCCGATTTCATGCTCTCTTGGGGATGGGGGAGGAGAGGGAGGGAGAGAAATTTTAAAACTCAAAATCTTATGGAAATGAATGTTGAAAACTAAAAATAAGCAAATTGGTGATATTTTTTTAAAAAGAAAGAAACTATCGTTTCTCTGGATAACGTCGCTCCATTCAGTTAAGGAGATCCAATGCCAATTGACTTAGGCTCTTTTGACCTCTTCATTGTCGTGACTGTTTTGGTGAAACTTGGCTAAGAAATGGTAATTGAGATAATGTTGTCACTTCTGTCTGCCCCCAGCTTCCAGAGTGGTCATCTTGTAGCAGGTTTAGTAGGAACTAGATACAGTGTCTACTCCTCTTTATCTTTCTTTGGACTTGGTATTGGCTTTAGCCTTCAGTTTAAACAGACCAACTGGTTTTATACACATGGGAAATTTGGAAAGAGCTGTTCTGTCCATAACCAGCTGTTCCTTGTCTAGTGAGACAGTTTCATTTGTGTGTGTGTGTGTGTGTGTTGTCAAGTGCTGACTCCCAATTCTCTTTTCAAAGAAAGTCTTGGACCACTTTCCTTTATTGATCCTAAACTGTACCTTCTAAATTTCATGTTACACTCATGTGACCGCTGAGACACAGTGATGTGACTAAGTATCAAAGTATTTATTGTTCACTTAATTTAGAAGGTCTCCTCATCATAGAAAGTTTCTATTTCTTCATCCTTTGTGACTGATACTGGCATAGAGGGGACAATTACCTTCATGGTGGTCTACTTGTTCACATACATAATGATTACTGTGGGTGGCAGATGGGATGTCCTAGGGAATGTTTCCTGTTGCCTATGGGCGTACGGTAAAATAACTCCTTTGCTAGCCCTGATAAGGAAAACCTGAGACATCCTCCTATGTAACTATAATTTCTTGATCTCTAATATCACTTATAGTGAGAATGTCAAATGTGGATATAGTTCATTTTTTCTAATAGATGCAGTGTCCCCAAAATCTTAGTGCAATTGAATGCTTGATTAAACTGCACTAAGATTCGGAGGACATTGTATACATCTCAGTTCCCTGCTTATTGGGAAATTCTCCCATTTAGAGAACCAATAGTGAAATTAATGAATTAGTTAAATTCAGAATGAGTGATTCTACTAACTCCTTTCTCTTCTACCCTCACTTTCTTTATAATTGACCAATTACTTGATTGTCTAATTTTTTTTGGAAGTCATCCCCAGAGGATAGTTTGAAATGAGACAGATTTGAAATCTGCAAAAATGTTGTCCCACTCATTTGCATCAGCAAACATTTATTTGACTTTTGTGTTGTGATCTCTATTTGATGGTTCAGAAGAAAACTACTTACTAGTGGTGGGATCTTGGGCAAGACCATTTAAGTTCTCTTAACCTCAATTTCCTCAACTATAAAACTGAAAGAAATATAGCATTATTTCACAAGATGGCTGGGATGATCAGATGAGATATATGTAGAGCAGTCTGCAAATTTTAGGATGTGATATAAATGCTTATGAACCTCAGTTTCCTCATTTATAAAATGGGCATACTAATATCTCACCCGATGGTTGTGAAGAAAATGCTTTGTAAATCTTAAAGTTCTATTATTTATTATCTCCTATTATGTGAGAGCTATGATTATTGCATTAGAAATTGGAGGAATGACTTTCCCTCCTCACTGCTCCCTGCTGTTCTCTTTGTGGCTATTTCCATAGGGTGAAGATCCCAGTTCACCCACAATTTGGAGAGCATGAACTGAACTGGGGGGGAGGGGAAGGACTTTACTTCCACTCTCTTTTACCGCAGCTCTAGAAATGGTGTTTGCTTCTGCAGGTGTTTGTTTCTGCTCTGTGTCATTTGTCCTCTCTGTTTCAGATGCTAGAGATGATCATCCGTGCGACCTGGAAATACCAGTCATGACCACTTTGGAGACAGATTTGTAGATAAGATGGTTTAGCTATCCATGCTGCCATGGAAATCCTAAGAAGGCCAGGTGCCTAGGACTCGAGCCTAAAGGAGATTTGAAATTGGAACTGGGACTGTGCTTCACAGGAACAGAGCTAAGCTATAACCTAATCTTTTTTCCCTCCTCAGAGACTGAGATGGGAAGGTAGCCCCAGACACACCCAAAAGTGATCTAAGCAGAAAGCAGAGCAGCAGTGACCCCTAGCAGTCATATCTGTGACTAAGGAGTGTAAA
>CM053769.1:120145998-120175609 GCA_028658325.1 Potorous gilbertii
GGACTCGAGCCTAAAGGAGATTTGAAATTGGAACTGGGACTGTGCTTCACAGGAACAGAGCTAAGCTATAACCTAATCTTTTTTCCCTCCTCAGAGACTGAGATGGGAAGGTAGCCCCAGACACACCCAAAAGTGATCTAAGCAGAAAGCAGAGCAGCAGTGACCCCTAGCAGTCATATCTGTGACTAAGGAGTGTAAATCCCTTGTGAGTGTTCAGAGATTTTCTATAGGTTGTCTCTCCTCTCCATTATACTATAATCTACTGGAGAGTAGGGTTTGCCTCCCAAGTCCTCTGTCTCCCCAGGAAGTACCTAGCACAAGACTCCACTCATAGAAATTAACACTGTATTTCACAGTGTTAATGACTGTAGACCTTATGGCCCTTTAATGATTACAGGTGTTTATCATACATGATCTCCTTTCTGTTCTCATAGAACCATTAACCCCCCTCCACAACAGCCCCATGAGGTGGGTATGTTATTAATATTCCATTTTTTTAAAATTGAGGGTTCTGCAATTTGAAGTGATATGGCTTGCCCAGGATATTATGCAAACATTGATATGTCCTCTATCTCACCCCAGATGCCCAAAGGCTTGGGTCCTGTCAAGAAATTAGTGGGGAAATAGTCCCTCCTTCAGAGGTAGCTAGGCCCATTCACCCTGAAAAGCCTGTGGCTCAACCAATCAGCGACACCCTAGTGGACAATTCCAGCCATGATTGTGCTCCCAAGGTCCTCACTCACATGTCAGTCTGTTTATCAGAACACCAATTCCCACTAGTACCTGATGCTCAGCATACCCCTAAACAAATGAATGCGTCATTATTCCCCTTAAACTGGCCCCTTCTCCTGAAACCCCATCAATCAACTGGCATGTCTTCTACTATGTTCCAGGGCTGAGTGCTGGGGAAACAAAAGTTGGCAGTGTTCCTATGTGGAAGTCTTGCCCTTTGGGTTGGGGGTGAGGGAGGTAGGGCAAGGAAAAGCCTGGACAGGCCTCACCACACACATATTGGGCTGGGGGTGGCAGGGGAGGGGAAGAGGGGAGGGATATTAAGGTAAAATTCATCCATTGCCCCACTCTGGTGATGGCCACTAGAGAGAAAGCATGGTGTAGTTAGGGGATGCCTAAAGAGCTAGCAACATCTGGGTTGGAGACCCTCCTTTAACACATATTGGCTGTGTGATCCTGGAGGAGCTACTGAACTTGTTAGTGTGCCCAGGGAAAAGAGAAGACCTCAAGTTACAGAGGAGTTGCTAATCTGCATTGGAGGAAGAAGATTCCCACATAGATAAAATCACAAGTTTAAAAAAAAAGTCTCTACAGAATTTATGTTCTCTAAAGTATTTACACAGAAATCATCACAATGGGTCACAAGATCCCAGAATGCCAGAGCTACAAGGGACCTTAGAAATTATCTGGTTCAATATAATTTTTTATAGATGGGTAAACTGAGGGCTAGAGAAGGGAAGTGATCTACCCAGAATTACATAAAGCTAAGATTAAAACTCAATACTCCTGACTCCTGGTCTAATACTTTTTCTATTCCAATATGCCATCTCCTCCCACCATCATGAGATGTGTTATTATCTGCATCTGACAGATTATGCAGCTCTTGCCTGAGATAACCCAGTAAACTGGTAGCAGGATCAAGACTTCAGATATGCCTTCTAATCCAGGGCTCTTTTCCACTTTATTAGGAGGATTGTACCCAAAGACCACTGGGACAAGACTCAGACACCTTCATCTGGGTCTTCCCATCCTGACCCAAAGGGAGATGTCCTGTGGGGAAAATTAAATGTCTCTGGCAGTGATCCTTATCTCTCTTTGCTAAGAGAAAACTTAAGGATAAGAATTAGTTCTCTGGGTGTGTGTTCAGGATCCTGGCCATGTTCTGGTTCCCAGGGAAACCAAGTATACTGGGCATGGAAGGCTGGGCCTCCTTATGTCCCTGGATGTGCCATATCTTCCTTCACTCCACCTTCTTGGTGGCTTGTGCCATGTGGAAGAACAGGACTACTTGAGCAGGTGACAGAAGAAGGTACAGGAGATCTGATAGAAGAATCATGGCTCGGGAGCCCAATGCGAATCATCTGTGAAGAGCTGGAGGTCTCAGACTCCATATCAGAGTGTTGCTTCTGGGCACAGAACCACAGGAAGAGGAAGAAACCTGTAGGCAGCAAGATGACTGGTCACTGGAGAAATCAAATGAGTAATCTTGTTACAGATTATCCTTGTGGGAGGATCTAACCATTCAACAGGATCCCAGGTCATGCGCAATCCCCATCTCAGGAAAGAGATTGGAAGATGATGGAGCATTTTAAGGAAACTGTAGGGAATGAATCCAGTTTTCCCAATGGGAGAGCAAATAAAATTTTGACTAGTCTAGACAGCCCTTGACCAGGAAAACTGAGCTAATTCCAGGGATATGAGGCTAATAAGTTGCCTTAGAAGACACCCAAGACACATGGAACTAGAGCTGACTTTCTGGATATTGGTGCAATCAAGACGAAGACCAAATTTGAGAGTTGCTGATCTGAGTCCCACCCTCAAAGTAGTTTCATTGGATTTAAAATTGGAAGTAAGATTAGAATGTATAGGATCCTGACTCTGGGAAGGACCTGAGAAACCATGTCATCCAACTTCTTCATTTTATCAAGGAGAGTGACTTGTCCAAAGTTTTACAAATAGTACGGGACAAGCAGGAGGATGTAGTAAGTACTGTACCAAAGTCATAGAAGTGGTCTCCCCATCTCACCCCCAGTTGGCAAATGCCCATAGATCCTCTATAGCCCTTCCAACCTCCCTTCTCTTCACCCAACAAGAACTGGGAAAGAGATGAGGAGATGGTCCTGACCTCACTGTCACTCCTTCCCTACAGAGATAAGTATCCTCAAAACCCCCTTGGCCTTCCTGTCCCTCCCTCAGTCAAGGTCAAGAAAGGGGATGACTGACCATACAAGGAGTTAAAGAAGGTGAAAAGGAAGAGCTGAGGCACCAGGAAGGCATTGAAGGAGAAGAAAGCCAAGTTCCAGGTGACCCCCAGCAGCACACTCAGGCCCAGGACTGTAGTGATGTCCCGGCAGGTTCGTGATCCCCACTTCTCCTGAGATTGCAGGCCGTGGATCATCTTTACTGCCCATATGAGGATGACCAGGTTGAAGAGGAAGGTGACTCCTGCATAGCCCATGACAAAGATCCGGTGGATTTCCGTTGATGTGATCCAGCACCTGGGAAAGAAGGAGAGGAAGTTTTCCAGAAATCCAGTCTGAGCTAGGAAGGGAAGCCAGGTGCTCTAGCTCCTCAGCCACACCCTGTAGCCACAACTCCCTGGAACAACTTAGGGCTCCCCACTCCCAAGATTCCTGGACACTTACATAGAAGCATTCTGAGAGTTGGTCTCATTCTCCTGGCTGGTTTTTATTAGGATCTCATAGCGCCCATAGGCAGAGCTCTTCAAAAGGAGAAGGAGCACCACTAAGAAGCCAGGAAATCCTGTTGGGGCAGGAAGGCATCAGATAGGGGAGACTGGTCCAGAGGCTGCCCTGTGCTTTAGCCATAGAAGAAAGAGCAATGGAGCTAGGGGAGAGGACCTATTGGATGCTCCTGGGACAGACTCTCAACCTTCTGGGAAGGATAATAGATGGGACTGTCTTCGAAGCCCTGGCATTCACTACAGTTAGGTGGCATAGTGGATAGAGTGCTAGACCTTGAGTTCAAATCCAGCCTCAGACACTTAACAGCTGTGTGGCCCCGGGCAAGTCATTCAACCTCTGTCTCAGTTTCCTCAACTGCAAAATAGGGATAATAGAATCTCCCAGGATTATTGTGGGCATCACACGTAGCAGGCACTGAATAAATGCTTATTCTACTCTGTACCAGATTCCAACCATCTCTTGTCACATATACACACATTAATTGTTTATTTCTTGAAGGCTCTAAAAATACCCCCTCCTAGAAGTATAATCCATCAACACTCTTCCCAACCACCCCCAAGTGCTCAGAGGTTTCAAGGGAAATCCATTCTCCTAATTGGTGATTGGTCGACTGGAGTCCTCTTCCAGGAGGGATCCCAGTCATGCTGTGACTCATTTGTGACTCAACTCTCTGGACCCCTCCTCCTCTTTACCAGCCACCATGCCCCTGAATGTATGCCCTGCCCCTCTTCCAGCTCTCCTTTATGTACTGGCTTCCTTCACGAGAATGTAATGCACTTAAAACAGGGACTCTCATTTCTTTCTGTTTGCATCACTGGTGCTTAGCACATACCTTGTTATATGTAAGAACGTATTAATGCTTTCTCTCTCTTTCTCTCTGTCTCTATCTCTCTCTCCTTCTCTCTGTCTCCCCAGCCCTTCCTACTAGTAGGGCTTGTCTGCTTTTTTTAATCTATCATCTATTTATCCATTCATCCATCCACTCTTCTATCTATCTGTCCATCCACCTACTCTCCTATCTATGTATCTATTCATACATAATACATCCCTCCATCATCCATATATCTATCATCCGTCCATCCACCTATCTACTCTCCTATCTATCCATTCATCCACCATCTATCTTTTTCTCTATCTATCCATTCATCTACTCACTGTCCTATCTGTCCATTTACCCTATTATCTATCAATATCTTGATTATACTATTGAGGAAGTGGGTGGAAGTGATTGTGGTAAAGGAAGAAGAATAAGGGGCTGGGGGTGGGGCTGGGTAGAGTTAAATAAAGGCCAAAGAGTGATATAAGGAGGGAGGAATTGGTGCTCACCCCAACCTACGGCAGAGAGTTTGAGGATATATCTCTGGATGTAGATGTTATAGACCCGGACAAGGAGCAGGTAGAGGTTGAAGCCCTCAATGGCCATCCAGGTGAAGCAACTGAGCAGGGCATAGTGCAGCAGGGCAGCGATGGCCACACACCCCACTGGCTGCAAGACCAAGGAAGGGCTGAGCAGGAAGGTGACGTTCAAGAGTATGACGGACACATGTAGATTCATGTGAATGTAGGTTGTGGAATCATTCTTCTTCCTGAAATGAGGTGTGGGTGGTCCTTCTGCTATAAGTCTAGGCCAGATAATTCATCCTCAGGAAGGATGGAAGGATCTTGAATGAGAGTTGTGGTGAGAATGAAACTACAAAGTTCCCCACCCTTCTCCATACCCAGAGACATAACGGAACCCAGCTAATCACAAGGAATTCCAAGCCCAGAAATCTTGCCTTTAAAAACTCTAGCTACCCATCTGTCTTCTGGAATTTATCTGTCCTCAGCATAGATTAGCCTAAGTTCTGTCCCATCTTGGCATCATTTTCCATCAAAGCAGGGACAAAAAGATCTAAATCTTAGTGGGGACAACTCTTGGGACTTTTCTCTTCCTGGAAATCCACCCCCCAAAGTAATAGGTACTCCTATGTCTTCCACCATACATGGGACTACTGGGGTCTCTCTCATATTGGAAAGTCCGGGAATAGAGGAAACAGGCTCAGACAGGCAGGGAGAGAATCCGCAGCTCCTTGCCTCAGTGGGTGAGAAACTGGGGAGATGTTTACCTGAAGTGCTCTATGGTCCCCAGATTGAAGGTCCTGGGGAAGCATCCAAGGATTCTTCTGAGATGAGGAAGTGAGTAGATTAGGATAGGACAATCTAGCTCAAATTTCCAGGATGCCAGGACACAAGGTGTATAGTAGCTCAGGCTAACCCTTTCCTGGAGAAGGACAAATAGGACAGATGCCCTCCCCAACCCCTCCTAATAACTCAACGCATGTCCTATTGTTCCATGGAACTGACCATTTTCCTTCCTTTCCCTGGGACTAAATCAAGAGGAAGATATGAAGAGATCAGAGTAGGACTTTTTTCTTGGTAGAGAGGGAAGAGGGATTTGACAAGGATAGAAACCTGATGACATGGAAATTGAATGGAATGACATGGAAATTTGATCCCTAAAGGAACCTGCCACTAGTGCCAGATACCTGGAATAGAAATTGAGTAGGATGGTGAGCAGTGAAGACACAATGGACAAGCTACAGCCTACAATGGAAATGTAGGTGAGTGGGTCCAGTAGCTCCACGCTAATTTCGGTTGATGAGAGTTTCTGAAAGACAAAATGAGAGGCAGGAGGATCATTGAATAGGATCCAGACTTGCAGAACAGATGAGCTGGCTACCCTGGAGAAGTCTTTCTTCTTTGGGGCCAGAGTGGATGAGGCCTTTGACTGGTCACTTACCATGACGACAGCAAAGTAAGTGAGGTGGTCACAGCAGCACAGAACCTGACGTGGTGGTATCAGTCGGGTCGTGCATCCTTCAGTGCTCCAAGCTCCCCAACTAGCTTTTCCTGGGGCAAGAAGACAGATAGAGGTGGCTAATGAATGAGAGGCCATTCAGTTCTCAATTCAATTCAACAAACATGTTAGGCACCAAGGAATATTGACTTTCAATTATCCAGTTTCGGGGTGGGGTGGGATAGGGAATAGGATGGTTTGTTCATGGTGAATGTACCATCATAGATTCTTGATTTTAGTGTTAGAAAGAACCTTTGATATAATTTAGTCCAATCCCTTTCTTTCTACAGTAGAAAATCAGATACGTTCAGCAATTTTTTCAATGTCACATAGCTAGCAATGCCAGAGTTAAGATTTAAAACCATGTCTTCTGACTCCCATTTCAGTATCTTTCCATCCTACCCAAGCTGAGCTTCCCCTTCACCACCCCCTCCCATCAATCAATGTCAACTTGAAGAAATCAGGCCAAGTTTAATATTGGTCTGAGTATGTCAGAATTAAGAAGGACTTTTGTGGAGGCATGGGGAAAGAAGGAAGATGAGATAGGAAAAGACCCAAATGACAAATATAAATAAAACCATGCCTAAGTCTTGGTTTTCTCCTCTAAGAAATGGACATACTCTCTACCACTACTTCCTGCATGGTGGTAAGGATAAAATGAAATCAGATAAGTTATGGCTAAATAAGTTGTGGTACATGAATGTAATGGAACATTACTGTTCACAAGGCAAAACTAGAAAAATACAGAGAAGCATGGGAAAACTTATATGAACTGATATGAAATGAAGTAAGCAGAGCCATGGAAACAATCTACATGATGCCTATAACCACGTAAATGGAAAGAACACGAAGCACCAAAAAAATTGAAAATTAATGTTACTAAAGTAAAAAGAACAAGTTTAGACCCAAAGAATAGATATGAGATGATACTCCCCCTGACTTTTTTACAGTAGTATCTATTGGGGAGATAGATTGGGGGTGTGGGTACTACATAAAACACCATACTTTTTTCCATACATTGTTTGATTTTACTTCCTTTTTCCCTCTTCTTCCTCTTTTCTTTCTTACCAAAAAAAGAAAATCTTTGTTACAAGAAATTGTTCTCTGGAGGGGAAAGGATGAAGAATATGAGGGAAATCTATATGATGGGGAAAATCCTCCAAGAAATATCAATGACATCTATTTTTAAAAGCAAAACCAAAAAAAAAATGCGATCAGAAATGGGAGGTTTAAAAAGCCAAAAAGCATCTATGACCTTCCCTTCACCATAGCCAATACTGGTGCCAAACTGGCTTCCTAATACCTTTAAACAGACCTGGCTACTTCCAACAGCTATAGGTAGCTATGGTTTCCCCCCAGAACCCCAATACTCTGTAGCCTTGGTCAACAAGTTGTTCATCCTTTGCTGACATCTTCAAATCTTTGACAAACCCTCCCAGAATTGCGCCCCCTGTTGAAACTCACCTGCTCCTATCTTCCAAAAAGCACATGTCAAATTATATCTCTCCTGTGAGGAAGGAAAGAGAAGGCCAAATGAGAAGGTCCCTGTCAGTTTTCAAAGTCAGTGTCAAGGATGGAAGGGCTTCCATCCTCATTTCTTCCCTAACTGAGCTTGGTCTGAAGTGAGCCCTTGTTTTGAGTGAGAGCTACCTTTACCCACAAAGCTGGGCAAATTCTCACATTGTCAAGCCCCTGGATGGATTTTCTGGGACTCATACAATCAGGGAAGCCATTTTCTGTGACGTCACAGGAAACTGGGGAAGGGACGAAATATGGAAGCTAGTATCTCTCCAGTCCTCTCTTAGAAATCATCACAACTAACTGTTTCATTTTACACATAGGAAACTAAGGCCAAGAGGTTAAACAACTTCCCCATGACCACACAGCTAATAGGTAATGGAAATAAGATTCAGTCATGGGTTGTCTGACTTCAAATTCAGTTCTCATAGGATGTTAGAGCTAGAAGAGATTTCAGGGATCTGACTCCCTTATTAGACAGATGAGGCCCATAGGAAAAGAAATTACTTACCCAAGGTAACTTGGTAAATTAGTTAGAAGAGCTGGAACTATAGATAAGTCTCCTGACTCCCATAGAGGGCTTTTCCAATCCTAACTGGACAAATGCCCTATTGCACTGTGGGGAGTCAAAGCTACCCACTGGGACCTGAAATTTCTAAGTCTAACTTCAAGACACTTTCCTTTTTAAAAGGTATGTTTTGGAATTCATTCTAGTCAAAGACAGTCCTCCAACCTCAATACTATGGCTGGTCGCACTTTGAACAAATACTGATACGGCCCTGACTGGCCAAGTTATTTGGAGGAAATATCACATTATCAAAATGCAATGGTTTGGAAATAGTTCCAAGTGTTTTGGTTTTGTACCAGCAGCCTTCAAAGTAGTGTGTGTGTGTCTGCATGTGTGTGCATGCCTGTGTATATACGTCTCTGTGTGTGTTTTGGAGTGACTCCCCTCTGCGCACCAGGCTCTCATTGTGCCAAAAGCTGATGTTGATACTCTGCCTCAGGCTGGACACATTATGGTTCACCAAGCTGGCTCCTAGGATGTTGTTATTGAGCAGAAGACTTTTATTGTCATCCTGGAAAAAGGAAAGCAGGGGAGTGATGAATCAGGTGGGAGGAGCATCCCAGAGCCCCCACCCAGACACAGGAGTCACGGGATCCCCAGCTGTCCATCTGTCTCCGTGGTGCCGTACTTCTCACCCTGTGACGGGCCAGACGCTGGCTGGATCTGGGGCTTTGTAAGGATTGTTTTTGTCTTTGATGGCATACTCAGTACAAGAGGGAGTTAGGGGAAAGGAGGGTTGGTACTGGAAGGGGCAGAGAGGGCAAAGGCGGACATAGGAAAGATCAAGAATGCTTGGGTTAGTACAGGAGAAAACAGTACGAGTGAAGAATGACCCAAAAGAGGGCAAGGAGAGTGAGGCTTGGCACGGGAGAGGACACAGAAGGGGAAATCACACAGAAGAGAAAGGGTGGGGGAGATTCGGTGCAAGAAGGAATAGGAAAGATTGGGTCATGACCCCCTTATACTGCTACCATGTGGAGTCAGGGGGATTGGGACCAAACAAGAGAGGGAACCCTGACATTGGGACACTCCTGGGAGGGCGGCTGGAGCGATGCCTCCCCTCATGACTCCCCCAGGGGCTCTGACCTGGAAGAAATAATTCATGTCAAAGTAGACACAGATTAACCGCAGCTCCCAGGAGGCTTTCTTTGCCTTGCAGGCTTGCTGAGTCAGCTCAGTGGGGAACTGCATGAAGTGCCTGGATTGGGCCTAATGGGGAACAGAAGAGCTATGAGTATTGGTCAAGCCATGGTAACAAGGATTTGCTGTTCACTTTGGTGAGGGGAGCAGGAATCAGCCAAAAGCCCAGGTCTTTGGGCTATTGTATACCCACTAGAGGGAACATAGTCCCCACTGAATGATGTTCCAAGGTTCAATGTGTCACACACTAAACTAGACTTGGAGACTCAGGAGGGCAAGACAGATGGTGGAGAAGTCTTTCTGTATTCTTCTGTACCAGTCCTTATCCATCTACCATTGGGACCTATGGATAACGATTCTCCCACTGCTTGACTGGCCTGGGACTCAATATTGTGAATCAAATAGCTTCTGTGGGGAGAACTCTAATTAAGCAAAAAGACACCAGTCCGACCAGTGGGAAACTCCCCTGGGGAGACACATCCCCTGCTCTTGGGAGGGTGATCTCATAGGGCCGAGAGCTTTAAAGCACTTTAGAGACTATCTGGTAATCCAAGCCCTTCGCTCGAGAGCTCAGAGGTAAGTAGCCACAAACAACTAACAAATAGCTAAGCTGAGATTGAAACCCAAGTTTTCTCACTCCAAGCCAGTGTTCTTTCTGCTGCACAAATCTCTTTTCCTCCTTAGGCTATTATATAATATTTCCCACTAGGAATTCAAAACATTTTACTTACATAGTAAAAATAATAATACTACTAATAAGTAGCATTTATATAGTTCTTTAAGGTTTGCAAAATATTTTATATATGTTAATGCATTTTATCTTAACAGCCCAGAGAGATAGGTGCTATTATTATGTTAATTTTACAAATGCGGAAACTGAGGCACAAAGAGAGAAGTATCTTAGGGTCAAACAGACAGTGAGTGTCTGAAGCAGAATACAAATGTAGGGCTTCTAGACTCCAAGTCCCCCCACTTATCTAGCATAGTTCCACACAGAGAAGAGACCAGGACTATGGAAGTTTGGTCCCAGGATCTCAATGAGTCAGAAGCAAAGCCCAGATGATATCGATGGTAACCTGACTCCTCCCCACCAACGTTTGGTGAAGAGGAATCAACAAAGAATTAAGACTGGAGGCTGGTCCTGGGGCAACTGGACAGCTCCTGGAACCTCTGTACAGAGTGTGGAAGGAGCTAACGAAGGAGATGCCACTGACCTTCTCTAGGTGCGAACTGTTGATTGTGAGCCCAGGGAAGTTGCAGGTGAGTTTGAAGACCAGTGACTGTATCTTATTGGTCTGAAGAGTGACATTCTCGCTAGAGAAGTTGACCTCCTTCAGCCTGTCCTCCAGCGAGTGGATTAATCTGGGAAAGGAAAGGGAGGATTATCAGGTGATGGAGAAGAGAGGGAAGGATAGCAAACAGTAAGCCCCCAACAAGAGGAAGGCAGGAGGAGACAGGAGCTATGGATGAAACGGCTGAGGAGGTCAGGGCTTCCTAACTCCCATTCTCTTTATTCACCATACCACCTGGCGGACATGATTTCATGCAGAGAGGGGAGGCTGAGTCTGTGGGAGTTTGGTCCCAGGATCACTCTGAGTCAGAAGCAAAGCCACGATGTCTATGGAATCCTGCCCTTTCACCACAGACTGTCCAGGGGACCAATAATCTAATTCTAGGCCCTAGATTGACCATTCAGTGCCCAGTTTAGGAGACAAAGGGAATTTATTTGCCAAATTATGAAAATGGTATTGGAACTGTTATCAGAACTCTGGGTCGATAAGGCCATCATGTGTAGAATGTCTAAGGTTCAGGCTTTCTAGGGGAAAGGGAAGACTTGAAAAGGAAGAAAAAAGTTCCCTCCCCCTGTACCTTTAAGAATAAGACCATCTCTTCTAAACTGGCAACCACTGATCATAAGAATGAAGGAAAAAATGAGAAAAAGGATGGGAGGGAGCTGAATAGGTGAACCCCAAGAGTAAGATCAGCGTCAGGTCCCCAGATCAGAGCTTTGTGGCTTTGCCCATTATAATATTCAGCCTATGTAATTCTTTCCCTCCCAACCTGCTCATTTCTCAAATACTCTCATCAAGGACCCTAACCCAATACATGAGAGAACTAAGGCTCAGGGAGGTGACCGGATTAGGGTAACCCACTTCTCTATCACAGCCAAGCTGCGGGGAAAGAAAGGAAAAACAACAGTTTATCAAGCTTCTACTGTATGCCAGGCACTGGGCTAATCATTTTACAAATATTATCTGATTTGATTACTATAACCCTCTTGGGAAGTAGAAGCTATTGTTACCCTAATTTTATAAATGAGGAAACCAAAGTAGAGGCAGATTAAGTGACTTGTCCAAGGTCACCCAGTTAGTAAGTGTCTGAGGCCAGATTTCAACTTATGTCTTCCTGACTCTAGGTCCTGTTCCTTATTTACAAATGAAAAACTGAGGCTTGCCCAGGACCATACTGTGAGTAACTTTCAGATCCAGGATTCCAAACCCAAATGCCTTGGCCCTATGTCTTTCATGCTTTCCCAGTGTCTCAGTCTTTCTGGTGTGACAACAATAGAAATGGTCTTGAAGTCTAAAGAACACAATTTGAATTCCAGGCCTGACCCTTTTACCAGCTGGGGGACCCTGGATTAAGAGTCAGCATCTTTTCTTTGTGTTTCAGTTTTCTTATCTGTAAAATGAGAATGTCATCCATTCTCCTTATCTGATGTTGTGGTTGTGAAGAATAACGTTGGGTTCCTCCATAGAAATGTCTTCTCGTAATTATTGCTGCCCAAGGTCACACAGCCCATGGGTGTCAGGCCTAGGGCTAGAATCAGATCTCTCCTGGCTTAGGAATGTAGCCCAAGAAGGGGAAGAGGTAGTGAAGAGACAATTCTAGAAGGGAGAAGAAGAAAAGTACTGCCCAGCCCCACTCACATTTGTACATCTGGAGTTTTCCGCAAGAAGACTCTCTTCTCTAGTGACTTCATGTATTCAAGAGTTTCATTTATTGTCCTGTGGGGAACTGAAGTCATATTCATGCAGGTTGCAGGGAGTCTAAGACCCCAGTTTGAACTTATCCCCTGTGTTCCCCAATCTCTCCAGGACACAGGACAGACTGGACATTGTGATGGAAAAATTCATCCTTTGGTCTTCTTTACCCCATTCCCTGGTCTAGGTGGCATCTCCCTACATCCATCCAAGGTCTAACCCCCTAACCAGGTCCCTGGGGTGCCCAGGCCTGTCCTCCCACCAACCTTCAATGCCCCCAGGGTTGTGGATCTCTCACAAAGACATAAGCGCACATGCACTCACTTGTGTATACTCACAGGATCGGAATATGACTGTGATCCCTGTCTCCAACTCAGAAAGTGAAATATGGGCTGACTTACCTTCATTAGCCCAGCCCCAATCATCCAAAAGGCAGAGGAACAAGAAGGTACACTTGGGGAGCATCATTGTCCCACAGTCCCTGGGTCACCAGCACACTTGTAGACTTCCTTTTTGACTCACATGCTTTAAAGCTGAAAAGAATGTTAACTGTTATTTAGACCAAACCTCTCAATTTGCAGAGAAGAAAACTGACCTACAGGGCAAGTGATTGATCCAAAGTCTCACTACCCATTAGGGACACACGTGCTAATTATTTTTTCTTTTTATCAAGTTCTCCAATTTGCTGCTCAAAGAGCCATAACATTTCAGAGTGGGACAGTCTACCACCATTGATAAAGAATCTCCCCTAAAATATATCTGATGAGTGGCCATCCATTCTTTGCTTGAAGTTCCTGAATGAAGGGGAGCCAAATGTTTCCAGAGGTAGACCATTCCCCCTTTGGAAAACCAATCCCTGACCTCAGTGAACTTAGCTTACAATCTAATGCGGGACATAAGCAAACAAATGTATACAAAGCAAGCTATATATAGGACAAATAGGAAATAAAGAGGGTTGGGGAAGGCTTCCTGTAGAGGGTGAAATTTTAGTTGGGACTTAAAGGAATCCAGGGTGGTCAGTAGTAGGAGCAGAGAAGGGAGAACATTCCAGGCATGGAGAATAGTCAAAGATAATGCCCAGAGTTGAGAGATGGAGTGTCTTCTTCGCATAACAGCCTGGTGGCCAGTACCACTGGAGAGAAGAGTGTGTTTTAGGGAGTGAGTTGTAAGAAGAGTGGAAAGGGAGGAGGGTACCGGGTTATGAAAGGCTTTGAATGCCAAACAGAACAATTTTTATTTGGTCCTGTTGGCAATAGGGAGCCTTTGGAGTTTATTAAGTAGAGGAGGGAGGTGACATGGTTGGACCCAAGCTTTAAGAAAGTCACTTTGGTGGCTGACCCAATAACAGACTATTACAATGGTGCAGGTGTAAAGTGAATAAGGGAATAGAGGGATGGCAGAGGAGAAAAGAGCACTTATTCAAGAGATATCGGAAAGATGAAATCTATAGGTCTTGAAAATAGCTTGGATATGAGGAGCGAGAGAAATGGTGAGGAGTCCAGGTTTACTTTGTGAGTCTGCAGGACTGGGAGATTGGTGTTGCCCTCTAGAGAAGGTGGGAGGGATTAGAGCTTTGGGGGAAAAATAAATGATCTCTGCTTAAGATGTCTATTGGACAACCAGTCTGAGATGTCTGAAAGATAATTGGAGATGGGAGATAGGAGGTTAGCAGAGAATCTGCGGTGAGATAAGTCAATTTGAAAATCAACATCAGCATAAAGCTATGATAGAGAAAATTAACCCACCGTGAAAGACTAGTAACTCTGATAAATACAATAATCCATGACCATTCCAAAAGACTCCTGATGAAAAATGTCATCCATCTCTACCTAGAGAATTCATGGACTCAGAATGCTACCAGAACTTGACAAGATGGCAGATATGAATAACATGAACCTCAAAGGAAAAGAGATAACTGGGAAGTGAAGGAAGGGGGAGAAATTGAAAGTGTCAATGGGAATCAGAGAATATTCCATCTCCCCACCCTCAACCAGTAAGTCAAGGGAAGGTCAAAGATAGGGTGGCCAGGGAGGCTCTATCATCAAGACATTACTGACTTTCATTAAGAGCTAGTAGATGGAAGGTGTGAGAGAGGAAAAGATGAAGGCGCATTTGTTGACCCTTTCAGAGGGACATTCCAGAGGGTACAGTGGGAGGACTGGTGGAGTTAGGATGAAGCTTTGGCGTGGGAGACTTGAGGGGGATCAAAGGGAGGAATTGGGTGTTAAAGGGTTATACAGTGGAGTTTGGATGGTGATCTATAGGAGTTCAGAGTCATTGGGATGTGAAATCTATGACCAGGTGTGGAAATTTTCATCAGTGAATGGAGGATGCCACAGTTCTCCTCTCAAAGGATGGGCACAGAAGAAGATGAAAGGTCTGGAGCTGAAGGGAGGGTGGCTCTTCTTTCCACATCTCAACTGGAAGATGGGGCTGACTGCAGGAGGTGAAAAATGCCTTGTACTGATATAGATGGAAGTGGTTGTTTTGAGGTAGATGAAAGATACCCAGCCCCACCCCAGTAGACTTTCCTCAGTAGACCCTTTGCACTCAGCACAAGATGCCACTAGCAGGCTTGTGGTCTGAGGGCAGGAAACTCCCTCCTCCTTTTTACCTATTGTACATCCTCTAAATTGTAATTGACATACCTCCTCTTCCAAGAAGCCTTCTCTGATGCCCTCTCAAGGTATGACCTTCCTCCTCTAACCTTGCATAGACTTTATCTAGTATCTCTGATATACTTACCACGTAATCACGTGCATTATTTGTCTGGGTTCCATTCCCTTTCAACGGACTGCAAAAATGATTGTATTTTTAGAGCACTTGAAGGTTTGTAAAGCACTCTCTCTAAACATATTGTTATATATTATACCAACATAAGTAACACAATTAGATTATATAATATATAAAATGTTATATAATATCTAATATATCATATTAATTACATATCATGTATTAACATGTCATGTATATTATAATATAATATATTGATACAATTACTATATTAATGTAGGGTTGTTATGTTATAATGTATAATCGTGTATTAATATATGTTATCATGTATTTATAATGTCTCTATATAGCCTCATTTGACCCTCACAACAACCCTGGGAGGGAAGGGCTATTGTTAGCCTCATATGTGACTTGCCCAAGGTCATATAGCTAGTAAATATTTAGGATAGGATTTGAACTCAAGGATTTCCAACTCCAAGTCCTGCAGACTATCCACTGTGTCACATAGCAGCCCATCATAGAACCTCTGAGGGCAAACTGTCTTCTCTGGACTCTCCCTACCCACAGCATGGTACTGTGCTTACAGTAAGCATTTTCTAAATGTTTATTAAATTAAATTAATATACTATTGTGCGTATATGAGCATTAGGCCACCTCCATACTCACTGAGTTTCTACCTGACAAGCTGAAGTCTCTCCCTCAAAACAGGCTGCCCAGGATACCCCTAACCCTTTTGGAGTCTCAGATTCAACTTTGCTTCCCTTGAGAAATGAAAGATCAGCACCCCAAAGAGGATTGGGGCCTCCATTCCCCCAGAAACAAATTCTCTAACTTACAGCAGAGATGGAGAATGGATTCTGAGGAGGAGAGTCACCAAGATCCAAACAGCTCTTTGGAGTTGCTGCCCATGATGACCTGGGGGTGGGGGGTGGAGACAAGCAGCCAACCCCACCTATCCTTAACTATGAGCACCTGGACAACAGATGGAGATCTTTACCTGGATCCCATGGATCCCCAAGAGATCCTTAGATAGAATTCAGGGGTCCTGTGAACTTAGATGGGGGGAAAATGACATCTTTCTTTTCACTAATCCCTAACTGAAATGAAGCATTTCCTTTCCAACTTCAAATTGTGAGAAGGTCTCCATAGGGTTCATCAGACTGACATAGGGGTCCAAGATACAAAAATGTTTAAGAATCCCTAGCCTTAAGAGGAAAATGAGCAAAGAAGAAGGAAGATGTGCAGTCTAGTTTTGAACTCCCTTGGGAGAGCCAGATAAGGAAAGGATTCTTAGGTTTTAGAGTGGCAGCTAAGCATAGGAGATGATAGGAGGTAAGAGGACTGGAGTTTGAATCCTGGCTCAGACCTTTGTAAGTTGTAGGACCTTTAGAGACAAGTCACTGAACCTTTGCCAGCCTCAGCTTTCTCATCTGTAAATGGGTATGATAATAGCACCTCTTTCACTGTGTTGTTGGGAGAATCTTTGTTAACCTTAGAAGGCTATTTAAATATTTGTTATCGTTATTTTGAGAGTGGGGAGGGACTTTAGATACAGAACTGTAGATTAGATTAGAGCTGGAAGGTCCCTACAAGGCTATACATATAAGGCCACTCAGGCAAGAAAAGTTAAGTGGCTTGCCCAATGTCACACAACCAGGAAGTGTCAGATGTAAGATTTGAACCCTGGTTGCCCTAACCCCATCCACTATATCATGATGCTACTGCTACTCTAGCCTAAATCTCTAGTTTTACAGAGAAGAAATATGAGGATGGGACTTGCCCACAGTCCCCTAGCTAATCATTTAAGGCAGAGTTCCAGTGCATATCACCTGCCTCCAAATCGAATGTTATTTTCTCTATGCTGTGATGCATCCCTCTGTGAGCCCCCGCCCCACCTCCTAGGAAGGAGCAGAAGCGAAAGGAAACTCCAGGCCCTACCTTGCAACTGGGGAAATTGAGGCAAAGCAAGAAGTGACTCATTAAGCAACCTTTTTAAATAGAAGCTGTGGTTCCTACCCCTTTGCCAAGATCTAACCACTGACCTTCACTTCCTCATGCTATTTGGGACTCAGTTTCTCGTCAGGGCTGGAGTCATTTCCTGGCAATCTAATCTCTACAAGGCCCCAAGATCCACCTCTGAGAGACTTCACTTGTAGACATCTTCCAGAGCTTTCTCACTTTAATCTGTAACCCTTATTTTATGTATCTACTATACCCCTTAAGAGATAGTCAAGGGAAGAATATTTCCCCCTTTTACAGATGAGGACAATTGAGATCCAGAACAGTTAAGTAAATTAGGCTGTAATGAAGGTCCACACATTGCCCTGGTGTCAGTTTGATCCATTATTATCTCTCCATGAGCCCAGAAAAAAAATAGCAGTAATTTCAATTGACAAGAGGACACTTCATGGGCGTTGGTTACAGTTAAAGAACATTAGAGGTGGAGGGGATTTCAGAGACTGTCTAATCCAACACTTTCATTTTATACATGAGGAAACTGAGGCCTGGAGATGGAGTGACCTTAGAATATAGAATGTTAGAAGACAGAAAGTCAGAACTTAGAAGGGATCTCAGAGACCATTTATTCCAAATCCTTATTTAAAAGAATGGTAAGCATTAGGGGGCCTGATTTCTACTCTGCCACTAACTCCATGGGGGAATCATGGATCTGGTCTTAGATTTCTTCTTCTTTATAATGAGAATCAATAATCCAATTTCACCCTTTTCACAGGCTCAGGAGGTCATGGAAGCCTGACTATTTTGCCAAACTTGGATTGCAAAGTGAGTAAGGTCACACCCAACAGACAGAGGGGTTAAGACCTAATCCAGCCCCAGAGGCACAAGGGAGCCTTCTCTATGACTGGAGTTTACCAGCAACTGAGACCGGGAAGGGGTCGTTAGGGAGGGGCAGTGTTACAGAGGGAAAAGAAGTGTTCTCTCTGTCCTGGGGAGCTTTTCAGCAAAGGTGAGTTAGGGAAATCAAGTAACAAAATCCAGCCAAATAAGCAGGCTGGAGGACAAATCATAGAGGAATTCAGGAAGGTCACAGCAGATGACAGTGGGCAGGTAAGACTCTCCAGAAGAGCTGGGATTCAAACAAGGTCTTGACCTTGAAGTTCAGGTAGGCTTTAGATAGCTTATGGGGTCAAGGGGTTTTGAGTTGGAAGAGACATTAGGATGTTTGAATTAGAAAGTATACCAAAGCACCAAATGTCAGAGTACACCATACCTCAGAAATATCCACATTCAGCCCCCTCATTTTACAGCTGCAAAAGTTGTGAGTGACATTTGAGTCCAAATGACTCTACATCCTAGTAGATGAAGGATGTTACTGTACAAGACTGGCAGCCCATAACTACCCATCAGGCTTAGACTAACCTCCTAGGATCAGTTAGAGATGCACCAAGGAGTCCCAGGCACCAACTAAAATGGAGGAGAGTGATGAATGAATTTGGTGTCTAGGGAGGAAGATGACCTAGGACAAAGAATCAAAAGGACCCTCTTTCCCCCCAACCCTGGAGTATCACCAAGACCTTGACAGTTCAGAAAGAGAGCAGTAGCTGAAGCCTAGCCAGAAAAGCTTCAGAGAGACAGAGAGAGACAGGAAGAGACAGAGAGAGGGGAAGATGGAGACACACAGAGAGAAAAACAGACAGACAAAAAGAGAAACAGAGAGAGAAAGAAAGAAGCAGAGAGAGAGAGAGAGAAAGTGGAGACAGTGGAGGTCAGAAAGAAGGGGAGAGAGACATAGAACCATACTGACCTGAGCCTTAGGGAGCAATGTTGCTTCTCCTGCCAGCACTGACACTTTTGAAAATTTTCAAAAAAAAAGAGGAAGTAGGCATTTCATCTGCAGCTGCTAATCAGCCTCTTCAAGCAACATTCACTATCAAATAGCTCCTAGAACCCACTTCTCTTTTTGCCTTGAAGCCTGTAAATGCTTCCCATGAGAGGGTTGGAGGAAGAGGCAAATTAGAGAAGCTGTTCCTCCTTCTCCTTTTCATGCCTTAGATGCATAACTTGAACCCTGGCATGTCTCTATGGATTCACATCATCCTTACATATATACTTCAGTGTGTGAGTTTGGGGTCTATAGTGGAAAGAACACTCTTTCTTTGGTGGTAACAAAGAATAGGAAAAAAATTGGGTTATTATTGATCATTAGAGACAATCTTCTTAAAATCCCATGTCCTCAATTCAAATGGCCTAGAATTTGTGGCACATGCAAACAATAGAATATTATTGTGCAATAAGGAATCAAAAAACATGAAGAATTTGTGGAAGGGAAGACATATAAATGGATACAAGAGTGAAGGAAAACAGGAAAACAATGTACAAAATGACTATGATGATATAAATGAAATGGACAATAAACCAAAGCTGAAACTTATGTTATAGTGGCCAAGCATGAACTTGTGGAAGAGTTGAGAAAATGAACCTTCATCCTTTTATTGAAGAAGCAGGGAAACTTGAGTATGGAATGTTTTGTGTCCTGTCAAGCAAAGTTAGTGTGTCCTCTGGGTTTTCTCAACCAGTTATATTTTTTAATATCTTGGTTATTAGGGAGGGTTCACAAGAAAGTGAGGGCTATATATGGAAATGAATATGACAAAAAAACTCAATATAACTAAAAAGTGAAAAGGGCTAAATTTGGAGTCAGGAAAGACCTAGTTTCTGATCCTACCTCAGACCCTACCTGTGTGAGCATTTGTTCACTTAACCTCTCTGACGTTACTTAACCTCAGAATTAAGTAACCAAGTCACTTGTCCCTGAGTCTTAGTTAGCTCATCTGTATACTGGGAATAGTAATACCTGAAGTAAATGCCTTACCAGGCTGTTATAAGAATCAAATGATACGGTGGGAAGATGCCTTCAAAACACTCCATTGGAACTTAGAGATATACCACTCTACTAAGAGAGAGAAAAAAATCACTTCTAGACTCCCCCACCCAAATCCCAAAATCCACAGAGAGAGAGACAGCCCCAAGTCCTATAGAGATATTAGAATAAATAAACTAGGCAGGTGAAAGGTAAAGAACAACTAAATAACAAAGCAGAAATAATTAAATATGTGATTAACAAAATTGAAAGCAAAAAGGCCATCAAATTGACCAGTAATCCTAAGAGTCGGGTGTTTTTTTAATTACCAATAAAACAAAGTTAGCTAACCTGACTTTAAAAAAGAGAGGGAAACCAAATAACTGAAGAGGAAATAAAGGAAATTATCAGAAGCTATTATATGAAATACATAACTTAAAGAAGATAGCTGAATACTTACAAAAATATAAAATAACCATATCAATAAAGGAAGAAACAAACTATTTAAATTTTTTAAAAAGTCAGAAAAAGAAACTGAATAATCCACAAATGAATTCCAAAATGGGGAAAAACTCTAGAGCTAGGTAGATTTACAAGTTAATTCTGTCAGATATTCTTTGAGTAACAAAATTCATTTTGAGGATCAAAAATCAAGAATTTCAAGGATAATAATGGAAAAGTGGGAAAGAAGGAGGTGTATTGGTATCGGATCTCAAACTATATTATAAAGCAGTGATCCCTAAGATTATTTGGGAGAGAGAGACAGAGACAGAGAGAGAGGGACCTGTCAGTGGAACAGATTATTATTTATTTATTCAAAGAACAATTAATTTTAATACTCTGTGAGTTGTTTGCAATCTCTTTCCATAACACAAATATGGTCTTGGTACCCAAACTAGGGAGAGAAAAAGCAGAAAAAGAAAACTACAGACCACTATCTTTATTGGTTAATTATCAATAATTAACATTGATGCAAAATTGTACACACACACTCTAGCAAGCTGCCTACATATTAGAAATGTTATATTGGTACATTTCAGAAAGGTTATATACTATGACCAGTTTGGGTTTATTCCAGATATTCAGAGTTGGTCCAAAATAAAGAAATTTTCAGTCATATCTGACTCTCCGTGTCCTTATTTTGGGGTTTTGTTGGCAAAAATGTTGTAGTGGTTTGCTATTTCCTTCTCCAGCTCATTTTGCAGATGAGGAACTGAGGCTAATAGGGTTAAGTTATAGGTCACACAGCTAGTATGTCTCTGAGTCCAGATATGAACTCAGATGAGTCTTCCTGATTACAAACCTTGTGCTCTATTTACTTGGCCACCTAGCTACCTCCAAATAAGGAAGATTAAAATATGACATTGTAATACTGTAAATAATAAAAAACCATTTGATTCAAGCAATAGAGACTGAAAAAGACAAAATCCACTATTTGTTTCAATTAAAAGCTCTAGAAATCATAGAAATGGTGGATTTTTCATTAACATATTCATTAATACTCATCTAAATCCAAGAACAAACATTTTGTGTAATGAGGAAAAGTTAGAAATCCTTACCATATTATCAGGGGCAAAGGAAGTACGTCAATTATTACTAATACTATTTAACATAGTATCAAAAATGCTACAGCAGTAAAATAAGAAAAAAGACACTGAAGCAATAGGCAAAGACAAACAAAATGATCACTTTTACAAATGGTATTTTAAAAATCCTAGAGAATCAACTAAAATGAATTGCCATAACTAAGAACTCCAGTAAAGTAAAGTAAAGATATAAGATAAATCCACATAAATCACCAGCACCTAGCTATAATTAACAAACCCCAGCAAAAAAAGCTAGAAAGAGAAATTCCATTCAAAATAACTGCAGAAATGATCAAATATTTGGGAGAGTATATACTAAGATTCTGCTTGGATCTTGTTATGTATGAGTGTAACTATAAAAAAAACATTTTATGGAAATAAAGAGAAATCTGAATAATTGGAGAAACATTAATTGCTTATGAGTAAGTCAAACCTATAGCATAAAAATGGAAATTAGTTTATTTACTATACCAGTTAAACTTCCCAAAGAATTGTTATAGACCTAGGAAAAGGAATAACAAAATTCATTTTGAGGAGCAAAAATCAAGAATTTCATGGATAATACTTGGTATGAGATCTCAAACGATAGTATAAAGCAGTGATCCCCAAGATTATTTGAGAGAGAGAGAGAGAGACCTATCAGTGGAACAGATTATTATTTGTTCTCAAAGAGGATTATGACATCAGGAAGGAAATGTGATTTGCAAGTGAATTGTATTTAAGTAAGGGAGGACTTTGCAAAGTCACTAGTCTCTTTCTCTCCTCGAGCCCAGAGGGGCAGCTAGGTGGTGCAGTGGATAGAGCACCAGTGCAGGAGTGAGGAAGACCTGAGCTCAAATCTCAGCTCAGACACTTGACACTCACTAGCTGTGTGACCTTGGCCAAGTCACTTAACCCCAATTGCCTCATCTTGGGTCATCTCCAGTCATCCTGATGAATATCTAGTCACTGGATTCAGATGGCTCTGGAGAAGTGAGGCTGGTGACCTGCACAGCCCTCCCTCACTCAACACAAAGTCAAGTGCAAGTCATGTCATACTTTCTATGATAGCATGGTCTACTTCAGCAACAAAGGACAAACACACACATCTGGGTCCAGTGGCAAGATCAGGTTGACTGGAGATGGTCCTGTATACAGTGGGAGGTCTTAGCCTTTTTGAGTTAAGGTCTTTCCCAGGTTTTAGTTTGTCCAAGGCAATGCCCATTCAGTGATAAAGGCTAGGTAAAAATGACACAAATAATGACCTCTCTTACCTAGTCAAGAAAATAAAAACAGATTAGACACAGAACATTTGGAAGCAAATACAGAATCTAGTGTTTGATAAGCACCCAAACCCTAGCTAGAGTAGCTAGGTGACTCACTGGTTAGAGCACTAGGCTTGAAGCCAGAAAGATTCATCTTGGTGAGTTTGAATCCAGCCTCAGACAGTTACTCGCTATGTGACACTGGGCAAGTCACTCAACTCTGTCTGCCTCAGTTTCCTCATCTGTAAAATGAGCTGGAGAAGGAAAGAGCAAACCATTTCACTATTTTTACTAAAACAAAAACACCCTCAAACAGGATTGTAAGGAGTTGGATACTCACTGAAATAACTCAACAAGAACTCTAGTTAATTGGGAAGGACTTACTATTTCACAAAAAAATGCTGGAAAAACAAAAAAGCAGCACTTCATTCTGTACTCAGAATTCATCAGTACTCTGTCTGGATGGAATTCTTCATTATGACCTGCCTAGTCAGCAAAGTTCATGCTTAGTCAATGCCTATTAATTGGATTCATGTGCTAGAATTTATTTAGCCATTCTCCCAAGTGGTGGACACCTCCTTTACTTCTAGCTAGTCCTTTGTTGCCACAAAAAGTGCTACTATGAATATTTTGGTGAATGTTAGATTTTTTTCTTTCCCTGGAATTCATTTTTATTTTATTTTCCCTGAAAAGCTATGTTGGAAATATACATTACCATGCAGAACAAGGGAAGCCTCCAAGAGGGAACAGGAGAAATTTTTTGTTGTGGTGGAATTCGACCCCTTGACAGTGGAAAACAGATGGACAGTCATTGCAGAAAATGGAGAGTGTGGCCAAGGTGAGCCCAAGGAGATGCCAGGAGCCAGGAATTCAATAAGATAAAACAAGGCTGTCACCACCATCATCAAGGACTTCAATGACCTCATTCTAGTTGCAAAGAAACCCAGTGTTGTTAGAGCCATGAGTCTTTTGGAGGGGTAGATTTCCCAAACTACCTTCAAGTAAAATGTTGCTGTATACATTTAGAAAGGTGGCTGAGATATTCTTTTCTGTGTTCTTATTACTTATCTCTGGGTTGATTAAATCTTTCATGATCCAATGCTGTTCCTTCCCAGGGTCAATTTGCATGTGAACAATTGACTGTCCAGACTTGTGTAAGCTACAGAAATCTTCAGTTTTCTGTCAGTGTTGGAGCCAAATAGGAGAACTGGCATTAAAAATCCATAGGACTTGAATATGAATCCAAGAGGGCATAGAATGGGTGGGTCTCTAAACAAAGTTGGATTGAACTGAATTCAACCTCATTTCTAGTCTTTTCTTTGTGACTTGCCAGATAACCTTGGACAAATTATTTCTGCTCAATTACCTCATTTTTAAAATGTGGTGGTGAAAGGTGGAGGGAAACTGAGGTTGGAAGGAGACTAGACTTTTGAGATCTTATGCAGCTTCAAATCTTATGATGCCGTATCCTATGTCCTTGATGGGGACACAGGGCATCCTCTTATTCAGGGATGGGAAACCTGTAGCCTTGAGACTATATGTGTTCTTTTAGGTCCTTGGGTAGGGTCTTTTTACTGAGTCCAAGTTTTACAGAACAAATCCTTTTATTAAGGGAATTTCTTCTGGGAAGTTTGGATTCAAAGAGTCACACTTGAGGATCTAGAGGGTCACATGTGGTCTAGAGGCTGCAGGTTCCCCATCTTTGCTCCTTTCCTGTGTCTGGTTCTAGCATATGGGGCTACTGAGGGCCCCCACCCCGGCCTCTGGTCCCAATTTGATGCTTATCCTGGTCCCAGGGTTAATGAACTCATCCAGGAAGCTGGGGTCTAGGGTTGAGGTTCTAGGCTTCTGAAAATAGCTATTTGATACTTCCTTTTCTCCTAATGGCTTATAGTGCAGAAACCCACGTACATGTTTCATTACTCAAGCTCTCACTTTGCAATGATGGGTTTGCAATGAAAGCCCACAGGTCATTTTTTATGCTAAAGGGACCAACCCCCTCATTTTACAGATGAGACCTAGAGAAAGGAAGTAATTGGTCCCATTTCACACACCTTAATTAGGGTCACAAGCCACTAATTGGGAAGTTAAAAGTTCTATAAAAAATTTAAGGGGCTATTGTATAATACTTTCTGCTGAGTCTTGAAGGCTCAAAACAAACCCACAATCCAAGTTTTTTATATTCCCAAGTCATCTAGAGTAGACCAGCTATTTCAGATATTATGCACACCTTCAGAAAATCCCAGAGGAGTAAGGTATGAAATGAGTCTTAGCCTAGCTTGGATTCATCATCCTTGTCCTACTCTGTATTTTGTAGAAGGGAATATGTGGGAGGAAGACCAGAAGCTCCCTGGAAAACTAGAGAGGAATGTCTTCTGTCTTGGTGTGGGGATAAAGGCATTGAGGAAGAGGAGAAAAATGTGGGGTGAGCCTTAAAGGTGCCCCTCTTTTCTTTGCTTTCTGGGAGCAGTCAGCAGCTCTCTTTTACATGAATCTCACTCCCATTCCCTGGGACTGGATCTGGACACTTCTCTCTCCTCTTTCCTTTGTGTCAGGATAAATTTAAAGAGATAAGAGCTGACACTGGGGAAGAGGTGAGTGGTTTGTTATGGGTTATTTCAATGGAAGGGAAAGAATGCTTCCTGGTGGGAAGGGCAAAGACCTTCAGAGACTGTTAGAATCACAGAATGTGGGCAATGGAAAGGACCTTAGAAAATGGGCTGTGAGGATCACAGAACATAGAATGTCAGAAATGGGAAGGAAATTTTGAGATCTTCTAGCCCAACCCTCTCAGTTTACAGATGGGGAAAGAGAAAACAATTTGTCCAAGGTCATGCATCCAGGTAGTGGCAAAGCAGTTGGGAGCAGAACTCAGAGCTTCTGACTCACAGCCCAGGGCATCCAGTGAAGGAAATAAGGACTTTCATGAGTGTGTGTGTGTGTGTGTGTGTGTGTGTGTGTGTGTGTGAGAGAGAGAGAGAGAGAGAGAGAGAGAGACAGAGAGACAGAAAGGATAGAGAGAGAAGAAAGAGAGAGAAGAAATGAGAGAAGGGAAAAAGAAGAAAAGGAAGGGAAGAGAAGAGAGGATAGGAGGTGGAAAGAGAATAGAACTAGAAGGAAAGGGGAAAGAAAATCAGAGATGAAAGAGAAGAGAGGGGAGAGAGAAAAAAGAAAGAGACAGAAACAGGAGAAAAGGGACAGAGCAAATGAGAGACAGAGACAGGGGAAAAGAGAGAGACAGAGAGAGGTGGGAGGAGGGAGGAATGAAAAGAGAGAGAGAGAACCCATGTGTGTAAGAGTAGAACTTGAAACATGGGTGGTACTTGCTGAGGAAGCAAACTTAGACTTCCTCTAAGGAAAAGGTTCCTAACAATGGGAACTGTCCATAAATGGAAAGGGCTGCCTGAAGATGAAGCAGATTTCACCTCACTGGAGGTCTTTATGAAACTATTTACTGGTCACTACTCAGGTAGAGAAGGATTCTTTTTGGGTCTGGGTTGGACTAACTAGGCATTGAGGTCTCTTTCAACTCTGAGATCTTGCGGTTCTATCTATAATACAGTGTTTGTTTAAGTGCCAGACTGTTGGGTTTCCCATCACCATACCCAAACAAGTCAAATGGGTCATGTAGGTATTGATTTCCATATGTCAGGCCAATACATTGTTCTGCTTGGTAGAGAAATGAGTAAGTCCTTTCTTGAGTTTAATCAAATGGCTACAGATGATATGAACTGCTTTCAGGGAAACAGCATTATTTCAAACTCTGAGAAAACCAGAGGTACTCCAATAACTTCACCCAGGAAGCCTAGGAGTGCCTAGATTACAGTTCTTCATAATCGAGTAGTGCAATGCAATGACCTTCTCTCAAGGTTGGGGAGGTGTTGGGTGAGAGCAGGAAAGAAGAGAAATCCTCTCTTTACTCTCTCCTAGCTCTAGTAGCTTTAGCCACTTCCAGCTTAAAGAAAGAAGATGGATACTGCTCACCATATTTCAGGTTGCTAAGGAATAAGATTCTGGGAAGAAGCTAGCATGAGAGGAACCAGTGGTCTCCATTGTGTCCCAGTCTCTAGCTTGCTACATTAGAGACTTCAAGGCATTTCTCCTTGAAAATCTAAGTGAAGTCTGGATGAAATCTAGGACTCTCTCTCTTGGTTAGCTGAGTTGCCTCACTCCCAATGAGAGAGATCCTTCAATCTGTAATATCTAATATATGTTTTCATCTAGTATTTCTTATTTCTGTTTTGCTATTGACATGGATAGATGGGTTTCTTTTCTGTTTGCTATGTGTGTACATTCATTGTGGAAGTGGTATTTGGTGGGAAGGGAGTCAAGCTTTGTGTATAAAGCTTGAGGTCCTCCTTTCCCCATTAATGAATAGCAATCAGAAGTTTAGCTTGTACCTAAAAACTATATTCCTTGGATTAATGATATTTAAGGGAGCAGATAGATATAATTTTAGCCCAGGAACCCCCTCTCTGAGGAGAGCGAAGTGTCCAAGCTTCTGGCCCCAACCTCCTGCTTCCTATCACAGCAGGAATCAAAGTATCCCTTGGAGAAGGGTTGGGGGAGAAGAGACTAGAGTTGTCTATGCTGCCTTCTTTTGACGCATACAACACCACTCCCATCCTGCATGTGGCGAGGGGACAGCCTCACTATGTAATAATCATAGCTAACATTTTTATGTCCCTTTAATGTTTACAAAGTGAATATCATCTTACTTAGTCCTCACATTAACCCTGTAAAGAAGACTTGAAGAAGTTTCCTTAATCATGATACAAGAACAAGGTATTAGGGTATTAATGGCATTGCCACTTTCTGTCTCAGCTCTCAAAGATAGTCCTGAAGACGAAGACTAGCCTCCTAGTCTCTCTTATCCAGCTAGACAGAAAGGTCATGTGAGACTATTTTCCTTCATATACATATATATATACATATATGTATATATATATATGTACATACTTACACAACTTATTTATTTATTTTTAGTTTTCAACATTCTTTTCCACAAGATTTTGAGTTCCACATTTTCACCTCATCTCTCCCCTCCCTCCACCCCAAGACACCATATATGCTGATTACTCCTTCCCCCCATCTGCCCTCCCATCTATCACACCCTTCCCTTCCTTTATCCCCATATTCTCTCTTTTCTTGTAGGGCAAGATAGATTTCTATACCCTATTGCCTGTATTTCTTATTTCCCAGTTGCAAATAAAAACTATTTTTAACATTCATTCCTAAAACTTTGATTTCCAATCTCTCTCCCTTCCTCCCTCCCTACCCATCCCCACTGAGAAGGCAAACAATTCAACATAGATTATACCTGTGTAGTCATACAAAAGATTTCCATAGAGGTCATGTTGTGAAATACTATTTCCCTCCATCCTATCCTGCCCCTATTTATTCTATTCTCTCTTTAGACCTTGTCCCTCCCCAAAAGTGTTTACTTATAATTACCCACCTCCCATTTACCCTCCCTTCTATCATCCCCCCCACACCCCACTTATCCCTTTCTACCCTAATTTACTATAGTGTAAGATTTTCATGCCAAATTGAGTGTGTATGTTATTCCCTCCTTAAGCCAAATGTAATGAGAGTAAGCTTCATTTTTTCCCTATCATCTCCCCACTTTTCCCCTCCATTGAAAAGGCTTTTTCTTATCTCTTTTATGAGAGATAATTTGTCCCATTTCAGTTCTCCCTCTTTCCTCCCAAAATTTTCCTCTCTTACCCCTTAATTTTATTTTTTCAGATATCATCCCTTCCTATTCAACTCACCATGTGCCCTCTATCCATATATATGTATATAATCCCTCCAACTACCCAAATACTGAGAAAAGTCTCAAATTACAAATATTATCTTTCCATGTAGGAATGTAAACAGTTTGACTTTAGTAGGTCCCTTAAGATTTCTCTTTCCTGTTTACCTTTTCATGTTTCTCTTGATTCTTGTACTTGAAAGTCAAATTTTCTATTCAGCTCGGCTTTCCATCAAGAATGCTTGAAAGTCCTCTATTTCATGGAATGACCGTTTTTCCCCTGAAATATTATACTCAGTTTTGCTGGGTAGGTGATTCTTGATTTTAATCCTAGCTCCTTTGACTTTTGGAAATCATATTCCAAGTCTTTCAATTCCTTAATGTAGAAGCTGCTAGATCTTGTGTTATCCTGATCGTATTTCCACAGTACTCTGTTTCTTCCCGACGGCTTGCAGTTTTTCTCCTTGACCTGGGAACTCTGGAATTTGACTACAATATTCCTACGAGTTTTTCTTTTCAGATCTCTTTCAAGAGGTGATAGGTGACTTCTTTCAATATTTATTTTACCCTCTGGTTCTAGAATATCAGGGCAATTTCCTTGATAACTTCATGAAAGATGATGTCTAGGCTCTTTTTTTGATCATGGCTTTCAGGTAGTTCCATAATTTTCAAATTGTCTCTCCTGGGTCTATTTTGCAGGTCAGTTGTTTTTCCAGTGAGATATTTTTCATTATCTGCTATTTTTTTTCATTCTTTTGGCTTTGTTTTATAATTTCTTGATTTTTCATAAAGTCATTAGTTTCCATCTGCTACATTCTAATCTTTAAGGAATTATTTTCTTCAGTGAGCTTTTGGATCTCCTTTTCCATCCATCTAATTCTTCTTTTTAGGGCATTCTTGTACTCATTGATTTTTTTGGACCTCTTTTGCCATTTGGGTAAGTCTATTTTTTAAAGGGTTATTTTCTTCAGCATTTGGGGGGGGGGGTCTC
>CM053769.1:120176109-120205332 GCA_028658325.1 Potorous gilbertii
GTCTTACACAACACGACTATTATGGAAGTCATTTGCAAAACTACACAGATATGGCCTATATTGAATTGTCTACCTTCCCAAAGGGAATGGGGAGGGAGGGATGGGGAGAAGTTGGAACTCAAAGTTTTAGGAACAACTGTTGAGTATTTTTCTTGCTACTAGGAAATAAGAAATACAGGTAATGGGGACTAGAAAGTTATCTGGCCCTACAGGACAAAAGAGAAGATGGGGACAAGAGAAGGGAGGGATGATTGAAGAGAGGGCAGATTGGTAATAGGGGAAATTAGAATGCTCAGTGTACTGTGGTGGGGGAGGGGACAAATAGGGAGAAAATTTTGGAACCCAAAATCTTGTGAAAATGAATGTAAAATGTTAAATAAATAAATTTATATTATAACAGCATTTCAATAGAATAGTGTCCTAAATTTCACAATATAAGAAAAACATTTTGGAAACACAATAATAACATGTCCATTATAATATATTTAAAACACGAAACAAAACATCACCAATCAAATGACATCAATTCAGTCAGATGCATTTCCAAATTATCCGACACAGAAAAATCATTCATTTGATCACTTTTGGCGTTCTATACCAGGCCTACACAACATGTGACCTGCCTGCTGTTTGTGGCCTGCCAAAGTAGCCTATAGGCAGTGTGATGTGCAGGCTTGTTCTATGCTGACGGCATTCAGGACCATAGAGAGTACTTATATTGACTAACTTTTAAAGAGTGCTTACCCTGGGCCAGGAGAATTCTTCCACAAATAAAGAAAATTAGATTACTTTGGGAATATCTAGTTCCCTTCTGGCTTCTTATCTGGGGAATGTTTGAGGCCTTAAGTACATTTTGTAACATCCCATGACACAAGTTTTGGCCAGCTCAATTACCTCCTCACTAAGAGAATATTCTTCCCCAATTGATTGACCATCCCACTTTCTACTTGGGGCTGTTGCAACCCTTCTCAGTCTGGTCACCTTAGCCATAACTGGCTCATCACCTATTGTGAAGTAAGAACTCAGAAAATGGGAGGAGGATAAAAGATGAGGAGGAGAAAAATGAGGAGAATGAGTAAAAGGAGGGGGATAAGGGGAGACTGAGGAGAAGAAAAAGGAGAGGAGAAGAAAGAAGAGAAGAAAGGAAGGAGAACAATGGAGAAGAAGGAAAGGAGGAAAAAGAAGGAGGAGAGTAGGAGACAGAAGAAAAGGATTAAGAGAAAGAATAAGAAGGAGGACAAGGAGAGGAAACAAGTAAGAAAAGGAGAGAGAGAAGGAGAAGGGAGACAGTCTCTTTAGTGAGGATAGTCTCCATAAAAAGAGGGGAAGAGGAAAAGGAGAAAAAATAAGAGAAGGGGAAAAGAAGATGGTGGATTGATGATGACTGATGACAATGCCATGGTAATGACCAGACTGCACAATAGATTTGGGTTTGTAAGAGTGTCTTTGATGAGTGAGATAGTTTCCCCTTGGGGAAACTTGGTAAGCCTTCCCCTTGGTAAGCCATTTCCGGGTGAACACAGGGGCCTGGGCATTTGTGCAGCATTAGATCTGAAACAGACTTCAGAATAAAGAACAGTAGATTGGAAGGCATTTTAAAATTCACCAGTGTCCATCTCTCATTTTTAAAAGGATGGCACAGTCCTGGGCAGATCAGATAAGGGGACTCTGTGAGGACCAGATCTCCTCTCCCCAGCTCTTATATCAGGATTGTCCCCATCACAGCACACTGACTTCAGCTGGGGTTAGGAAAGGTGCACACATCATTACTAAGACTTTTGGCCCTCACCCAGGCAACTACTCCTCAGATGGTACTGATGTCCATCACTTATTGGAGGAGGGCTCTTTGGAGGACACGTCATATTAGGAGGCTGAGTCCAGGCTGTGTGGGGCACCTCCAGCCTATAGCTCCTGCCCCTGTAGAACAGGTGACAAGAGCTAGCCTCTCCCAGTCTCCCAACTCTTGCCTTCCAGCCTTAGCATGGGGCCGAGTAGCCTCTTTTCTGGCCTCCTGATCCTCAACTTTTCCCTGAAAGGAGCCTCTGAGCTATTTCATCAATCAAAAGGTAGGAATTCCCAAGGAGCATCCAGGTGTCATTGAGGTAGGACGATCTTCCTTCTGCTTCCCAGTGGAATACCCCAGAAAGCTTCTAGTTTACCTGAACTAAAATCTTCATGTGGTCCAAAGCTAGGTGCTTAGTGAGCCTGGGGTTTGGGTGGTGGATGGAGGGAGAGTGTAAGGAAGGGAGAGGTTTGTATGGACAAGAACATCACCAAATCCCAGAGTTGGAAAGGAACTTGGAAGACATCTACCCTATCGCCAAGCCCTTGGCCAGATCTGGAATCTTGGTCTCAGGAAAAGTGGGCATTCAGCCTCTATCCAAATGTCTTCAGTAACCTGCAGATCTTCCAAAGCAGGTCTATTCCAGTTTGGGATAGCCTCCAATTAAGTAATTTTTCCTTACACTAAGCCTAAATCTGCCTCCAAAACTGACCTCCCATCTGTCCCCATTGCTCCTAGTTCTGGCATCTGGGGTGAAGGCTAATCCTCTCTCTCTGTTTCTCTCCTCTTCTCTCCTGTTCTTTTCTCTTCTTTTTCTTCTCTCCTTTCTCCCCTCCCTTTTCTCTTTTTTCTCTTATTTTCTTTCTTTCATACACATGCTTATGTGTGTTCATGCACCCCCCACCCCATACATATAGGATCTTTCTTCAAACACTTGACCATAGGTTTCATGTCTCCCTTTAGTTCTCTTTTTCCCAGGCTAAACAACCCAAGCCTATTCAATGATCCTGGAATGATATGGACTCTAGTATCCCCCTGGATCCTCTTGGATGGTCTAGTTTTTCAGTGGCTTTCCTGAAATAGCTCTCAATTTGGGGACCTCAGGTTGAAGAGAGGGGACAGAAGTCCCCTAGGATTCTGAGTTGGGATAGAGACCCTTTCAAAGCTTATAGAGTAATGTCAGGGATCTTAGAGAAGACCATTTGTTCCTTATTTTATTGATGAGGAAGCTGTGAGGAAGTTAGGCTGCAGAATGGATAGAGGACTAGACTTGGAGTCAAGAAGACAAGTTCAGAGACTGACTCAATTATTAAATATTTGTTCAACACCTACCTTGTACCAGGCATTGTGCTAAGCTCTGGGGCTACAAAAAGAGGAAAAAGATACTTTCTCCCCTCGAGGAGCTCACAATCTTATTGACACAGATACTTCCTAGCTGTGTGACCCTGGTTGTCATTAACCTCTTAGCCTCAGTTTCTCCATTTGTCAAATGAGAGAGTTGGATTCCTTGGCCTCTGTTGTCCCTTTCAGCCCTAAATGTATGATTGTCTCTGTAGCCCAATAAGATAAAAGCTACTTCTCCATTGTCCTGTGTCAAGTTAGCAGTTAGTAAAAGAACTAGGGCTTTTGAACTGTCGGTGCTCTTTTCTCAAGAGCCAGCACTCCTATGCCCCAAGCAGTCCCACCTCCATTTAGGCACCCATCCTCTACCTTCAGGCACTGCTCTGTCAGCTAAGCAACTTGACAAGTCTTTGAGGATCCCATTCCTACCCATGTGGCAACAATGAAAATGGGCATTCACCCTAGAACCTTAGTCTTCCAATGCTGTTTATTGTTTAGTCATTTCAGTTGTGTCTGACATTTCATGTGTCTGACAAACCATTTGAGGTTTTCTTGGTAGGGATACTGTAGTGGTCTGCCATTTCCTTCTCCAGCTCATTTTACAGATGAAGAAACTGAGGCAAACAGGGGGAGGTGACTTGCCCAATGTCACACAGCTAGTAAGTGTCTGAGATTGGATTTGAACTCTGGTCTTCCTGACTCCAGGTTCAGAGCTCTATCCACAGTGTCACCAAGCTGCCTCTGGTCCAGTCTTATAATACCCAGGTCTTAACAGGTTGGGGCAGGAGAACCATAACCCTGGAGTGGAGGGTTCTTTCAGGAGAGTCAGGGGGAAGCAGAGCGTGCTCAAAGGGGGCACAGCAGTGATGGGGACCCCTGGGACTGGGCAGAGGTGTGCCCACCTCTGAGGTTAAGGCAGGAAGATTTAGAATAACCCCCCTTTGACCCCCAGAACTATTCCTTGGAGATCCCAGAGACTGGAGGGATGATATCTGAACCCCAACATCCTTCAGGTGATGGGAAGCCAGGGACCTGTCCCATGGACCACTTTAGATGCCCCAGGAAGCCATCTGGAGAGTGTACTACGGATTATCAGTGCCCTGGGGTGATGAAATGCTGTTTTATTAGTTGCCGGTTCAGATGCCTGAATCCTGGAGAAGGTAGGATTCCTCTTCCCTGAACAAGGCCCAGACTGAGGCAACATTGGTAAAGAGCTTTGGAACTCTAGCAGTTTGGATCACTGTTAGAGTCCCAGCTTCCCCTACTCTTTTCCTTTTCCCACCCTTGAATCGTCCTCTTTCTTTGACCAAATCCTGGACTCTTCTTCCTTCCTACTTCCTGGGGTTGGTTAAGAATGTTAGAGGCCTCAGACCAATCCATTTTCTGGGGTAGGGGGGCGTCTCAGTTCTATACCAGGTTATGGTTTAAACACTCCTTCCAATGCCAAATGGGGCTCTGAGAGCACTCTAACGTGAACTCCAGAGAAGCAGAGATGACTGAAGGTCTCAGGTCTTCAAGGAGATGAAATCCAGCTGGCGGGGAGAAGGGAGAATGGAGAACATCCTACCCGGAGATGCTTCTAGAGCTTAATTGCCTTTAATCTAATGAAGCTGAGAGTGGAGGGCTCTGGATGAAACTGGGGGATAAGGCAGAAGGTGACAGAACAGGTTGGTAGGAAAGGTAGGACTTTGGGGGAGAAGGGCAGATGGAAGGAGGACGTTGTATCTGAAGAGAGGGAGGGGGAAGGGAGAGTTTAAAAATTTAGGAGCTGTGAGTCTGTGAAAGGGAGATGTGATTTGATTTAGGGGATCAGAGAAGGGGTGAAGGTCAGATTCGGAGAGCGGGAGCAAGCCGTAACTGGACAAAGGGAGGGGGTTCAGATTTCAGAAAGTGGTGGGGGAGGGATAGAGCCCAGAGGCCTGGGTTGGGAACATTAGAGGGACTCCCTGGACTGGAACATGAGCAGTTTTCAGAAGCACATCCAGAGACTTTGAATCTCATTTGCCCTTATCTTGTTCAGCCCAAGTGACAAGACTCAGACTCTGTGAAGAGATACCCCCACTACCATATTGCAAGCTGAGCTGTAACGAAGACACAGATTGCCACAATCAGAAAAAGTGCTGTAATTCCTACTGTGGTGACATCTGCTTCTTGCCTCTGGACCCCCAGACCACTTCTGGCCCATGAGTATTTACTGGTCTTTGTCCATCTTTGTAGCTCTGGCACTTAGCCCAGTCCCTGTCACATAGTAGGCACTTAATAAATGTTTATTGACTGACTGATGACTACTCTGTTTTCTATTTTCTGCTGATTGGGGGGATCTGGATGGTGTGAAAACAGATCAAGATGGTCTAGGTTATAGGCTGCCTCCAAATACACGCCCACACTGGATCCCTATGCTTCTTTCACTCCTTTTGTGTATAGATGGCCCCTTCCTATTCCCAGATTCTTTGATTTCTGCCACTTCAATGTTACACCTGCCATTTGCTGCTCTCACCAGCTTGCCTCACTGTTGTTGTATTCACCATCCCCATTCCTATTTTCTAAGCCCTTCAAGTCACAGACTGTCCCCTTTTCCCCACCCAAATTTCACTCCTGCTCTCAACTAAAGTTATAGGAAATCACCACTGACTTAGCTCCCTAGCCACTAGGAGTACAGATATGGTTCCCAGGTCTCATCTCCAGGTTCCATCTTATTCCCCTGATGTTTTCCTCCTTCCCCTCTTCCTAAGCTCTCAGGATTGAAAGTTGGAAAGAACCTTAGTGATCACCTAACTTCCTTCTCTTACAGATTCAGGTGAGGCCCCTAGAGATGAAGTGACTTAAAATAAAAAGATCATGGATTATAGAACTAAGAAAAAACACATAGATATTATCAAAGGGAGGTGTTATGTGCCAGGTTATTCAAACCACCCATAGCCTCCATCAACAGCCCAGGGCCATCATTGAGAGGAGCTGTCACTGAAGAGAAGGGGCCCACCTTCTTTTTTATTAACTTATTCTTTTTTTTAATGTTTGTTTTTAGTTTTCAATGTTCATGTCCACAAAATTTTGAGTTTCAAATTTTCTCCCTATCTCTCCCTCTCCCCACCCCCAAAACGCTGTACATTCTGATTACCCCTTTCCCCAGTCTGCCCTTCCTTCTATCACACCCCTCCATTCTCTTATCCCCATCTTCTCTCTTTTCTTGTAGGGCAAGATAGATTTCTATACTCCATTGCCTGTATTTCTTATTTCCCAGTTGCATGCAAAAACAATTCTCAACATTTGTTCCTGAAACTTTGAGTTCCAACTTCTCTCCCTTCCTCCTTCCCCACCCATCCCCAGTGAGAAGGCAAGCAATTCAACATAGGCTATGTATGTGTAGTTTTGCAAATGACTTCCATAATAGTCATGTTGTGTAAGACTGTATTTCCCTGCATCCTATCCTGGCCCCCATTCATTCTATTATCTGTTTTGATCTTGTCCCCCCAAAGTGTTTACTTCTAATTACTCCCTTCTTCCATTTGCCCTCCCTTCTATCATCTCCCCCACCCCACTTATTCCCTTCTCCCCTACTTTTCCTGTATTGTAAGATAGATTTTCATACCAAATTGAGTGTGTATGTTATTCCCTCCTTAAGCCAAATGTGATGAGAGTAAGATTCACTTTTTCCCTCTTACCTCCTCCCTTTCCCCCTCCATTGAAAAAGCTTTTTCTTGAGGGGCCTGTTTTCTTGCCATCACATATAGCAACTTCTGACCAACTTCCATGAACAAGGAGACAAACCCAAGAACTCTTGGAGTGGGGGCATCCCCCAGGTCACATACACATCCTGCTTTCATTTTTCTCTCATTCCAGGCAGCAAACCCCATGGGGACGTGGGCTGGCAACAGTTTCTGAGTGTGCTGTAACAATTACTGAAAATGAGAAAAGAAAACTCTTGCCACCAAAGTCTTAGGCACTACAGAGTGGTTCAGCATCAGAAGGTAATCTCATTTCACCAGTGGATATGACATTAGTAAAAAAGATGCCTGACTATCAGCTTGGCTACTGTACCCTAAGGACCATGAGACTTTTACATCTGACTTGGAGCTGAAGCCTTCCTTGTGTATTAGATTGTGTGTTCCTGTCTCATTTTTCCAGAGGTTAGCACAGTGCTTTGTACATAATATACTTAATCAATACTTTTTCACTCATTCATTACAGATGAGGAAACTGAGGACCAAGGTTCTCCAGTGATTTAGATCTGGAAGGGGATATTGAAAATCATCTAGTCTAACTCTCTAATATCACAGATAAGGTAGCTCAGTCCCGGAGAAGTGAAGGAATTTTGAATCATAATGGACTACCTCCTCCCAGCTCACCCTTTCTGGCAGGTAATGTTCTTAGAGGGGACAATAATACTTCGACCCCTAAGGTTCTAGAAATAACCACGAGGGGTTATAACTTCTAATATTCTTCATTCGCTCCCTTCTTGCATATGGTGCCCATTCTCACCCCACTTCGGCCATTGGGTATGAATTAAAGTACAAAGGTTGTGAGGTACATGAACAGAAGGTACCTCCTGAACTGGTCCTGAACTTCTTTCCTCCTTTCATGGAGTCCTCATGAAATTCCCCTTGAGAGTAGCTCTCTGGTCGGGTAGGGGCTGCATTGATGGGTACCTTTCTAGAGGATATAGCCAACATTTCTTTCTGTCATGATGAGTCACAATCCTTGAATCTGACACTATCCTTGTGGAACTGTCTCTCCATCTTCAATAGCAGAGTTAATGGTTTTTGACTCCAAGTTGAGAACTCTTGGCTATATCAACTCTGTTTAAAGTCCCCCTCTCCCATCCCTATCTCCTTTTACACCCTTTTGCTAAATCTATGACCTCAGCATCCAGTATTTCTTATGTGATTTATCCAAGGTCACTCAGTGGTAGAGCAAGGATTAAAGGTAGGCTCTCCTGCTTCCCAGCCCAGATCTCTGGTGGCCATACCATGTCCAAGGGGTTGTGGCTGGAAGAGAGGGGGAGGTGGATGGAATTTAAGTTCATCCTTCAATGACTTTCCTGGAACTCAGAGGTTGTAGGATCAGAGAAGAGCTTCAAGGAATCCTTTAGAAGATTAACTACTTTATGGGAATAATTGCCCCTAGAGGTGTTTCTGGTCTGGCAGGAGGCACAACTTTGCCTGGGGCAAAGCACACCAAGTACAGGGTTCTGGCTTCTGGGGAAATGGGCAATAGAGGCGTACGAGAGAAAAACATTCCAGACTCTTTGAGAATAGTCAATACTTGACCCTGGGCAGTACCACAAGGCTCAATGGAACTCTCCTGCTCCCCTGTCTTTTTCTTTTCGCCTGATGGTAGTAGCAGGTATAAAGGGGAGAAGAGGAATCCATAGGGTCATCTATTCCAACCCAGGTTTGAACAGGGATCTCTTTCATAGCAACCTGGATAGGTGGTCATTTGGAGTTTGCTGGAATACTTTTAGTGGCGGGGAATTTACTTTCTCTAGAGATGGTCCATTCTTCTTTCAGTTAGCTTGAGTTATTAGGAAGCTTTCCCTTATATGGAGCTGAAATCTGCCTCCTGAAACTTATGTCCATATCTTTTAGTTTTGTTCTCTTGTGCCAAGAACAAAATGAATTCCTCTTCCACAAAGCAGTCCATCTGTGACTACTATGCCCTCACAACTACCATGAATTCTCTTCTCCAGGCTCAATATCCCCACTTTCTTTAGTTGATACAGTTTCAAGCCCCCTCATCATTCTGGCAGCCGTCTTCCATTCCACATTCCAGTTGGTTAGTATCTTTCCTAAAATGGGTTCCCAGAACTATGTGTGTAGTTCCCAATGTATGTATGCAGTTATTTTTCTTTGAACATTTGTATTTATAATTACTCCTATTCAATTCTTACAGATTCAGTTTTATATTTTTCAATTTTAGACTCAGTCTCTTCAGCTTTTCTTTTCTGATCACTGCAATGTCCGTATCTAAGAATATGGAAATCTCTCAAACACTTCCAGCCTATTTCTCTTCTCCTTTCTTCTCTTGTCCTACTTTCCCTCCTCACCCCTCTCCTCTCTTTACTCCTCATTTTAAGAAGGATGTTAATAAGTTGGAGGCCAAGAAATGTGACTAAGATGATAAAAAGCAAAGTGAAGCTTGATGTAAGGATATATTTCCTAACAAAGGGAGCTATCCCAAAATGAAATGGGTTCCTCTAGGAGATAGTGGATTTCCTTTCACTGGAGGGCATGTTTAAGGGATCTATGTGCCTTCCAGCTCTGACCTTCTGTGAGTCCATGAACCTTTTAATCTGAGGCTGTCTAGCAGAGGCTTGACATTATTTAGTCTGACTCAATCCAATAAACATCCATTAAATATTCATGGTGTCCTTAGCACCTGTGTGTGAGGCATTCTGTAAAGCAAAGGTGAAAATATCAGTAGTAGGATGCAGATATTCAAAGCTGTGTCTGAAGTGGTTTTCCCCAGCACACACTAGGGAGCTCTTTACTACCCTACTCTCCAGTTTGGCTAATATTTCCCAGGGGTTGGATCACTCACCATAATTCCTTCATTAAATGTCATAAAGCTCCATTCGGGTACAAAGACTAGTCTTGCTAATAATTTCTGGAACCTCTGATTTCATCACTGGTGATGCTCTCTCCACTGATGCCCTGATATTTTATAGTAGTTAGTTGTTCTATGAGATGCTATGACCAATGAAATAAGACCATAATCCTCCAGTTGTGGAAGTCATGGTGATGAGGCTCTCAGAGTTTGCTCCCAATGCTTAGTACAGTTCTGGTATACAGTGAGTGATTAATAAATGTTTGTTCACTGACTGACTAATTTATCTAGGAAGGCCTGCAGAAAATAGCAGGAAGGCAACTTGTCATTTGTAGAATCCACCAGGGTTTATCCTTCACTGGCATAGACATGCCCATGTCCATCATGCTTAATTTTTACCTGTTTTTAAAGTCCAACTTCTATGGCTCCTCCTATTGGAACCCACCAATCAGTAGTGACTTTTCCCCACTTTGAATCTCACATGGTTTTGTACTCACACTTGTTTTGCAACCCTCTAATGGACTTATCATGTAATTGTAATCTAAGCCCCCAAAATCAGAAGGATGGGAATTTCTTCTTATTGGTGGCCTCATATTGGTGTGAGAGGCAAGACAGAGTTGATGAAGAATTAAATCCTGTCAGACTTCTCTTTGAGCTCTTCTGAATTCCAACTTCAAAAGAGAAGATGAACATGATTAATTCCACTTCAGGTTTCTGAAGAGAGAGAGAAAGATACTGGGAAGAGGAAGCCATGACACCAGGCTCCATCATGTACCTATCTCAGTTTGTTACACCTAGAGATTTCAGGAAATTTCCCCTTTGAGTGAGATCTGAGATACTCTTATTTGAGCTAAGTTAACTCACTCCCAGTGGAGGAACTCCTTCACTCTCTGTTATCTGGTAAACATTCTCATATGTATACTTTCTCTGATTTTTGTTTTGCTATTAATTTTGATAAATGAGTTTCTTTGATATTTGCTATGTGTGTTCTGAAGACCCAGGAAAGAATATTTTGTCCACTTAGTACTACCAAATAGTTCAATATCAGGAATGGATGCATTTTTATTCATGGAAAACATTTTTAAAAAAGACACATTACATTCTGTTTTGTCGCCATACTCTAAAGAGAATAGGACTTTTCCAACTGACTTGCAGCAGAAACCTATATGTATGGTCTCCATCATTAAAATGTGAGCTTTTGGGGAGCAAGGAGACACTTTTCTATTTGTATTCCCAAAGTTTAGCATAGAATTTTGCTCTTAATAAGAGATCAATAAATTAATTTCATTTCATTCATTCATTTATCCAACCATTTATTCATTACTTAGCTTTCATGTCATTGTGTCCTCTCAAGAACCCTGGAAAAGGTTCTAAACAGGGATCATAGTGCACTGCTTTGGAGTGAAGAGATGGTCAACTGGCACTTCAAAACCAAAGAATTAGGGACTTGCCCTGACTGTTTGACCCCTTCAGGACCTGGTACAGGGCTCTTCATGGAATAGATACTAGACACAAGTTTATTGATTAAATGATTGCAGTGAATCTGGTAGGCTTCTCAAGATCAAGAACCAAGCTAAGAACTCTGAACTTGGTACACAGTAGGCACTTCAGAAATATTAGCTGAACTGAATCAAAAATATAGAGTATTCTCTAGGTCTCCAGAAAGCATTTCATGTGGGCTAGAATTAGAATTATTACTCTTGCTAACATTTCCTTCCAGAACCTACCCTGGGATTGAAATTACTATCCCTGGTCACTCCTGTGGTGGTAAAGCTGCTCCTAGAATGTTACTTTACCAGGGTAAGAAACTAGCAGTATGATATGATACACTGAATTTTGGTATCTGGTATAGAATAAATGCTTGTTCAGGCAGTTTTCAGAGGAATAAATTAAAGCTATCTATGGTCATATTAAAAAAAATACTCTGAATCACTGGTTGTTGTCCTTTGTTCTCAAAGAGAACCCAAATGATATTGCCATTATAAAGTCAAGTTTCAATGTGTCCGACTGTGCCTGATCAGAGCAATACGAACTTGGAATGTTTTACCACAGATTGGGCACATATCCATGTGAATATTTGGTGTGGATACTCCAAATTTAATCATCCTATGTTTCCTTTGTGCTGTTTCAATTCTGCTTTGCTCATAGAGCACAGCATCCTTTCTGATGTGGGCACGCCATGCTGATCAGTCTTGTACCAGAGTCTTTCATGTTGCATAATCAAAGCAAATCAAGCCAAGAGAAATGCAAATCAAAACAACTCTGAGGTACCACATCACACCTGTCAGATTGGCTAATATGAGAAAACAGGAAAATTATAAATGCTGGAGAAGATGTGGGAAAATTGGAACACTGATGCATTGTTGGTGAAGTTGTGATCCACTCATTTTGGAGAGCAGTTTGGAACTGTGCCAAGAGGGCTATAAAAATGTGCATACCCTTTGAATCATCAGTACTGTTTCTAGGACTGTATCCTAGAGATCATAAAAATGGAAAAAGGACTCACATGTACAAAAGTATTTATAGTGGCTCTTTTTGTGGTGGCAAAGAATTGGAAATTGAGGGGATGCCCATCAATTGGGGAATGACTAATTTTATGAATCTAATAATAATAAATATAAAAATAATAAATAAATAAAAATAATAAATTATGTTACAAGAAATGATGAGCAGACAAACTTCAGAAAAACCTGGAAAGACATATTAATTGATGCTGAGTGAGGGGAGCAGAACTAGGAGAATGTTGTACAGTTACAGTCCCATTGTATGATGACTAGCTTTGATAGACATAGCTCTTCTCAGTAATGCAAGGGTCTAAGACAATTCCAAAAGGCTCATGATGGAAAATACTATCCACATCCAGAGAAAGAATTATGGAATCTGAATGTAGTTCAAGTATCGTATCTGTTCTTTCCCCCCTCTCATTTTATTTTGTCTTGTTTCTTCTTTCTTGTGGTTCATTGCATTGGTTATAATTCTTCTTCACGACATGATTAATGTGAAAATATGTTTAATATGAATGTATATGTAAAACCTATATCAGATTGCATGCTGTCTTGGAGAGGGCAGGAAGGGGGAGAAAACTTAAAACTCAAAAGTTTGAGAAAGTGAATGTTGAAATCTAAAAATAAAAAATAAAATAAATGCTTGTTTATTCATTGGAAAGAGAAGGAAATGTTGGTGGATGGCAGTAAAGAATGGAGTTTAATCCTCATAGAAAAAGAACTAGCTGCTTCTTAAGGGATAGACTTGGAAGACTCAAGATCAAGTTTTCTAGCCCAAATGCCCTCAAGTAGTCACAAAATAAAATTTACTTAGTGAGATTTCTAGGGAGGAAAAATCAACTAGTAAGATTGCTGCCCTGTCTAGAGATATGCAGAGATAGATTAGTGTTCTGAGGTGGCACAATGGATAGAGTGCAAGCTTGGAACTAGGAATACTCATATTCCTGAGTTTAAATCTGGCCACAGACACCTACTAGATGTGTGACCCTGGACAAATCATTTAACCTTGTTTGCCTTAGTTGATTCATTTTAAAATGAACTGGAGAAGGCAATGGCAAACCACTCCAGTATCTTTGCCAAGAAAACCCAAATGAAGTCACAATGAATTGGACATGACTAAAACCAACTGAATGTTCTTGGCCAAATCCGTTCCCAATATGGAATTTAGTCAGTCTACTCCTCTAAGAGCTATTGCTCTGGGTTGTCTCCTTGTTAGCTGACAGAAAATACCTTAAAAAAAAAACCAAACTTTTTAAAACTTGGTTTTAACTTTGTGAAAATAGCTGGGCTGGGTTAACTTCTGACCTAGATATCCTTGACTATGGAAAGGATCTTTTGAAAATGAAATAATTGCTTTCCCTTAAGATTTAGCTTCCTACCCAAATCAGCTTTTCCGAGTATCTATCTGTAACTACTGCAATTCTAATGGTAACTAAGCTCACCTTCCCCAAAACAGGAACTTCCATTGAGTAATTTTTAATCTGAATTTTGTTGTCATTAAAAGATGTTGGGAAAATTGTATAAAACCAGTTATGTTATTTTAAATTTTATCAGTACTACTAACCTTGTCTTATAATGTTTTGTTTTTTGTAATTGTCATTTAGAAAACCAGGTATTTTCACCTTTGCCTGTTAAAGGAGGTTAAAGCTAAAACAATTGGTTATCATTTATAAAAGTTGCAAGATGGTTAACTAAGTTTTTGAAGTTACTGTTTAATGTTAAACCTAAAATTGTTAATTGATTTCTGTGCATGGAAGAAAGGAATGGAGAAAAATTTTATTTTGACTGGTTCTGTCCATTCAGAACAGTCCTCCTGTATGTTTGGGGGTTGGCAGACTTGGAGTCTGTGCCAATTCCTTTTATTTTGTAAAACTACTAAGATCCCTGGAAACCGTCCTTGTGGGCAACTATCGTCAGTCATAGCAAATTTCTATCATCAATAGCTAGTGACCAGCAAAATATCTGAGCCCTTTTTTGTAATCTTACTGAAGAATCTAATATTATTTCTATCTGAAATTAGAACATGTTCAGGAATTTATATACACTGCTTAAGACTCACATTAAGATATCCCCATTGTTTAAAAGGATTTTAAAGCAGTAGTGTTTTCCTGTAATCAGTCTCTCGCTGTTACCAATGTGAGATTCCATTACGCATTTTTACTAAAGCATTTTGTGATATCTAGGAATTCTGTAATAATTAAGAATTTGGTTTGTTCTAATACTTTTAGGAATTCATATCACTTAAGGAAATTTTTATATCAACTAAGCTTTAATGAATTTAAATTTTAAATTTTAATTTTAAAAGTTTTCAACAAATTTTCTTTATAAAAGTTTAGTGATTCTCTAAACTTTAGGATAAAATTTAAACTTTTCAAAGAAAAAGAACTATTTTTAGAAGAAATGTATTTCAAAGAAAAAGGGAGTAAAGCCTATTAAAATTTTCATTTTCAAGATAATGTGTTGCTAAATTACTCTGTAATGATCTATTAAGCAGAAAAAGATCTTCCTGTTTTAATCTGAATTTGTAATCATTCCATGGCCTAAGCAAAAGTTAAAATTAATGTGTGAATTTATTAACAATTTAATTTTTAAAGTTTTTCTTCCAGAGTGAATATAATCAGAGAAGCATAAACAAGCCTGTGAAACAACGATGAACATCTATTCACTTGTGAGATTCAAGTTAGAAATCTCTTTTGTTTAAGACAATACAGCTATGCTAGTGAAGAGTAACAACTTGTGAGCTATCTTGTCTATGGTAGAAATATATCGGAAAGTGTAGCAGTCTGAATAATGGGTTCAAGAGATTTGAAAGATAAATAAAAGCTTGATCAAAACTACGGAAAGCAGATAAGAAGGTTGGAGACAAGAGGGAGTCATCCAAGTCCCTCCTGTCCCTGGATAGTTACTAAGTGTGTCAAGAGAGTGTGAGGAAGTCAATTCAGAGATCCTTGTGGGGAGCCTCTGGTCCCCAGATTAAGACCTTGAAGCAGATGGAGAGGAGAGGAGGGAGAAAAGGAACAGATGGGAAAAGAAATAAGAAGGGAGGAAGAGAAGTTAGAAGAAAGAAAGCAAAGAAGCAAAAGGAGGGAGAAGAGAGAAGAGTGGGAGCAGGAGCAGAGGAAAAGAGAGGTGAACAGGAGAACTGTAAGGAGATTTAGGATAATCTTGCATGGCTAGAGGGCTGGTCTGCTGTAGATGATGGAAGCTAAGCCTTGGCTTAAGGGCTGAAGGCTGCAGTGGGCCCAAAAGGGTTCAGGACACAGAAAAGATTAGGAACCTCTGGAGAGAAGAGAACATCATGTCTACAATCAGAGGACCTGGAACTGAATCTTGGCTCAGGTATTTACTAGATGTATGAATTGGGACAAATCATTTGCCATTTCTGGACCCCATTTTCTCATCTGTAAAATCAGTGGATCTCTGTGGGTTTTTTTTTTAAATCCAGTACTCCTACATTTGAATATCTGATACTCCCACCCTGCTTCCATTCCATGCTCATCTCCTTAGTTCTCCTCTTGAAGGGCCTGTTCCTTTTGATGGGGCAGGAAACATTTACTCATGGAGGTTTATCTCTTAGGCATGAGGCTCAGTTCTCCAGGATCCCAAAGGCTTCATTGCCATTAGTCTAGATACATTAAAAAAAGGAACTCTATAGTCTCCAGGGAATGTGATTCATGAGTCATTAACAAAGAGTTCAGGTAGTTTGGAGATCAAAGGTTCTTCATGGCTAAGTGCCCAGACACTAGTTGTCCTGCCAAGAGCACTGTTCTGAAGAATACAGATTGATCTTTATGGAAATATGAAGACTGGGGGCTGAGGAAGGAGTAGTCCTAATCCTTAGATCTAACCGAGGGGTGGGGAACCTTTTCATGTTGGAAGGCTCCATTAATATTTAGCTGTAATCAAATAAGGCCACATTCAAGAAACTTCAATTAGATACACTTAAAAATGTACGTTATTTCATAAAAATCTAACTTCTATGTACTTAATAAAAAAATGAAAATTATTTGTTAATTTTAAAATTAATAACCTTTCAATGACTTAGTTAACTGGAGAAAATGTTCATCCAAAATTTCATTTTGAAGAAGTATTTTGAAAAAATATAGCTTTTTCTTGAAATGGTTGGATTTTTTGCCTCATATTACATAAAGGCTTAGTTTTACCTTGCAAAGAAGTATGCAAGTTATTTTGATGCAGAAATGAAAGAAATTTTCTTTAATAATTCACATTGCTAATTATGTACTTCATAAAATTTAACTTACTGTTCTCAAAGTGATAAAATTTTGGCTAACACCTGTCTTTTCTGTAGTCAATGCACTTTAGAATGATACAGCAAATTGATACTGAATAACTCATCGTTCACCTTTAGCATGCTATAAAACTGACGATGCCATGTTGCTTTTGCAAAATATAGTCCATAATACTTATAACTTCTGGCAAAATGTCACTTAAAATAGTAGCTTTAGCAGAGATTTTGCTGATGAAAGATATAATGATATGAGAATATTTGTATCTGTTAATACTCTTTTTTTTAATCTGTGCAATATGCCCTTCATGGTTTCCTGTCATGGAAGGTGCACTATCTCTATGTACACTCGCTAAATTGACCAAATTCAGTCCAACTTCATGACATTTATCTTGAAATTTGTTGAAGATATGCATCCCCTTGTAATGGCAAGTAAAATGAAGATCTTTTGCTGTTGTTATTTTAGTATAATCAAGTGCCTGATTGAATCTTGCCTTTATCAATCAAGAGTCTTTACTAGGAGTCAAGTACAGAAATAAGAGTTTCTTTAACTAGAGGCATATATATTTGTATTGTTAATGTGATTAAAAGATCTTCCCCACTCATTAATGGGTGTGCTTATTAAGGGGAGTTTGATTAGGGAAGATTTGTAGGAATACCCACAGCTCTTGTTAATGAGGCGCTAGTTCTCAAGGGTCAGGATGCCCTCTGGCTCTAAAAAAGGTCTAAATACTCTTGAGGGTGAGGCTTTACTTGGGGGCTTAGTTTTTGCAAGAAGGTTTGAGTGCCAGATGAGGACTCTGGGAAGCCACGAAGGAGCCCTCCAGCTTTGAGAACCCAGATGTCATGCTTCCCTCTCTGGTAACTGTGGTTAGGCAGTTGGGATTCAATTCTCTGTTGAATTCAGGTAGAGGAAGCCATGTCTGTTGATCTTTTGATTTCTCTGTGCTTTCTTTGAAGTTCAGGGTGCTGACTCCCTGAACTAACTGAATTATATGTGTACTTGGTTAAAGGAATGATATATGTGCTTGATTAAAGTGATTGTTAACCCCTTGAAAGTTGTTTTCTTTTCATGAATGCAGATCTCAAAACCTGTGACAGCAGGCCCCCCCTGTGTATGTTGGAGTTCTTACTGATACATCCCTGCGTTCTGTTTGCAAGAGTGCCTAAGGCAACTTCATAGCAAAGAAAATCTTCTGCTATGACCCAGATGAAGTATAAAACCTGCACCAAGTCAGTAGTAGCAGTTGCTTCATCTGAAATGATTGAATAATATATATTTTACTTATGAAGTGTTGCATGAAGTTGTTCTGTTAAGTTGAAGGTTAATTCATGCTACTTATCATGGTTATGGTTCTCCTTGAAAGAGACAGTTGTTTGTGCTTTGAGACTTTATCATTCCAAGACATTCTTTCACAACTTCACAGAATGGCTTCCCTTTTCCCCTGAAGTACATATGCTATTTTATAAGCTGCATCAGTGGCATTATTTCCAGGTCTTATTGCTGCTTGAAAGAATTGTCTTTGCTTTTGCTTTTCATCTTTTAATTTCTGCAATACAACCTTTCATGCCTCTCTCTCTAATTTAAAATATTTAAACAACTCTGAGGTACCACATCGTACCTATCAGATTGACTAACATGATAAAACAGGAAGATGATAAATGTTGGAGAAGATGTGGGAGAGTTGGAACACCAATTCATCATTGGTGGAGTTGTGAGCTGATCCAACCATTCTGAAGGGCAGTTTGGAATTATGCCCAAAAGGCTACAAAAATGTGCATACCCTTTGACCCAGCAATATTGCTTCTAGGACTGTATCCCAAAGAGATCATAAAAATGGGAAAGGGTCCCACATGTAAAAAAATATTTATAGCAGTTCTCTTTGTGGTGGCCAAGAACTGGAAATAAAGGAGATGCCCATCAATCCGGGAATGACTGAACAAGTTGTGCTATATGAATGTAATGGAATACTATTGTGCTATAGGAAATGATGAACAGGAAGACTTCAGAGAGGCCTGGAAGGACTTATATGAACTGATGCTGAGTGAAAGGAGCAGAACCAGGAGAACTTTGTACACAGTAACAATCACAGTGTGCAAGGAATTTTTCTGATAGACTCAGCCCTTCACAGCAATGCAAGGACCTAAAACATTCCCAATGGACTCTTGAGGCAAAATGCCTTCCACATCCAGAGAAAGAACTATGGAATTGGATGGCAGAATGAAGCAGACTATTTTCTTTTGTATTTTGTTTTGTTTTGGTTTTTCTCATGTTTTCTCCATTCATTTTAATTCTTCTAGGCAATATGACTAAGGTGAAAATGTATTTAGTAAGAATGTATGTGTAGAACCCATATAAGATTGTATGCTGCCTCAAGAAGAGAGGGGAGAGGAAGGGGGAGGAAATCTGGGAGAAAATCTAAGATTTACAGAAGTGATGGTAGAAAACTGAAAACAAATAAATTAATTTAAAATAAAAATATTTGTAACCCTTATGAGTGTTATAACACTGATGAACATTGAATTTCTTTAATGCTGATATTGCCGTTATCACAAAGCAAGCAAATTATCTTTTGCAGAAACGAGATAATATTGCAACTCCTAATTCTCATTTAAAAAATCTGTTTTCTTCCTTCGGGGTTCTTTTGGTCTTGACATGATGAACAGACAATTAAAAAGTACTGTGTAGCTGTGCAACTATTCACAAATTCCACTTCAAACAGAAATAGTGCTCCACTGGCAAAGGGTGATAGCAGACTTCCTGACTTCAGATCCAGCCCTCTTCCCACTGTATTACCTAATTTCAGAGGTGACCTTTGAGCTGAGACTTGAATGAAACTAAAAATTCTAAGAATCAGAAGAGGGCCACATTCTCAAGTCCCCTCTCATGCCATGCTCTTCTTTGACTTCATTTCTCTTGATGACTCCTTCTCTTAGGAATGGGAGGGGCTAGAAGAACACTGCAGAATTTCCTATTCACCATTCAGCATTGTTTTTTAGTGTCTTGTTACAGGTACAATAATATTCAATAATCATCTCTTCTCCCTCTCCTTCTTTCCCATCTTTCACCTTTTGCTCTGGGAGCAATAAACAAATAAAAAATACCCTTATTTTGGGAAACAGAACATCCTTTGTCCTGTGGCTCCATTCACTAACCCCATAAATTTATCATTCTCTGGCTACCACCCCTCCATATGCATGGCCTTTCCCTAATATCATGGAATAATGACACCATACAATAATGACATTGAAAATTTTGAAGAGGACTTAACTTTTTATCTCATTTGATCTTGATAATGACTTTGTAAAGTGGGTGCTATTATCCTTATTTTGTTTTATTTATTATCCCCATTTTACAGGTGGGGAAACCGAGGCATGGAGTGATTAAGTTATTTGCCCAAGGTCAAAAAGCTAGTAAGCATCTAGAGTAGGATTTGATCTCAAGTCTTCCAGCCTCTTTTTCTACTGTGCTACCTAGTTGCCTAAACTCCTTGAGGGTAGGGACTTTCCCTCTATTATATTTATAGTCTTATTCATTAATTTTCATTACATTTCATTTACATAGTTCAGTTTGCTTCTCCAGTTGATAGAAACTCTCCCTCCTATTTTCTATCCAGAGTTGGGATTGAATTCAAGCCTCCAGACCCCAAATCCAGTTTTCCAACCACTCTATTAGATTCTGAGCCTCCAGGGGCAGGGAATGTACCAGGTTTCCCAGCTATAAATGATTCCTATTTCTCAGGTACAGATCAGAGGGCTTAGCTCTCCCTGAAGAGTGTAGCTACTTCTTTGCCAAAAGTAGGTCACCAGATGTCAGAGCTGGTAGAGGTCTAAAAGACCCCCTTGCCTAACCCTCATTTTACAGGTTAGGAAACAGATCCAGAGAGGGTAAGGGTCTTAGAGACCTCCTTGCCCAATTCTCTTTTTACAGATTAGGAAACTGAGACCCAGAAAGGGTAAGCAACACACATTTCTGATAGTAAGTGGCAAAATGTGAGAATACAAAACTAGGTCCTCTGACTGCCCAGCCCCTTCCTTCTATTTCCTTCTGCTGGAGTGAGGAGGCCTAGGTTCCATTCCACAAAAGAAAACGGTTTAATTGCTAATGTTTGATGTATTTTTATTCCATGGTTTATGATTTGGAACTGTTCAAGGAAGAGTTTGAAATCTGAGGAGGCCTAAGTTCAGGTCGCAAAGACCAGGTGAGACGTGTAAAAAAAAAAGCAAAGAAAATCTCCCTCCCTTTCCCTACTCAGCTCTCTCTGTCTAGAGGCCCCCACAGGTTTTTCTACCTCCACCTAAAAGAAACTGAGCACCACCCCTTCAGGTCTTTCTTTTTTTTCTAATGGAGGGGAGAGAAACACTAGGAGAGAAGCATGAAAGTGATAAAACAATTATCAAATATTTACTATGTGCCAGTCTCTGGGCTGAGCTCTAAGGATTCATAGAAAGCCAAAAACATGATCTCTACCCTTGGGAGGCTCCCATTCTGTAAGAGAAGACAACATGAAAAGACCCATTTTACATATCTAGATACATATTTGAAACATCATTATATCATATATCTGTGTATTTAAAGCATATTATATTATATATGCATATGTTATATGTATATATGTATATATACATACATACATACATGTCCGTATATATACATTAGGTGGGGCATATATATATATATATATATATATATATATATATATATGTATATCAGTTAGGTGGAGCAATTGATAGAGCACCAGACTGGAAGTCATAAAGACTCATCTTTCTGAATTCAAGTCCAGCCTCAGATATTTACTAGCTGGGAAGGTCACTTCACCCTGCTTGCCTCAGGTTCCCCATCTATAAAATGAGCCAGAGAAGTAAATGGCAAATCACTCTAGTATCTCTGCCAAAAAAAAATAAGCCCAAGTGGGGTCATGAAAAGTCAGACATGACTGAAAAGTGACTGAACAACCATTAGATATAGATATATATGTATGTGTATATGTATATATATATGTATAAAACACATTTTATATAAAGCATCACAATATATTGAATATTTAGGATACTCAATATTAATTTGGTGCTGGGCTATTTGTTCTGATTCTATTAGAGTAAGTGAGAATATAAGGCATGCCCACCACAAGGGATATGGTACCAATCTCCTGGGAACCAAGGGACAGATAGAACAAGGAGTAAGAGGGTGGCAGAGAGAGAGAGTGGTGGCAATCAGAGGAGAAGAGAAAACTCAGTGGTGAGGGTTTCCTTCATCTTACACTATGAAGATGGCATTCAAAGATGAGAAAGTTCTACAGAGATTCTCAATTGAGAACTGGTAAACTGTGTGCATAATGGAGCCACAAATATGGCAAGACTATTGAAGAGGAATTGGGAAGGACAAAGTGTTCACACTCAGCCCAGGAGTAGGGATTGGGAAGATGATTTAGGTCAACAAGCGTTTATTAAACACCCACTATGGACCAGACACTGCTAAGTGCTAGAAATGATATAAGGCACTACTCCCTCTACCATTGCGATTCACACCTTCTCTATAATACGTGCCTTAGAGGGCTATCTTGAGCAGCTTGTTCAGAGTCACATAGCCAGTGTGGGCCAGATGCAGGATTTGAACCCAGATGTTCCTGGCTCTGAAGCCAGCTCACTATCTGCTGCATCTTGCTGTTTCTCCTAAGTCTAAAGTCTTCCAGGGAAGTGGAGAGATACAGATGCCAGGGACAAATGGGTGGCAGCTGAAGGGAAACCTATGGTGAACTCAATCTCAATGGGATCTCAGGATCCCATGACACTGGCTGCAAAGATCTTGTAACCCCTGATCCAAGCTTGGCCTGAAACAATTAGGAAGAGTTCGTGAGGTGTGATTGAGAAGGTAGCTGCCATTGATCTTGTATTACAGTCATCACTGCCTAATGTTGGGTGTTTTCTCTACCTAAAACCTCAGGCAGCTTCTAGCGCAGTCCAATGCATGAGACTTTACACACAATACAACACAAGGGAATACAAAATAGGCTCAAGAGGAATATCCACAGGCCACATTTCTTTTCCATCAAAGGGTCTCGTTCAGCTCTTTTGCTTTCCCTCCTGCCAATACGAGCAATGCTGTAGATTGGGGGCTCAAGTCCTTCCTACACTTCTCCATTGCTTACAGCAGCCTGAGAGTGGGACGAAAGATGATTACCTCATTAATTGTTGTTGTTTCAGTCCTTTCAGTCATGTCTGACTCTCTGTGACCCCATTTGGGGTTTTCTTGGCAAAGATACTAGAGTGGTTTTCCATTTCCTTCTCCAGCTCATTTTATAGATGAGGAAACTAAGTCAAGCAAGGTTAAGTGACTTGTAACATACACATTAAAAAAGGACACAATTTTTGACTATATGTACAATTCTCTGTTTTGTTCTTGGTCAGCTAGGTAAAACAGTACTTAGAGTCAGAAAGACTGGAGATCACACATCTAGGAAGTGTCTGAAGCTGGATTTGAACTCAGTAAGATGAGTCTTCTTGACTCTAGATCTGATGCTCTGGGACACTGGAACACCTAGACCTGCTGAGTTACTGCTGCCTCTTCTAGCTAACCTTCCTCTGGCTATGCTGACAGTGGGAAACTAAGAAAGTTGAGTAGAAAGATAGAAATACATAAGAGCAGTAGTAGACCAAAATCTCCGGGTGGGATTTATAACTGGACAATCCTATTTCTTACTTGGATTCTCATTCTTGGACAGATGGGATGGGTGGAGAGGCTCCATGGTTGGGTCATGGGAGAGAAAAAATGTAGAGTACATCATTAGATTTTGTTCTGTGACCATTCACTCCATCTCTAGTCATGGTCTCTGCACCATTAGGCTGGACAAGTTGTTCTTGCACCCACTGCCCCATCCTCTTCTGTTCTCAGGTGGCATCTCATCCCCTTCATCCCTGGGGGATCCTGAGAAACCAGTGGGCAGCCCGAGGCCAGGAAAGAACCTTCATGAAACAGTCATGAGCTGTGTCTGTCCTTCTTAATGTACAAGATGCACATCCAGATAATGCTTCTGCTTTCAAGAATTTGGTCTGAGTACAAGGATTACGTTGTTCTGTTTGAGCAATGAAGTAGCTTTGGAAGAAAGAGGTCAATACTTGATTTTTTTTTGCTCAACTATGCTTATTAGAAGGAAGTGAGTGAATTAATCAGAAGTCATAGAGAGAAAGAAAAGGAGAGAAAGAAAGAAAAAGGAATGAAGAAGAAAAAAGAAAGGGGGGAAGAAAAGAAGGAATGAAGGAAAGGAGAAAGAAAGAAAGAGAAAGGAAAAAAGAGGAAGGAAGGAAGGGAGAGAGGGAGGGAGATCAATAAAATATAAAAATACACCGAAGCAAACAAATATGATTTTATAAATGGACAAAAAGGGAAATTTTGCTATTGCCATGTTAAATTTCATATACACTTTAAAAAACAGATACAATTTTTATTATATGTACAATTCTCTTTTTTGTTCTTGGTCAGCTAGGTAAAACAGTACTTAAGAGTCAGAAAGACCTGAGTTCAAATCCTACCTTGGACATTTGTTAGCTGTGTGATGTTGGATAAGCCTCTTGGTCTCAATTTTCTCATTTATAAAATGGAGATAATAGAACCTATTTCATGGACTCTTGTAAGGATCAAACACCATGTAAAGTGCTTTATAGACCTTAGAGTGCTCTATAAATGCCATGTGTTTACACACACATGTCTGTGTTTGTCAGTCACTATTCAGTTCATAAGAAAGGTTTTAAGGAGTGGTTGTCGTAGAACAGTATAATAGGAAGAGATGTTCACTATGACTTGGAAATTTAAATTCCTCACTAACTGTCTACATGGCCTCTGACTTGTTACCTTCTCTTAAGCTTTGGTTTCCCACCTGCCCAAGGGGAGGGTTTAACCAAGTTCTCTTGGGTCTCCTCCAGTCCCAGCTTTCTCTTGTCTTTATTCTAAGGTCCTTCAAGGTCAGGTATTTTGTGATTCTTTGACTCAAAGTTAACAGTAGGGTTTACATCCAAGGGTCTTATGTGTATGAAAGAATTTCTTTTTTAAGTATGGGAAGAGCCTGGCCTTAGAGGGTCACAGCTGGAATGCCTGCTACCCATGAGGCTGGTGGATGGCTTGACTCCCAGGATTCTGAGGTATAGAAGACTCAGCAGATTGAGTGTCCAAACTAAGTCCATTCAGTTTGGCACCAATATGGTAGGCCCCTATGAGTGGGGGTTGGGGAGGGAGGGCACTAGGCTGCCGGAGAAGAGTGGCAAGATTAAGAATGAAGGAAGTCATTCTGAGCAAAATAAGGAGGTCTAGTTTGCTGCTGTCCCCCTAAAAAAGGATAGTAAAATATCTGAAATGTTGCTAAAAGAAGAAAGGAGAACCAAGTTAATAATATACACATTGACTATAATTGAGCAGAGCAGCTATGTGGAACAGTGGACAGTGGAGTCAGGAAGACTCATCTTGCTGAGTTCAAATCTCTCCTCAGACACTTCCTAGCTGTGCAACCCTGGTCAAATCACTTCACCCTGTTTGCCTCAGTTTCCTCATCTGTAAAATGAACTGGAGAAGGAAATGGCAAACTTTCCCAGTATCTCTGCCAAGAAAATCCCAAATGGGACCACAAAGAGTCAGACACAACTGAAATCATTTAACAGTAATGAAGTCTTAAATGTTCCTGATCGAGGGACTTAATTGGGTCAGAAGCAAAAACCACTTTCTTGGCCACTGTCTCTTATGGGGGAGGAAAGAAGACACCCCATGCTTATGGCTGCAACCATCAAATGTTATTTACACAGAAGACCCTCACAAATAGTGGATAAATCCATTTATCCACTAAAATAGCACAAAGAAATCAGAGTAGTTATACAGAAAATATTTAAGTAAATGAACTCATTAGAGGAGAGCATGATGAGATCTTGCTCAATCAAGAGAAAGATCCTGACATCATCCAAGGGGACAATACTGTAGGCAGGTGGGCTGAAATCAGTACATATTTAGGACCTTCCAAATGGTCTTGCTCTGTCTCTTTACTAGTCTTTTTCCTAAAAGGAGTCTAGAACCTCTAGAAACATGATTTGCTTCTCTTGAAGAAGGAAAGTGAAGTATCATACCCCTGAGCTGAGGTCTTAAAGTCTGGAAGATGTAGATGGGGCCAAAGGGAATGAAGGTTGGCCAGCTTGGGGTGCTGAACAAAATGGAGGCCCCAAGAGCACCTCAGCAATGGGAGAAGGGTGTGAGTCTTGAGGAGGGATATTCCAGGATGAGAAGGCCCCAGAAACAGTTGGATGTTCCAGGGTAAGGAGTTTCCAGAAATTGAGGGAAGAACCGAGGCAAAACCAGGAGTGGAAAGAAAGCGGTGTGTATATGGAGGGGGGAGAGATTGTGCACCAGATGGGTTCCTTTTTGGATTCCTTTAGGGGTGGCCACGTTACTTCTTCTGTACCTACTTCCACGTTCTATCAGCTTACCCGGGGATAAAGTTCTTATAAGCTACCTCATCTATTATCACCACAGACACACATACGTATGTGGAAACTACCACCCATGGAAATATTTGTCTCACAAATAGAGCTCTTTTCTTACCATATGTGAAATTGCTATCATCTTTTCCCTCCCTGTTGGGACTGAGAGAGAGGGATCGCAGAAGGAGTGTGGCAGCATTCTTTGTAAAGGGTGAGGTCTGCCTAAAACTCTTGCTTGTAGGGGACATTATGCTGCTCACCTCAGGCCCTGGACGTCTCCCAGATGAAAGTTATCACAATTAAACAGCCCTCCCTCACTTAAAACAAAGTCAAGTGCAAGTCATGTCATCATTTCTCTGATGGCATGGTCTTCTTCGGCAATGAAGGATGAACACACATCACAATCAGAAAAGAGATGGTCTAACCATTCACCCAGAATGAACAAAGATGAAGAATGTCTATTAATTGGATTACATAACATGCAATTAGATGAATTCATACAGAATTACTCCCAGACTCATGGTACCACCCCAAGGTTTGGACTTCTCCAGAAAGGGAGATCCTTCCCATCAGCACTCTGCCTTCCTAAAACAAAATGTAAAGTCCACAAATCTTGTTCCCCCCAATTATGGATCCTTAACACTTTACCACCCAGCATAATCCACATGAGTTCCTTTTCTCTCTCCAAGAGGAAATTTCCTATCTCTGGATAGAATGTGAAATTTCTGGTCTTTAGAACTTGGGGGTATCCATGAGGCAACTCCCCTTCCCTCCAGGCTGCTATCCTACCAAGCACATTCTTTTTCTCTGATTAGAAGGCTAATTAAAGTAGAAAGGATCTTGCTGCCTAGGAAATCTCATTCAATCCCCTATACCCTTCTAACGAGTTCTAGTGACATTGTCAGGAAATCCCCCTCATGGATCATGTGGGTAAACACATATCTACTTCTACCATATGCAAAAGGCAGCTATTGACTCTCGGGAAGCGGGGTGGTGGAAGTGAGGACTCTGGGTGAGCATGTCTGACCTGCCATGTGCATCTGCCAACTGTTAACAATGGGGCTTGGAGTCAGGAAAAACTGGGTTTGAACCCCACTCAGACATCAGCTATGGAGCTTTAGGCAACTTAACATCTGTGACCCTCTATTTTGCTTTGCAAAGCTTAAAAAGCTAATTATTCAAATGCCAGCTTTTAGTAGTCATTGATTTCCTGAGGTCCAGGGCTCTCTTATTTCTGAGACCTGGTAAGGTTTCCCTGGGTTGGCAGCACCTCCTGCTGGACAGAGGCTTGCATGACCAAGAACGAGTCTCCAATATCCTCATTTACTTCAGCTGGTAAAATGGGTGAATACAGCTGGGAATGGGCAGATGAACAGGAGAGAAACATGTCAGGGAGACTAATGAAGGAAGGGAGACACACTTGCTTTAGTACCTCTTGCACGTTCTTGCTCACCTCCCCATATCTGTCCTTCCCTTTGCTGAGCTCTATATAAATGTCCAGTGAATAAATGTCTATATAAATGACCCAGCTAGAAAAGGACTAAGGTCAAATTTGAATTCATGAGGTATCTACCCACCACACCACCAACTTGTCTGTCTTCTCTGATAAGTTTGAGGTAATTAAAGTTCTACTGATCTTTCGCTGTTTCTTGCTTTTCTGATTCATTAAAAAAGAAAAGACTTCCTGGCACTCCTCTGAGTATGAAGGGACCTCAGAAGTCATCTAGCCCAATACCCTCATTTTAGAGATGAGGAAACTGAGACCCAGTTAAGTAGCTTGAGTAAGGTCATAAAGACCCCTATCTGTGTGACAGCTGATGAAAATAATCTCTCTTGATGGAGTGAAGTAAATTTCCAGCCCAAGATAGCCTGAAAAGTCACAGGAAAGTGTCTATCACGCAGGTAGAGACAGGACCTGAGCAGGCATTGGGGAGACTGAATCTCTTACACCTGTAGTGGTTTCCATACTTCATAACACTGAGGATAAATTGGAAGATCAGTGGGAAAAAAGCCTGTGAGATCAATGCAGGAGAATGGAGTGGTCCAGCCCCAGGGTGGCAGAGAAGGGAGGGGGTGGAGAAACCTGTGCAGCAGTCACAGCAGCAGCAGGGGCAGTTGCAGCTACTGTTTCTGGAACTCTAGGCCCACAGATTGTGGGAGATCAAGGGACTGAGAGTACACCCGTTACCCCTACTGGAAGCAGAGAACTACCTTGACAAAGAGCTCATGTCAAGTAAATGATTGAGGAAATAAGCAAAAACCAGAAAAAGAATCAGATTATAGAATCTTACTTTGATGACAAAGAAGACTAAAGCATGCAAACAGAAGAAAACAAAGTCAAAGCTCCTTCATCCAAAGTCTCCCAAGAAAAATATGAATTGAGCTTTTCCGATCGGCTGAGGTGCCCGAGAGGAGGGCCCTAAGCAGCCATGGCGCCCAGCCGAAATGGCATGATTCTGAAGCCCCATTTCCACAAAGACTGGCAAAGACGTGTTGCTACATGGTTTAACCAGCCAGCCAGAAAGATCAGAAGGCGAAAGGCTCGTCAAGCAAAAGCCCGTCGAATTGCTCCTCGCCCTGTATCTGGTCCTATCCGACCCATTGTGAGGTGCCCTACTGTCCGATACCACACCAAAGTACGTGCTGGTAGAGGATTCAGCTTGGAAGAGCTTCGGGTGGCTGGTATCCATAAAAAAGTGGCACGGACCATTGGTATCTCCGTGGATCCTCGTCGCCGAAATAAGTCTACAGAGTCTCTCCAGGCAAATGTGCAGCGGCTGAAAGAATATCGTTCCAAACTGATACTCTTTCCAAGGAAACCATCTGCACCCAAGAAGGGAGATAGCTCTGCTGAAGAACTCAAATTGGCAACCCAGCTTACAGGACCAGTTATGCCCATCAGAAATGTCTACAAGAAAGAGAAAGCTCGTGTCATTACTGAAGACGAGAAGAATTTCAAGGCATTCGCTAGTCTTCGAATGGCCCGGGCCAATGCCCGTCTCTTTGGAATCCGGGCAAAACGAGCCAAGGAGGCTGCAGAGCAAGATGTTGAGAAGAAAAAGTAAAGCGCCTCTGAGAACTTTGAATAAAATAATACAAAATAAAAAAAAAATAATAAAAAAAAAAAAAAGAAAAATATGAATTGATCTTGGGCCATGGAAGAACTCAAAAAGGATTTTGAAAATCAAGAAAAGTAGAGCAAAAATTGGGAAGAAAAATGAGAGTGATGCAAGAGTCATGAAAAATGAGTCAACAGCTTGCTAAAGGAGACCCCCCCCCCCAAATGCTGAAGAAAATAACCCTTTAAAAAATAGACTTACCCAAATGGCAAAAGAGGTCCAAAAAAATCA
>CM053769.1:120205832-120248886 GCA_028658325.1 Potorous gilbertii
ACAGATTACATGCCAGCTTGGGGAGGGAGGGAGAGAAAATTTAAAACTTATGAAAGTGAATGTTGAAAAACAAAAATAAATCAATTGAAAACTGAAAAAAAATTCAATTCAACAAAAAAAAGAATGGTGGAAGTATTTGAATACTGTTAATAATTTAATGGGATATGTTTGCTTTAAAGTAGAAAATACAGTAAAGAGTGAGTTTCATCTGAGTTTGACCATCACTTACGAAAATTATGAAATTTTATCTGTTAATAAATAACATGTATTGAAGTTACATTTTTGGACCAACTTAGTAACAACCATATCTAAGATTTCTTTTGCCTTCAGGGTTATAGGCAATATGGATATGTTAGTTTAGAAACTTTCAATAGCCAGAATTTTTCTGGGGGTTTTGAGTCAACTAGCATATATTCACTTTATGTGAATTATTCTTAGTTCATAAATTCTTTATAAATTAATTATTCTTAATTATAAATTATTATTTTTTATTCTAAATGAACTTATCATTTATAAATGATTTAAAAATGTCCTTATGTGCTCATTGTTAACTGTTGTTGCAACGTGAGAAGAGTGACAATAAGCTAATCATGAACTGTGATTAGTGAAATTTTGCTATTTGAGGCAAAATCTCATAGGGCTGTAGTTTGACATTGTTCTAAGTTTTTGTTTCAGGTACGATTGTCTGAAATGTCATGAAGTCAATTGTTTGTTTGTCCTTCCTGTCTCAGGGCAGCTGGAGAATCTAAAACCTAAGCCAGGAGACTGGCGGTCATTGCTGGCCCTCGGGTAGTCACTTGGACTTGGCTAAAGAAATCTTTGAAGGTCACATCAGAAGGCAAGAGTCAAGTTGTGAGGTCTTAGAAGTGAGAGCTAGAATTAATCCAATTCCTTTGTTTTGTAGATAAGAAAACCAAGGCCCAAGATGGGAAATGGACATCTTAAAAGTGTGTTGATATTTTGAAGGTTTTTAAATTGATTTCACTTGCCAGTAATACAATTATCACCACCACTATGGTTATCAAAAATATCCTCCCTTGTAAGAAGAACAATTAAGCAAAACAGTCTACACATTGACCACTTCTAACAAAATGTGTTTGGTTACACACCTCTCTAATGAGAGGAAGGAGGGATGCTCCATGATCTCCATTCTGGAGTCAAAATTGTTCATTGCTTTGATCTGAATTCCAATGTCTTCTAGTACTGTTTTTCTTTATATTTTGGGGCCAATTGTGTATTTTCTCTTGGCTCTGACATTTAATTCTCCTTGATTCAAATCAACCTGCCCAAGTTTCTTTGATTTCCTCATATTTCTCATTTCTTATGCAGCAATAGCATTCTATTGCAATCACATATCACAGGAATTTCAATACCCCTTTCAGACATAGACAAATCTAACCAGAAAAAAGATAAACAAGAAATTTGAGGACCTGAATAGAACTTTTAAAAATTATATATGATAGGTCATGAAAGATTACTAAATGGACTCATAATGGAGTTTACACATCTCTCAGATATGCTTTTACAAAATTGACCATTTTGGAGGACATTCATTTCTCTCGATTTATTGAGTCATTTCCCCAGTTGACTAATACTCACTTTGTTTCCAGTTTTTGGCTACCACAAAAAGTGCCATTGTGACTATTTTGGTACATATAGGGATTCTCCCCTTCACTATCCCTATCTCTGGATAAGCCTCCTTCTACCATCTAATGGTTCATGTAAAGAACTGACTCTGAAGGGATCCCCAGGAAATGGATCCTCCAACTGTCCTTCTAAATTTGTTCCTACTTACCTAATGTTTTGAGGATTGCAGGGTCCAGCCTTCTCAACAGCCCTATGATGTAGGTAGCACTAGTGGATGGGGGAGGGGAAGAGCCTTACTCAAGGTCACAAAAGCCCTGGAGGCAAGATTTGAATTAGGTCAGGCAGAACATTCTCTGCTAAACCATATATGAAAGAACAAGACTTTGAACTTCTTGCCCTTTCTTTGTCCATTCCCTCAGGCCCAGCACAGAGACCCCTGGCCCTTCTCCCCACCTATGGATGTCTAGACCCTAGAAACAGAACTTTTCAGTCTGAGGAAATAAGAAATTAATAAACACCTCTCCGTCTTTGCCTCCAAACAGTTCCTCAACCATCAGAAATCAAAGGCAGATTGTCCATGCTTTAGGAAAGCTATAATGTTATTTCAGGCAATTCTTTTGAGTTCTAAGGGCCCTCCCAAATGGAGCAGTGACAAGCCACACTAGGATGGTTCTTGGACCCACTTCCCATTGTTGGCTCATTCTTAGGACACTTTAAAGGAACCTGGTTATTGGTGAGAGGGGAGCACAAGTATCTCCACTCTGTTTAGCCCAGGCAATCTGGCCTGTGCACCCACTTAGATAATTCAGCAGATAGAGTCAAGTGATTAACTCCTTCACCACAACCTCAGGAGCCATGAAAAATGAGGGAGTGGGAAGGAAAAGTTAAAAGCTGCCTCATGGACCTTGCCTTCCTTCCCTTTATCCCTGGGCTCTCAACCTCCTCTTTCCTTTATCCCTGGACCCTTTTCTTTCTGCCTTTCAACCCTTCTCCTATCCCTTTTCTTGGTCATCATTGGGATCTCTCCCTCCCTGATTCCTGGGTTCGCCCTCTCCCCTCCTTTCCTCAGGATATCTCATCCCAGTTGGAATGTCTTTTTTCCATTCTGTCCTTCCCCAAATCCAAGTTTCTTCCCCCAGGTTTCCCCTCACAGTCACAAGGGTAGATGTAAGCCTTTCTGATCCTGACTCATCTCTCTCTGGTGACTCCTGAGCCCTACTCTCTCTTCAGATGCATGCCTGCTACCTTTGGACCTGTGTTCTTGCATGAGCTTCACTTCCTGATTGTACTTGGTGGCCAACTACAGCTGCCAGCCCTTTTTCTATAGTGGTTGCAAAGGCAACACAATAACTTTACCTCCAAGGAGGACTGCAGGAAGGTCTGTGAGCATACAACCCCTGAGGATCCTGCCAAAGAGACCTAAGCCCACAGCTTGGAGTCTGGAGCTTGGCTGAGTAGTAGATCATCCTCACCCAAGATGTCTTCCTCCATCTTGAGCATTCTCATCCTAGCTGAAATACTGGTCAACTGTGTGACTCTGGACAAATCTTCTCTGAGCTTTGTTTCCTCTTCTGTGAAAAAGGGATGGGGGAGGATGCTAACAATCATTCTCCTTATTTCACAGGTTTGCTGCCGAAAAGAGGTTCTTAAAATTCAATAGAAACATGAGCTATTACTATTCTTTCCTCCTCTGCCCCAATCCATGACCCTCTGACCTTTAAAAAAAAGTGCTCACATCCTATCTTCATTCCCCCTATCCTACCACAGAGTTGGCCAAAAATACCTCATCTGAACCTTATGATACCCCATTGGAGAAGCATCAGTTTTCCCCTTTTATAAGTGGCCCCCCAAAAGGAATTATATGGCCAAGACTACAATTAACTTCAGTGGAAGACCAAACAGGGGCTTTAGTGAGATCCTTTGCTTTTACAGCTGAGGCAACTGAGGGGAAGAGATGACAAGAAACTCACTTGTTAAACACTGAATCTTCTCTATACTATGCTGTCTCGCCCAAGGATATACAAATCATGAAGAGTTTCCCCATGTGTGTGGTTGACCAAAGTACACTTTGCTATTTGCTTTTGCTTTTTATTTTTTCTAAAACTATAACTTCTTATTAAGTTAACCCAGCATTGACACATCTAAACTAACTATTCATTTCTATGCAACAAATAAAAATGACCTGCTCTAGAAAGGCTTTATTCAAAGAGTTTTGAATAAACCAATTTACACTAAAGTGTTACTGTTTCCCAAATGTGTGGGAAATGCCACAGGCTTTTGTCATTAAAGTCAGGGCTGAATGCAGTTGTCCATTCTCTGGGTATTTGTAATCTCAAAGAGGCTGTCACCCCTTCATGAATACAGCCTGGCCCCTTCACTGTTGCCCTATCCAGCCAGTGGTTCAGGCAGAAAGATTGGCACAGGTTGATAAAATAGTCAGACTGAGACATGCTTCTGGGGCAGACAGTGAGTTCACTGCCATAGGAGTTGAGTGTTCAGCTTGGGGGATGGGGAGTTAGTGAAGTCATCTGGGAGTCAGTTCCTTTGTTCTACAGAACCCAATACTCATCTTTCAGAGACTGTAACTTGGACCTCAACTCTCCAGATCATCTTCAAGCAAGACTGACCCTCCTTTATGATGCTCTTCTGGCTACTTCTTACAACGATTGTTGGCATCTGGGGAAACCGAGCAAAGAGGTAGGGGATGGAAACAATTAACCAGACACAAAATCATACCATTTTAAGGGAACTTAGACTAGAAAAGTTACAATGTTGAGAGCTGGAAGGGACTTCGGAGTAATAGAATGTCAGAGGTTTAAGTGACATCAGGACCTAGAACCCAGAACCTAGAATGATAAAACAAAACTTTGTAACCAGGTAACAAAGCACTATACAAATGTGAGTGTTACTGTTATTCTACCAACGACCTCTTTGTATGCTTTATCATGGTATCAATATGACCCTGGTTTCCTAAAGTCTGTGTAATGGGGCTCAAGTTGAGAAGATATTTGAGGGTGATCTCAAAGATTATCTGAGGGACCAGCCTGGTTAAGAGGAAGACTCCTTGCCAAATGGCTAGCCAAGAGCTATTTCACAAACTATTCATTTGTGGTGGCAAGTGGAGGGGAAGGGAACAGTAATTCATAAAGACTTTAATATATTATCTTCCCCTAAAGCTGGTTTCACTCACTGCATTTGTAGCTCCATTCCTAACCCAGGGCCTGGGACATAGTAGGTACCTAATAAATACTTACTGATTGATTGACACTAAGATATGGAGAAAATACTATCTGTATTGATGAGGAGAATATGCACACTAACCAAATGAGAATTTAGAAGTGTTATTATTTGGGGGAGGGGGAGGTTTAGATCTGCGATTTCATTGGGATAGGGAATTCCCAGTGTGGAGATTACTTCTGCTGGTGCAGATTGGCAACCTGTCTATAGCTAAGATTCTTGAGAATCTCAGAAATCATAGATTTTGAGCTGGAAGGACCTTAGAGGTAGGACCAGAGAGATTGACTTGCTCAGCCAAGGTGATGGCAGTAGGTCTCCCTCTGTGACAGAGGTTCTTTTTTTAAGAAGCATTTATTTATGTGCAAGGCATTGTACCAAGTGCTTTACAAATATTATCTCATTTGACCCTTACAACAACTCTGGAAGCAGGTGCTATTGTTATCTGCATTTAACGATTGATGAAATTGAGACAAACAGGTAAAGTGACTTGCCCAGGGTCACAAAGCTAGTAAATGTCTAAGACTGGATTTAAACTCAGATTTTCCTGACTCCAGGCCCAGTGCTCTATCCACTATGTCAACTAACTTTGGGGGTCAAAAGATATGGGTTCAAACCTTGCCTGTGTGACCTTGGAAAAATCACTTTGCCTTTCCAGGCCTCAGTTTCCTCATATGTAAAATGAAGGAGTTGGACTATATGACATCCTATATTTTGTGGTTTCATTCATCTTGAACACTGTATTCTCTATGGTACAAGGGCAGCACCAGAACCAATTTTGGTATTCTATGTTCGAAGAGAGAGAAATTTAATAGGTCCTCTTTTGGGGATGTCAAGAAGGCCTAGTCAAGTTTAGGTAGCTTGAGTTGGACTATACTGGCAACCTGGTCCAACAGAGGAAAGAAAATCTAGAATGAGGTTTTTCTGTCAACTGCAGAAGATGCCTTGGATCTCTAAGGAGTACCTGCTTTACCCTCCAACAGAGTATGAAATTCCCATGGTGTGTAACCACCTTCACCTTAGTCTACCCTTGGTTTGGACAGTTCCTGACTACCTTCCTGGTGGGCATAGAGGTTTGCCTTTAGATATTCAGTCCTTGGGTTGCCTATTAACCATAGATACCCCTGGAAAAATAGTGCAGGTCACTCACAGAGGAATCAGGATGGGTCTGAATGGACAGAAGAATGGAGAGTGGGGAGAGAATGAATAAGAATTTGGGGACAATAGTCACAGCCTGTAAATGAGGATAGAGTGGGTGCTCTGGGGTCATTAGAAGGGCTCAAGTCAGGTGGCACCAGGAGAGATGCCAAGGGAATCAGCGGGTACACATCAAAGACATGTTCCTTGGTGGGAAAGACTTCCCCTCTCCTCCAAGAAAAGTTTTGCTGATTCTGCCATTTTTTTGGAGAGTCCTTTTGGAAGTGGCCTAATCAGTCCTAATATTTTGGATTTTCCACTACTTTCAAAAACGTAAAAGTACACAGAAGCATCTGGGACAACATGGGGTTATGAGAAGAGCCCTGAGTTTGGAGTCAGAAAAGTTGGGTTCAAATCTTGGTTCTGCAATCTACCCCCTCTATAACTTTGGACAGCTCACTTAACCTCTCCACACTAGGCCTGATTCTAAAGGTCTTTATAGTAAAGCAAGGGTTCTAACCCTGGGGTCTGTGAACTTGAATTTTTAAAAAATATCTTGACTTTTTTTATATTCATTATAATTCATTGCCTCTGTACTTCCCTTAATTTTACATGATGAATGTAAAACCACTATTCTGAGACTCAGGGTTCACCAGCCTACCAAAGGAGTCCATGGCACAAGAAGGGTTAATAATCCCTCTACTGAAGGAAACAGGTGCTACAGTGGATAGAACATGGAGCCTGGGGCCAGAAAGACTTGGGTTCAAATCTGGTCTCAGATATTTACTAGATCCATGATCCTAGGCAAGTCATTTAACCTTTATCTGCCTCTATTTTTTTAATTATAAACTGGAGATTATGATAGCCACTATCTCTTAGTATTGTTGTGAGGACCATGGGAAAGACTATTTGTAAAGCATTTTGGCACAGTGCCTGACACATAGCTGATATTTAAAAAATGTTTCTTCCCCTTATTGACAAGGTTAATTTGGAAAGATAGAAGTTGAGCAACTTTAGTCAAATTACTTCTCTTTGCCCTCAGTTTAGGGTTGGACTAAAAGGCCTCTAAGATTCTTTTCTGCTCTAAATTATTTATGATCTCTTTGCCAATGTGGTGTTGGGGCCCTCACCTCCCAAGAATCCTGTGGGCAGATCCTCAAGATTGGCCTGTTCCCGGTAAGTGTCTGTGATCTATCAAACACCACTGGCAAGTCACCTTGAGGTCTGGACTTGGAGCTTAATATGGGCTGTTGGCAGGAGGGGGCAGCGTTGAAGCAGTCCAAAGAAGAAGGCAGTTTGCCAGATCAAGCCCCAGTTGTCTCTGCTTCCCCTTAGGACCAAAGGAAGAAATGTTTCAGGGGATCCTGGAATTCATTTGATACACATGCCTCATTTTGCAGAAGAAAACAATTAGCCACAGAATTCAAATGACCTGCCCAAGGTCATCTAGGTCATGGAACAAGCAGGTTCTTTGATCTCCTATTCAGGGCTCCTGCTGGTCCCTTTCTAGATGGTCCCCCAAGTTCTTGGACCACAGCCACTTCAAAATCTTTCTCAAATTCTTAGAATCCTTAGTTTGCTGTAAAGTTCAGGTCAAGCACCACCTTCTACATGTATCCTTTCCTGATCCCCCAGATGTTAGTGTCAGCCTTCCAAATTGACCTTGTACATATTTTGTACATACAATTATTTTGTACATACCATTTATGTCTCTGGCTTAACTGTAAGCTCCTTAAAGGCAGACACTTTTTCACCTTTCCCCAGAGCCGCAAGGTGGTGCAGTGGGTGGTCTGCTAGACCTAAAGTCAGAAGGTCTCATCTTTCTAAGTTCAAATCTGACCTCAGACACTAATTAGCAGTGTGACCCTAGGTAAGTCACTTAACCCTATTTGCCTTGGTTTCCTCATTTGTGAAATGAGCTGGAGAAGGAAATGGCAAAACCCTCTAGTGTCTTTGCCAAAAAATTCTAAATGAGATCACAGAGGATTGGACATGACTAAACAATTTTTTATCCCTAGCATCTGGCAGAGATCCTGACACTTAGTAGGCACTTAATAAATAATTGATTGATTTCTCTTACCACCATCAGCTAAAATGCGGCTCTCAGGGATGAAGGGGTGTGGTCCAGTGCTTTATTAGAAGCAAGAAGACCTGGGCTTCAAATCCAGTTCAGCCTTTTACACACTCTATTACTTTGAGAAAATAATTGACCGTCTCCGGGCTCAACTTCCTCTCTAAAATGGGGGTGCACAGGCAAGAAACGCAACACTTATTGTGTGCCAGGCACTGCCCAAGAGCTGGGAATACAAGCAAAGATGAAATCAGTGACTGCCCTCAAGAAGTTTACTTTCTAATACAGGAAGACAACACACAAAAAAGTGAACTAAAAGGGGGAGATAAGGTCAAGAAGTAAGCTGGAGAAGAGCCATGCTGAGACTCCAGGGAGTCTGAAATATAGCTGGGGGAAGAGTGAAGCATTTCTTCACCTTTGAAGAAACTCCCCAATTGGAGAAGGCTCCAGTGTGTCAAAGGGGTGTTTGAGGGTGAGAAGTCCCTGGAGCTACAGAGTTAGAAGCCCAGCCAGGAAAGGAATCCCTTCAACTAAAGGACCTCCACAGACCCTTTCTGCTCCAAGTTTATGGTTTCTCCTGGTTCAGTTCAGGATCCCCTTTCTTCTATTTCGTGTGCCCAAGATGAAGTGGGATTAGACAATAGGATTTTTACTAGTTCTTAAAGGAAAATAAGGGTAAAACGAGAGCAAATTCCAGAACAGAGAATTAGAGTCACAAAGTTCAGAGATTTGAGACCCAAGTCAAAATTCTGGATAGGACATGTATTCACTGGGTGAATCTGCAAATCATTTACCTTTGTTGATTCCTTATCTGTAAAATATGGATAGTAACAATCTCACAGGCAGCTCTCCGAGACTATAGTGCAGAGAAGGAGTTGTTTTTATTGGTAATAGAAATTCCTTACCACAAACATTCTACATTGATGACATCATAGGTTTGATCAAAATTATATATTCATAATAACTATCATTGCTATTATTTCCCTACTTCACAGGATTGTCTTGGAAAAATAAATTATGTAGACCTTAAATATAAAGTAAATGTGATATTGTTGTTTATTATTAGCAGGGGATAGCTAGAAGTAAAATTTTACATTGACTGCTATGCAATAAGTTGCAACAAATACTTTGTTAGTAACATTTTGTACATAGAGCACTGTGACAGGCTACAATATACAAGGCACCATCCTAGACTCTTGAGGGATACAAAGCTTTAAAAAAAAACTCAGCCCAGTCCCTGCACCCAAGGATCATGTACTCTATTAGAAGATAAGATCATATTCACAAATATGTATACAAAATGTACACAAATAATCATGAACAAGGTAGAGGGCAGGGTGGAGAGAGGATAGAGTGATAGTCTTAAAATTAGAAAAACCTGGGTTCAAGTCTTGCCTCTGACATAAACTGAGTCTGTGATCATTGGAAAGTAACTAAACTAAATGGCCTCTAAGTTCCCTTCCATCTATAAATCAGTGATCCTTTGAACTTAATTTTTCAGTATTCTAGATAACAAAACAATTGATAGGCATTTGCTATAACAGTAAAAGCAGAAACTCACTCTCACCCCACCTTCCCCGTGAGCATAGGAAACTGTTAAACCAAGTGGAATAAGAGACTGGAGGAAAGATCAGTTAAGTGGCATCAGTTTGGGTCTGTAAGGAAAAGAAAGGTCTCATGTAGAATAGAAGAGGAGAGAACACATTGCAGGCAAGGGAGAAGACTTGCATTAATTCATAGGAGCTGGAGGCAAAAGGATAAAATCAGTGGTATGCCTGGAATGTAGGATTCATGAAGGAGACTAATAGGAAATGAGCCTAAAAAGGCAAGGAAAAGCCACGATTGAGGGCTTTGAATGCCAGGCTGAATCACTGATGTTTTATTCTGATGGTAATGGAGAGGGGTCATCACATCTTCGAGGTCTTACTATCCTTAGAGAAATACACAGAACCGCCAGTCTTGATTCAGCACCATGGCCAGATGCCTCAGACTTTGTGCCCCCTCCCCCTAATCCCACCTAAATTTCATTCCTCTTCCAATTAACACTGGTGCGTCTCTCACCAAACATCCAGGGTCACTGTTCTCCAATACTATTAGTCTTATTTTTCACAGGATCAGAGAATATCAGAACCAGAAGGGATCTTATAGATTGGCTCATTTTACAGATGAAGAAGCAGAGACCTAGAGTGGTTAAGTGACTTTCCCAATGCCACAAAAGTTATAAGTAGAAGTCAGAATTTGAACCCAGGAATTCTGACTTTAAATTCTCTGCTCTTTTCATCATAGGAGGCTGCCCCCTTACCACGCATGGTAATAGATAGTCACCATCTCCTCACAATATCACATGCATGTACAAGTCTCTCCATTGGGACATTTTCATAGGCTCAGGTATTCTTGAACCTCTTCTTGCTAACTCTGTTTTCTCTGCTTTCTCCTCAGCCCCACCCGCAGATGGCTTTGGAGGTCTAACATCACCATCTTCCTGATCCTCAATCTCTCCTCGAATTCAATGCCTGGTTCAAGCTTTAGGAGACAAATAAGTAGGTTCAGGGAAGACAATACTCATCCCCTGCACTCTCCTGATGGAATTACCCAAGGACAGGTCACTTTGGATGTGGGTTGAGGACTGGACTTGCTCATGGACAGGGCAGATGAGCAGGAGGACCCATAACCTATGAAGGGACACCAATAGAGAGAAATATAATATACTATATACATGATAAGTGAGAAAGGACTAAATGAAACCTGAGGGGAAAGGTTGTTACTGCCCAAGCCAGAAACCAAAAGGCTTGAGTTTGATTCCTAGAATCAGAGTCACAATTAGGTAGAATTTCATCCAGTGAAAACTGGGGAGAGGATGGAATGGCGAAGCACACTTGAGACAAAAGACCACACAAGTCAGGGAGAACTAGAGTGACACAGGACCTTCCTACTGCCAAGAGAGGGTAACCTGCCACCCAGAGAGACTCACAGCACAACTGTATTCCATTCCTCTAGAAGGGGAATGGCAAAGGCAGTGAATGAGCCTTTATATAGCAACTACTATGTGCTAAGTGCTTTACAAATATATCATCCTCATCGGAACCCTTTTATCCTCATTATACAAATGAGGAAACTGCGGCAAACAGAGGTTAGGGATCACACAACTAGTAGAACTCAGGTCTTCCTGATTTGGGGCCCAATGCTCTATCTTGCCACCTCACTGCACTTAAACACCTTAAGAAGCCCTGATGGGGGTCTCTCATGGAAGCAAGCTCTCCCACCATGTCACATCCTATCTCTCACCTCCTTGCATTTGCACTGGCTTTCTCCATGCTTGAGATACTGTCCCTCTTCTACTCTCCACCTTGGTTCAAGACTCAGGTCAAAGTCCCACTTCTTGTCAAAGAAAGCTTTCCCTGCCTCCACTAACCCTAAGCAGTTAGTGCCTTCCCCTTTTAGATTATCTTCCTTTATTCTGTTTATATCTCATTTCAATGTAGTTGTTTGCAGGTTCCATTAGACTGAAAGCCCCTTAAGGGTTTCTTTGTGTCTCTAGCACTTAGTGCCTGGCAGAGAGTTATGATGTTCAGTCATTTCAGTTGTGTCTAACTCTTAATGATCCCATTTGGAATTTTCTTGGCAAAGATACTGGAATGGTTTGCCATTTCCTTCCCCAGCTCATTTTAGAGGTGAGGAAACTGAGGCAAGCAGGGTTATATGACTTGCTCATGGTCACATTGCTAAGAAGTGTCTGAGGCCAGATTTGAACTCATGAAAATGAGTCCCCCTGACTTCAAGCCTCAGACTCTATCCACTGTATCACCTAGCTGCCATCTGGCAAAGAGTTAATACTTAAAAAATGCTTCTTGATTGACTGACTGATTGGAAATGAGGCAGTGGATAGAGTGTCAGATTTGGTGTCGGGAAGACCTGAGTTCAAATCCTGCCTCAGATATTTACTACCTGTGGGAGTTGCCCTGAGCAACTCATTTAACCTCTCTGTGCCCGTTTCCTCATCCATAAAATTAAGGGGTTGCACTCAAACTCCTCTTAAGTTGCTTCCAACTTTAACCTTATGAATCTCTGAGGGACCCTATGTTAATTCCAGTTCTAAGAATCACCTCTCATTGGTCCCATGACCTAAGTAAATCATTTTTCCTCTGTTTCTTCCTCTGTAAAATAGGAATAATAATGTCAGTGAGTTAGTTGGGTTGAGTGAGTTTTTCCAAGATCACAGGGGTTTTTGTGAGAACAGTACTTTGGTTTTTTTTTTCATTTTATTTTAATTTTAGTTTCAATTTTTTTCCCTTCCCTTACCTCTCTCCCTACCCACTGAGGAGGCAAAAATACAATACCCATTTTACATATAAAGTCACATAAAGCAAATTTCTCCATTAGCCATGTTCCCAAAAAAGATAGAGATAAAAAAGTTTTACATATGCATCAATCTGCACTCTGAGTCAATCAGTTCCCTCTCTCAAAGTGCGCAGTATTTGTCATCGTAAGTCTTTTGGAATGATTGTGAAGTATTATATCAGAGTTACTAAATCTCCCAAAGTTGATTATCCTTACAATATTTCTGTTACTGTAGAAATTTTTCCCCTGATTCTTCACACTTCAGTTTGTAATGCTTCATTCAAGTCTTCTTTTTTCTGAAATATCCCCTTCATCATTATAACAACACAACAATATTCCATCACATTCATATACCATAACTCATTGAGTCACTCCCCAAATGATAGGTATCCCCTCAATTTCCAATTCTTTGCCATCACAAAGAGTACTATAAAAATTTTCATAAGCACGAGTCCTTTCTATTTGTGGTATCGACCTAGCACTGATATTGTTAAGTGAGAAGGTATGCATGGGTTTGTAGATTTTTGGCATAGTTCCAAATTGCTCTCCATGATTGTTGGAGTTTCACCAACAGCTTATTACTGTCCCTATTTTCCCACATTTCCTTCCAGGAATTGTCATTTTTCTGTTTTCTGTCATCTTAGTCAATCTTATGTGTGGGAGGAGATGCTACCTCAGAGTTGTATTAGTTTGCATTTTTCTAATTAATAGTGATTTAGAGAATTTTTGTATGCCTATAGATTACTTTGATTTCTTACTACTAAAACTGCCTGTTTGTATCCTTTGACCATTTATCAATTGAGGAATGGTTCTTATTTTTATAAATTTGACTCAGTTCCCTATATATTTGAGACATGAGGCCTTCATCAGAGAAACTTGCTTTACAGATGTCTCCCCGTTTTCTGATTTTCTTCTCATTTCAACTGCATTGGTTTTGTAAATACAAGAATATTTTGATTTTATACAATCAAAACTAGCCATTTTATTTTTTGTGAACCTCTCTCTCTCTTCTTTCATCATGAACTCTTTTCCTAATCATAGATCTGACAAGTAATTTCTTCCACACTCTAGTAATTTACTTATGATATCATCCTTTATATCTACATCATGTAACCATTTTGAATGTATCTTGGTATATGGTGTGAATGTTTGTCTATGCTTAGTTTCTGCCAGACTACTTTCTAGTTTTCCTAGATTTTGTCAAATAGTGAATTTTTAACCCAGAAACTGGGATCTTTGGATTTATCAAATATTCAGTTAGTGTGCTCATTTGTTTCTGTATATTGTGTACCTAATCTGTCCCACTGATTCAGCTATTGTATTTCTTATCCACTACCAAATTGTTTTGAGGATTACAATTTTGTATAGTTTGAGATCTGCTACTGCTAGGCCCCTTTCATTAACATGCTTTTCTACTGATTCCTTTGCTATTCTTGACCTTTTATTCCTCCAGAAGAATTTTACTATTATTTTTTCTAGCTCTATAACATAATTCTCTGATAATTTGATTGGTATGACACTAAATAGGTAAATTAATTTAGGAAGTATTGTCATTTTACTATAGTTGTTTGGCCCAGTCATGAGCAATTAAAATTTTTTCAGTTGTTTAGATCTTTATTTGTGTGAAGAGTGTTTTGTAATTATGTTCACATAAAAAAGATCAAACACCCTTCATCAAATGCAATTGTTATTGCATGATGATCAGAAAATACGTTCAACATTTCTCCTTTTCTGAATTTGTTGATAAGGGTTTTGTGCCCTAATACTTGGTCAATTTTTGTAAAAGTGCCATGCACAGTTGAAAAATAGATATACTCCTTTTGTTTCCCTTTCAATATTCTCCAGAGCTCCAATATATCTAACTTTTCTAAAATTCTATTTATCTCCTTAACTCCTTTATTCTTTTTTTAAATTTATTTATTTAACTTTTTACATTCATTTTCACAAGATTTTGGGTTCCAAAATTTTCTCTCCATTGGTCCCCTCCCCCCTCCCCAATACACTAACTCCTTTATTCTTAGTGATTAGATTTATCTGAGTATGAGATGGGTGAATTGAGGTGCCCCACTGGTATAGTTTTACTGTTTATTTCCTCCTATATTTCATTTAACTTTTCCTTTAAAAATTTCGTTGCTGTCAGTATTGGTATTATATTATGATCTGTGGTACCTTTAAGAAAATGTAGTTTCTATAATTATCTTTTAATTAGATTTATTTTGCTTTTGCTGAGATCATAGTTTATACTCCTATCTTTTTTTTCTTATTTCAGGTGAAGCATAATAGATTCTACTCCAGTCCCTTATTTTAACTCTCTGTGTACTTTTCTATTTCAAGTGTGTTTCATGAAAACAATATGTTACTGGCTTCTAGTTTCTAATCCATTCTTTTATCCCCTTCCATTTTATGAGTGAGTTCATCCCACTCACATTCACAAATGTGAGTTCTAACTACGTATTCCTCTCCATCCTGTCATTTTAGATTTAACTTTCTTTTTTTTATTCTGTCCCCCTCCTCAAGAGTCTGTTTTGCTTCTGACCATTGCCTCCCTTACTCTATCCTCTTTTTTATCCCCCATCCTTTGTCTGGATCCCTTTCCCTCCTACTTCCTTACTAAGTAAGAGGGAATTCTCTACTCAACTGTGTGTATGTTGATTTATCCCTCTTTGAACCAGTTGCCTGCTCCCATTCTCCATTCTACCTTCCATCGTGTAAACTCTTCCTTGTGCACCTTATTTATGTATGAAAATTTCCTCATTCTTCCTCTCCTTCCCCCCTTCTCTCCATTCATGCTCTCTTTGTCTCCCTTCCATTATTATTTGAGGTCATCCCAACATAATAGCTTCTTGCTCATGCACTCTAAGTAGACAGCCTCTAACTACCCTAGTGATGATAAAGTTCTTAGTTTCTACATGTATCCTCTTCCCATATAGAAATACAAACAGTTTAACCTTGTTTAGTCCTTTTTGATTTCTCACTCATGTTTACCTTTTTATGCTTCTCTTGAGTCTTGTGTTTGAATTCAAAATTTCTACTCAGTTCTGGTCTTTTCATGAGGAATACTTTAAAGTCCTCTGTTTCATTAAATATCCATTTTTGCCTTGTAGGATTATACTTGATTTTACTGGGTAGGTTATTCTATGCCTTCTGGAAAATCATATTTCCAAACCCTCCATTTCTTTAAGTGGTAACCACTAAATTTTATGTGATCCTGATTGTGGCTCCAAGGTATTTGGATTGTTTCTTTCTGGTTACTTTCAGCCTTTCCTCCTTAACCTGAGAGTTCTGGATTTAGGTCATAATATTCCTGGGAGTTTTTATTTGAGGATTTCTTTCAGAAAGTGATCAATAGATTCTTTCAATTTCTGCTTTGCTTTCTGGTTCTAAGATATCTGGGCAGTTTTCCTTTATAATTTCTTCACATATAATGTCCAGGCTCTTTTTTGTTCAAATAGTCTAACAATTTTTAAGTTATCTCTTCTCAATCTACTTTCCAGATCAAGGGGATTCCCATGGCTTGAGTCTGGAACTATGAGAGGTTGACATTGTTACTCTTGTTGGTTCTTGGACCACTGGATGGTCCAAGACCCATTATAAGAGCAAAAATTCTATCTTAGGCTGGATCAATCAACATTTACTAAGCACTGAGCATGAGCCAGGCACTGTGCTAAATGCTGAGTATACAAAAAGAAGCAAAAGACAGTCCTGACCTCAAGGAGTTCACATTCTAATGTTCTTTTCTTCTCCACCCATCCCCTACTCCCAGAAGCACTCCTCCAAGCCACCCAAGATGGGTTGACATCTCTGAAAGAAACAAAGTTCCTCAAAACTCCCCAAGATCCAACTAGGTAGTTCATGGGAGAGGGCAGGGAGATTGTCCTTCCCCACCTCCATTTCTAGTACTCATCCTCTATGTCTACTATTAGTCCCTAATAGTCCTGACAATTTCATGTTCTAAGATTCCTTCCAGTTCTGACATTGTGTTCACAAGATCATTGTTACCTTAAGAGTCATATCATCCATATCCTTTATTTTATAAGTAAGGAAGCTGAGACACAGTGATTTTCCCAACATCACACAGTTAGTAAATGGCAAAATCAGGATTTGAACTCAGAACCTCTAACCCTAAATTCAATGGTTGTTCTTCTGTATCACACTGCCCCTTCAAAGATCTCTCCCGGTTCTGATTTAATCTAATCTAGTCTTTTTGTTCATCTAATCTTCTCTCCCTAATGTACTTGAGAACATATCGAGAAGCCGGGAAAATGTCCACGCCAAAATATAACATGTGATTTTATCGAAAAATATCAGTGTCGCATCGATTTCCACTGCAAGCAAAATATGAAGTGCTGCTTTTACAGCTGTGGGCAGAAATGCATAGACCCAAAGGCAGGTAAAGAGAGGCCCTGAATGGGACTTGTTCCAGGTTTTCTCCTCACAGATTTTTGTTTCTGTCTGTTGTTACCCTCCCTTTCTTCCAGAAGAGGACCGAAGACATCGGGAGGGTGACGTCTTGACTTGGCAAGTGAATTGGATGTGAGTGAGGCAGGGCTGTGCAAAGTCACCGGCCTCTCGGGGCAAAGCTTGGATGCTTTGCACTCAGCTTGCCCCAGAAAGCCTGAGGATGCTGAGCTAGAGAGTTCCAGGGCTAAGACTACTGATTTTTTCAGACTCCTTATCGTGAAGGGTCAGCAAACCTTCCAGTCACACAGCTCAGCAGTATCTGCAATATCCATGCTTGGAGTAAAAAAAAACCCACAAGCAAATTCCAGTTATTCCTTTGCCATATATGCTGTAAATCAGAGTTTCTCTGCACTCTCTGCTTACAGGAAACTGTACCTCCCATTTGGGGAATGCTTTATACCGTTACTTACTCAACACCTCAGTAAATACATATCCCTAAGAAGGCAAAAATAAATAAATCTGGATTCAAATGATGACTGTTAGTATGGACAATTCTCCAAGCCTCAGGTCTCTCATCCATAAAATGAAAGTGTTGTTACATGGTAAGCATTTGTTAAAAGCATATAAAATTATATGCAGCATAAATGTAAAGTTACCAAATATATATGTGTATATGTATGCACATAAAGTACATATCTACACTCTTCAGTGAATAATGGACATTAACTGGCTAATGTTTGAGGGTTTTTTTAGCTCTTGAAATTAGATATTAAGGATCAAAACATAGACCAGAAAATATCTCCCTGATAAAGGCAGAAAGGATCCCTGGAAGCATCTTTTTCTACACCCTGATCCTTCTGATGCAAAAACTAAGATTCAGAAATGGAGAATCTTTGCCAAAATTACTTTACTGGTATCTTTCCTCACTAACTTAGTTGATGGAAGGAGATACTGGTTCCTTTAAGAGGAAGGAAATAAGTTTTAATTAAGAACCTACTATGTGCTTGATTATCAAAACTCCAGGAGGTAGACACTATTATTGTCTTTATTTTACCATTAAGGAAACTGAGGTAGGCAGAGGTTAAGAAATTTGAGACTGGATTTGAACTTGAGTCTGTCTCTAGCACTAACACTTTATCCACAGTAACAGCTAGAGAGCCCTAGGAAGGATAGGTCTAGAAGTCAAGAGATACGACTCAAGTCTTCTCCCTACCTCTTATTTTATGACTCAGATGAGATTCTTAATCTCTCTAAGTCTGAGTTTCTCTTCCATCAAATAAATAAATAATAATACCTATCTTGCTAGTCTCCCAGGGTTGTATGCCTTAAATGAGATCATGAATATAAAATACTTTCTTGATAACATAAGCAGTTATTATATATTATAATCACAATATTATTTATATATAATTATATATAATTTATATATAATAATATAATTATTCATTTCTGAAAACTGAACAGATTTCCCTGTGTCATGTTAGCCGCTGTCACCTGCCTCTACAAAATAAGAGTATTTAACTAGATGACCCCCAAGGTCCCTTTGGATGGTCCAAATAACCATTTCTGTTTGCTGGGCATTTTCAGCTTCATTTCAAAGGTCCTCTATTATTCTACCCAATCTCCATGAGACATCAGCAAGAGAAGAGAGAGAGAAAAAGACAAATACAAACCTATAGGTTAATACCAACCCTCAGTTTATATGGAGGTCTGGAGAGGGAAAGGGATTTGCTTGAGACCATAGGTGTAGGGAGTGGCAGAACCCAAATCTCTCAATTTCCAAGCCCCAGTACCACAGCCCTGGCTTGAGATTGGGCAGCCATAGCAAGGACACAGAAGAGAAGAATCTGTTCCCATTCTTTCTCCTTCATTTTCTATCCTCTACTCAGATTTATGTGAGATGACACCAGAAGTGGGCACCTGTAATGAGTTTTACTTACGCTGGTTCTACAGCATAGAGGCACGTACCTGTAAATATTTCTTCTACAGTGGATGCAATGGGAATGGCAACAGTTTTCCCAGCAAGAAAAGCTGTGAGGAGACCTGTGGTGGGACAGGTGAGAGGCCAAGCTTGGTGGACCCATGACTGAGGGGCTGATCATGGGAATAAAGGGAAGAGACTACCTTCATCTTTCAAGACACCATCAAGGTCACCTGCTTCAGCCTTTTTTATGTTATAGGCTGCCTTGGCAGTCTGGAGAACAGGAACACCTTGTCATTTTAATTCATTACTTAAGGAAGTGCTCAATTTCAGCTAGAAGTTATTTAAATGAAGATGTGATTTTTTTTTTTGCTATCCAAGTTCACAGACCACCAGAAATCTATTTGATGCCTTGCTATGTCTAAGTTGATTCTTTTATAAAAGGATAAAGCTGAGGCCCAGAGAGAGGAAAATTTTTTGACTGAGGTCATACAGTTTGTAAATGGCAGATGTTGATTTAGAACCTGGGACTCCTTGTGCTATTTTAACTTCTGGCAGGGCATCTTCCTCCGACACTGGGTCTCCTTGGTTCATCCCTCCTCTCTGAGAAGGTTTGCTCCAGTTTTGTCCAAGTCCTTTCCTTCCTTCCAATGATGCAAGGTCAGGAAAGAGGATTAAGCTGGAAAAAGAGGATTAAGGGATATTAGAAGCCAGACTGAGACAGTATATGGGAAGGAGAAAGAAAGACTGGTTATTGCCTACATTTAGTTAGCTGATTGTATTCAGAGTCTGATCTTGGTCATGATGAGGAGCATGGTACCAAGGATATAGAAGAGACAGAATTCTGTAATCACATATAATAATACTCATGAGTTTAGAAAAAGAATAGGGGAGTGATCAGTGAATCAAAGGAGGGAAGATGTCTTAGAGACAGGTTTAGGCCATGCTTTGAAGGAAGAGAGTGATGTTATTTTGGTAACATAAATTTTGGTGGGAAGCAGAGGAGGAGGCATCTAATGGGGAGTATCTGTGTCCTTTCTTGTAGTAAAGAAAGGATCGTGTCCACCCTTCCCCTTCAAAGGCATTACAAACTGTTCTGCAACCTGTCAGAAAGACAAGGACTGTCCTAAGAAAAACAAATGCTGTAATTCTAGCTGTGGCTTGGTGTGTACACCACCCTGGAAAGGTAAGATCTGGAGGTAGGATTTGTTCCTCAAAGATAGCTAGACACATGACCAGCATTAGAGATTTGGGCTGGCCCTGAGCAAAGAGTCTCAGCTATTCCAGTTGGTCATAAGCAATATCTAATCTCAGAGTGGAAGGGAAACAATTAATCTCATTTTGCTGATGAGGGCACTCTCTGACTTTCAGAGATTGTCTCAGTTTGGTTTAAAGGGTCACCAGAGGACTAGTCAAATTTTGGAGCCAATTATTGGCCATCCTTTAATTCCTCAAGGCTTAATCAAAGGTCAATTGATGCTACTACAAGATGTGTGGCCCTTGGCAGCAGAGAAGAGAGCCAACCATGTATTCAAGAAAGAATTAGTCTTAGAAGCAGAAATTGAATTACATAGAAGAGCAGGATTATAGGGATCAGCAGAGAAACATTCTTAACAGAGACATCACACTCAGTTAGGACATAAGAAGAGGCAGGATTTCAGTTTCTTACAGCATCTGAGACAAGACCTGAATCATCTTGACACATACGTTCCCTAAGTATATTCTTCTTTACTAGTACACATATGCTCACTCTTCCTACTGATGCTGTGTGTATCTGTGGGAGAGTATACCCCAGGTTTACAAAGGGAATGTCTTGTAACTTTTATTCCTATGATTCCATTACAGTAAATACCTTTTTTAAGGTAATTATGTCAATTGACTGACTATTAAAGGTGAAAGCCTGTGCACTGTTTAAGACCATTGAGGGCTGAGTTCTAGGCCTAATCATGGAGTTATCTGCTTTCTTGTATACAGTTAAGCCCTGGGACTGTCCACCTCAGCCATCCTTTTGCAATACGATTGAGAAACCCCAGTGTCAGAAGGATGAAGAATGTCGATGGAATGAAAAGTGCTGTCCTAATTGTGGCTTGACATGCATTAAAAGTTAGTAATGAATGAGGTTGGGGAAGGAGGGAGAAAGGGGAGGTGAATGCCTTTGGGGTAGTGCCAAGTTCCCCTCCTGACTTACCACCTGACTGTGGGCTGTCAGGCTAGGAGTGAAGGGAAGGGCTTAGGGATGGCCAAAGGAACCATGTTCAGAGAAAAGAAAGGGCAAATTTTCTTCTAGTTAGAAAGGCCAGAGCACATTGCTATCAGGATCTGTAACAAAAGTTACCCTGGGTTAGGAGAATTTCCCCTTCATCAACCATATCCTCCACTAGAGTTTCAGGAAAATGAGCCAATTCCAAGGCCTTCACAGAAGTCCCTGGATTTGGGGATGTTTCTGTGAGTCCCATTGCTATGTAGCTCCTGGATCTTACGATGTGGGGCAGAGATTCTTCATTTATTTTGTGTTATAGACCCCTGACTATCTTGTCCATTCTACTGAGCCTGATGGGCCTCATCTTTGAATGTTTTTAACTGCATAAAATAGAATATATAAAATTACAATATAATGTCATTTAATAAACATTAGGCAAAGACATAAATAAAGACATTTAGTAAACAAAGACATAAAATAATATCTAATATTGAAATGCAGTTGTCAAAATATTTTGTTAAAAATTCATGGACCCCAGATTCTGACTTTGGAGATTATCACCGTAGTTTACAAATAAGGAAACTGAGGCCCAGAGAGTTTAAATAGCCTTCTTGAGATCATATTGGAAGTACATAGTAATAAAGATGATGATGATGTTATCTAACACTTCTATAATGCTTTCAAATTTGCCAAGGCTTTACATATGTTATCTCATTTGATTTAGAGCAAGAGACTTAACCCAAGTCCTTCTAATGTAGATGTCATGATGGCTTTCAACTACTGGCCTGTACTGGCTGAACTTTTGACTGAAAAAGATCCAAATGAGAAAAGAACTTCGATCATGAATAAGAAAGAATCCTTTCTAATCCCTGGGAAGGGCCTGACTTCTAGGATACAGACATCATCTTTCATGCCTTTTCAGGCTATCTCCAATTCTGTCCTCCATATGTTAAGGAATACTCTCTATCCTCCAGAACTCCCTGCCCACCTCCTTCAAGGTCTTTCATTTTCCTTTTAGTTGGAATGTTTTCTCTCTTTTTTGTCTGTTAAAATTCTATTTGTCCTTCAATTTCCAACTCCAATGCTCTCTCCTCCATGAAGCCTCCCTTACTTCCCTTAGTAAGTAATGGCTTTCCCTGGCATCTCACTTTGTTTGTTCTCCATAGCACATTAATCATGTAGTGTTAGGTGACAAGCAGCATGGCATGGTGAACAGAAACCTGACCTTGGTGTCTGCAAGACATGGATTGGTAAAGGACTCTGTAAACCTGGTGTTCTAGGCTAGTGCTGTCAAATTCAAATAGAAATGGGGGCCATTAAGCCATACATGAGGATTCCTGCAGGCCACATAATGACTTAGAAAATTACAAACAAATACTATCTACATTTTATTGAATTTCTACTTATTTCGTTAAATACTTTTCAAGATGCCCATCAATTAGGAAACAGCTGAACAAGTCATGGCATATACTGTGATGAAACACTATTGTGCTATAAGAAATGGTGAGCAGGATGGTTTCAGAAAAGCCTAGAAAGACTTATATGAACTGATGCAAAGTAAAGTGAACAAAATCCAAAGAATATTGTACACTGTTAGCAGAAATATTGTAAGAATGATCAAATGTGACTTAGCTACTCTGATAAAGAATGATCCAAGACAATTCCAAAGGTCCCATCATAAAAAATGCTATCCCTTTCTAGAAAGAGAACTAATGAACTCTGAGTGTCAGATTAAACTTGCTTTTTTTTCATTTTATTTGTCTCTTGCTTTTATTGAGTTTTTTTTTTGCAAAAAGCTAATATGAAAATATGTTTTGCATGATTTCCCATATATAATTGATATATTGTTTACCATCTCGATAAGTGGAGGAGGGGCAAGAGAATTTGGAAGTTAAATTTTTAAATGAGTGTTAAAAATAAATTAATGAATATAAAGAAAATTTCCAATTAAATTATAATCTGATTTGGGCTGCACTTGGAAGAGTTGTGGCTTCATGTTTGACTCCTCTGCTCTAGGCAATTCTCTCAGATTATAAATTGCAGAGAAGTTGCTGACTTGCATTGATAAAATGAGTTTCCTTATCCAGGAGTTCCCTAAACAGTTGAAATCATAGGTCTGATCTCTATCCCTATCCCTGATATTAAATTTTATACCTTTCTGGGTTGATTTCTCAAACCTCCTAAGGACTTAAGAAATGATTGAGAGAAAGGAGAGAAGAGATGAGAGAAGTGAAAAGCAGTCTTAGAGTGGACAGAGAGGAAGATGATAACAGGAACTCATATTTATTTAGTGCTTTGAGTTTTTACAAAGTTTTGCCCTCATGGGAGCCCTCTCAGTAAGGTAGTATGAGAATTATGCTCTATAGTTTACCCAGTCATAAGCTTTAGGATATGACTTTGGCATATGAAACTCATGGGCTATAGATCAACTCAGAGGGAGTGTTTGAGGCCACACAGTGACTCCCAGTGATCTGGGAGCATAAGATCAGATAGGACCTTAGAGGATGTCTAGGCCAATGCTTTCATTTTACAATCGAAGAAACTGAGCCCCAGAAATGTTAAATGATTTGGTCAAAATCACACAACTAATTGTCAGAGGTGGGATGACTCCAAACCAGCCCTCTGAGAATCCATGAGCTGTGGAAAACCATATCAGCACTCTCATAACACGACAACATAAAAGTAAACAAGCCAATAAGTATCAGAGTCAGAGAAACAAAACATTTGGAGCTAGGGGAAAATGTCATGTTTTACACAGTATAAATTAGTATTTTTCCATTAAAAGTATGGCTACATTCACAGTAACCTTTTGATCTTATGATCTTCCAATTAATAGATACAAAAAATACAGCTGGGGCAGCTAGGTGATAAACCAGCTAGAGAACTTGGCTGGGAATCAGAAAGATTCATCTTTCTGAGTTCAAATCTGGTCTCAGACACTTACTAGCTGTGTGACCCTGGGCAAATCACTTAACCCTGTTTACCTCAGTTTCCTCATCTGTAAAATGAGTTGGAGAAGGAAATGGCAAACTACTCCAGTATCTTTGCCAAGAAGACCCCCAAACGACATCACAAAGAGTCAGACACAACTGAAATGACTAAAAAATGAAAATAATACAATTGAGACTGGGGGAGGAGGAGGAAGGCCTGAAAAATTTGGTGTTAAAATGATTGAGACCCATGAACTCATCCAACCTCCACATTTTGTAGAGGAGAATACTAAGGAAGTGAGTCATCTAAGATGATACTAGTGCTGAGAATCAAAACCAAAATTCACACTGGGATCTCCTGACTTCAAGACCTATATGTTTTCCACTAAATGTGAAGTAACTAAGTCTAAGAGGTGAAATAAGTAAAGAGATACACCTCATGCCTCAGAGATATTGCAGGTTCAATTCCAGATCATTGCAATAAAGTGGAATATAAAGAGTCAATGAATTTTTTTGTTTTCCAATTCATAGAAAAGTTATGTTTACACTGTACTGTAATCTTAATAGTACTGTATCTAAAAAAATCAATGTACATACCTTTGTAACATTATTACTGAGCAGGTAGATAAGGAAGGAAAGGATAACTAAGGGAGGGAATTTTCATTCATGCTGAGGAGATTGTGAATTTTTTCTAGATTGTTTTTAAGGAGATTGTGAATTTTACAAAAAAATTGCAATTGTACCATTTTATCTTGCTATAGACACACACATACACACACACACACACACACACACACACACACACACACACACCCACAATTTCAACCCAAACAATGTTAGAAATGTTCTTGTCCAGAGGCTCTCCATCCATAGACTCATAATATGCAAACCCTGGGGGGAAGGGGAGGATACCCATGAGGTTACTTGGAATGATCTGAGATAGGATAGACACTCAAAGGATGCAAATGAATGTCTAATTGTGGAATTAGAAGGCCAGGAGTATACAAGAGTCTGTTAGAATCATGGGGTTGATAGTTAAATTTTCAGCATGAACATACACACTTCAGAAGTCAGCAGATGTTACAAATCACAGCTCAATTTCTTGTTTTGTTGGTTGTCTAGACCTAAAGTGAAGGTTAAAATGTTAATAAAGAAGACTAAACTTTAAAAGGCAGCAGGAGTACTTCATTTTTCCTCAGAGAACCAGTCGTTAAAATCAGCACCCCCATGGCATCTTATCCTACCAGGGTCTGTGAGGAAAATTTTGTGATACACAAGAGATCTGGATGTCCTGATATTTGCTATCCAGCCTCCCCCATCCCAAGAAAGTTGGAGGATGCCCAGCTTCCAGTTCCCATAGCCCCCAAGCTGGCCCCAATCAGCCTGGTTCCAGTAAATATTTCACGACTGAGAAAGCTACAGCTCTCTGCCACCCACAACATCTGGTTTCTAGCCCTCAGAACCACAATTCCCCTCATCCTTCCTTTCCTTTTTTCCTCTTGTTCCTGTTGCAGCTCACGGTCTGGGAATGAAGCCCCGGGGAGTCTTGATCCTCAAGGGGATCAGCAAGGACCAGAGGTGTAGGGAGGGAAGCACTTTTATTAAGCACCTACTATGTGCTTTTTCACAAATATTTTCTTGTTTGGTCTTCCCAGCAACCCTAAGAAGCAGGCACTATTATTGTCTCATTTTACATTTGAGGAAACTGAGACAAAGAGTGGTAAAGTGACTTGGCCAGGATCCAACATCCAGTAAGTGTCTGAGACTCGATTGGAAGTTAGGTCTTCCTGACCGCATGCCCTGTTCTATGCACTGTACCACCAGTTGCCACAATAGAGTCTTGAAGGGAAGTCTTGTTATCCCCCAGGAAAAGAGACTCTGGACTAGGCAGTGACTCATTCCAAGAAATGGACTGAGACAGGGAGAGGAAAGCTTCTTCCTTGACCTTTTTGAGTCTTTCCAGTGATATTTCCTTAGGTCACCTCATCTTGCTCTTTTTTTTAAAGTTAATTTTCTTTTAAATTTAAGAAATCCTACATGAGGTGTGGTGACACATGCCTGTAATCCCTGCTGCTGGAGACATAGAGGTTGTTGAATTGCTTAATCTCAGAGGTAAAGTCAATCAGGTATCTTCACTAAATCTGATACCAACAGGGTGATCCTTCTGCTTGGGGAGGTAGGAGCACACCAGGCTCCCTTAGAAGGGGTAAGTCAGTCCCAGTATCAGCAGCAAGAGCAGACCTGTAAGTTGTCCCTTCCTGAGCAGAATGGAGAAGCCTGACTGAAAGATTAGATAGATAGATAGATACATACATACATACATATACAGATAGATACATAGAGAGAAAAAGAGAGACAGATACATACATACATATATACATAGATGAATAAATGGATAAATGACAAATAAGTAAATGAATGAATGGACAAATAGATAGATGAATAAATAAATGAATAAAATAAATAAATAAATGGGCAGTCTCAGTGGAAGCCTAAAGTGCCCTCATGTTCAGCTGCAATGGTGACTTATGATGGTCAAAACATAAACAAACATCCCAATATGTGAGAAGATTAATTCCCAGACTGAATGAACAGCTGGCCCAGCAGTACCCTGCCCTTCTCAGACCCAGCCTAGAGTGTTGTTGTTACTTCAAGGTAATGTATTTTAGGAAGGACATTGATAGATTGAAACACATTCAAAAGAGAATGATTAGGATGGTGAGAAGATTGGAAATCATGCCATATGAGGGTTCAATCAGAAGAATAGTGATGTTTCATTTGGAGAAGATTTGGGGAGGACATGATTCCTGACATCAAATATTAGAAGAAAATTTAGACTAATTGTGTTCAGCTCCTGGAATAGTATTAGGAAGAGTGGAGTAAATTTGCATGAAAAAAGTTTTCTGTTTCTCTGATAGACAGATACATGGAGAAACAGACAGGAAGATGGATAGACAGATAGATGGACAGACAAGCAGATAGACAGATCATAGGTGGGTAGATAGATAGATAGATGGATGGATAGATGGATAGACAGACAGGTAGATGGCTGGACAGGCAGATGGACAGAAACAGATAGACAGATGAGATAGGGAGACAGAGAGACTGTCTAAAGTTTTTAAGCACTTACTATATGACAGGTTCTGTTCTAAGCTTTGGGAATACTTTTTTAAAAACAGTCCCAGCTCTCAAGATGCTTATAATCTAATGGGAGACAACAAGAAAAGTGGTGTTGGAAAGCTGACACCAACAGAGGGGTGCACGCACATGGTAACATGGTCTGGAGAAGGTTGAGTGATGAGGTGAAAGTCTGGAGCTAGGCATGATAAGGCAATGGACAGAGAGCTGCCCAGCTATACAAGCCCACAATGGTTCTGGTGAACAGAAAAAAAGCTTTCAATGAGGTTGAAGGTTGAAGGGAAAACAAAATGATTAGGAAAGTCAGCCTTCTGTTCAGAAATGTGAAGTGGTTTCCTATTGCCTGCTGAGTAAAGTTCAGACATTGAAGGCCATCAGCAATCTCCATCCACGATGACCTATCATGATGGAGAATTCACAGTCTTTCCAGGAATCCCTTTCACTCTCTAACCTGTCACGCAGTACCATCATCTTGGATGCCACCACATTGCTTTTCAGCCTTTTCTCCTATTACTGTTCCCTATGTATTCTCCACTCCAGCCACGATGGTCTGCCTATTCTGTCTCCTCCAAGACCCTGAACTCTCTACCTAATCCCTCTCCTCAGTGTCTTTATTCCACATTCATTCCCTGAAATAAGGATGTCCTCCCTCCCCTCCTTTCCCTGTTAAAACCCTATCCATTCTTTGAAGCCTTGGATGCTCTCTCCTTCATGAAGTTTTCCCTATTGCCTTTGGTAGAGCAGGACCTTCCCTGGAACCTCATGTGGTTTGTACTGTCCCATTCCCACTTCCTTCTCCCACTCTTGTCCCTTTCCATCATGTCATAATATGTATCAGAGTTTGATTGTTTCTCACCCCCGTCCACACTGTTACATTCTTTAGAGCAGGAATCATGTCTAATAGAAATCATCCTTTATTTTACTTCAGAGCCAGAATCACAACTCACTACTCACCTAGCACCATGCTCACCAAACAGCCCAGAACGTGTGTTTGCATCTTTGTTAAAGACTTCATTAGTTTTTCTTCATAAGAAGAGAAGGGAGAGGGGAGGGGGTAGAAGTGGGGAAGAAAGAAGGGTGGCCCATTATGTTGAAATGACTCTTGTAAAGACAAAAGGAATCAATAAAACATTTTTTCAGTAGATTGAGCAGAGAAATGCAAATTAAATGGCTAATAGGATAGGAAAGGTAAATGACAAATGTTGGGGAAAATGAAACATCAATGCACTGTTGGTGGAGTTATGAACTGATTCAACCATTTTGTAGATTGGTTTGAAATTATATCCAAAGAACTATAAAACCATGCATAGCCTTTGACCTAGCACTACCACTACTAAGTCTGTTTCCCAAAAGAGATAAAAATGAAAAGGAAAAGGACCTATATGTACAAAAATATTTGTAGCAGCTCTTTTCTTGAGGTAAAGAATTAGAAATTAAGGGATTACCCAACAATTATGGAATGGCTGAACAAGTTGTGTTATGAGATTATGACAAACTACTATTGTACTATAAGAAATGATGATCAGGATATCCTCAGAAGAACCTGGAAAGACTTGTATGATCTGATGCAATGTGAAATGTACTGTGTATAAAGTAACAGCAATATTATGAAATGATCAGTCATGACTGACTTGATTATTCCCAGCAATGCAATGACCTAAGACAACTCTGAAGGACTTATGATGAAAAATGCTATCCATTCCAAGAAAGAGAGAACTGTTGGTTTCTGAGTACAAACTGAAGTATTTTTTTCTTTATTTTTCTTGAGTTTTTTGTCTATGTTTTCTTTCACAACATGACTATTATGGATATGTTTTGCATGACTACACATGTATAACCTATGTGGAATTGGTTGCCTTCTCAATGGGGGTGGGAAGTAGAGAGAGAGGAAGAAAGAGAATTTGGAACTCAAAATTTTAAAAACAAATGTTAAATGTTGTTTTTAACTGTAACTGTGGAAAAATAAAATACTAAATAAAAGCTTAAAAATGTCACAGGATGAAACTCTTCCTCCTATTTTAAGTAGCAACAAAGCTTTAACCCGGGGAAATGAGAAAAGTGCTGTGTGTTCCTGCCTGGTACCAGGGCCCCATGTACTTGGGTACTTGGTGTACTTATAGGAGATTGGAGGTCATTGAATGGTGCTGGACAGCCTCCAGCTCTCCTAGTCCAAAGTCAGATTCCAGGACCATTTGCCTTCATAAGAAGGCAGTCAGAGGATCCGACTTAAAAGAGGGTACATCACCTGAGAGGTCCCCCAGTTCTGGCCCCTGGACCCTGAGCTCCATGAGGTTCCTCAATATCTTCTTGCTTCTGATGCTGATTACCCAGGGCACCTTCAAGAAAAGTAGGTGTTCAAAAGGGAGTTGCAGAAATGCTTGCCCTCAGCCCTGGTCAAGAACAGGCAGAAGGGAGGGGAGAGGGAAGGAAGTATATAAAGTGGTGAAGGGTAACTATTCCTTGGCCCTAACTTCATTTCCAAAGGGAGTTCAACTTTGCCCCCTCACTCCCTGTGTGAATGGGGATGAGGGGTCAGGATGGGGGGAATCTGGCTCCTCTAGGACCATGGATTACTCTCTATTTTCTTCATTTTATATCAGACCAAGCTAACCTCTGCCCCACCCCTTTCTTCCCCACAAGGATAGATAGAAATCAGACCTGTGATTTTACTGGTATAGGGAATTCCCAACGGAGAACCAGCGCAAGATCCTTTTCTGCACCTTTGTCTCAGAAAGCTGCCTAGATTACAGCCATATTGCCTCGCTGGGATCCTGGTATCTGCTATGACAGTTGAGCCCCTGGGTGATCAGAGTTGGGGGATGTGATTTGGCTATTCTTCCTTGATTTATCAGGGCCTAAAGTCAAATGGGAAAAGTGGAAGGAGACTTGAGAGTTTTTTCTTTGAATTTGGTCAAATCTTACCCACAATCTGTTCAAGTATCTATGGGGTATCCATTTCCATTGCCTGACTACATTGAGGATTCTTAGGGCTTGGATCAGAAATAGACCAGTGGAAAAAATAAGTCGAGGACACTAGCTCCTTTCCACCCTATTCACTTGGTATTAATTCAATTAACTTCAATTCAGCAAACATTCATTACAAGCCTTCTGTTTCCAGAGCACTGTCCCAGTGCTGAGTGAGATAAGAGTTTAGATAAGACATGGTCTCTGCTCTCATGGAACTCTCCCCAGAAGGTTGAGCTGCAAACCTAAAGAGCTAAATTTGCTAATTGTTTTACAACAGCATATGATAATATAATACAATAATGCATAATGGGCCTCCTAGAGAGTCAAGTCAGCAAATATATATTGAGGATTTATATTGCCCTGCAAAGAAAGGGGCAAAGTGCTATGTGAAGCCCCAGGAAAGGCTTTCTCAAGGAGGTGGTATTTGAATTGGTCTTTAGAGGAGGAGGGATAGGAATTCAGCAGGTGAATAAGATGAGGAAGGACATTCTAAACAAAAGAAACAGCCTAAAAGGTACCGAGGTGGGAGAACAGAAGATGTATTCTGTTTTGGGGAAAAGAAGGCAGATAGCAATCCACTTTGGTTGAATTGTGAAGTCAGTCATTCAGCACCAGACACTTAACAGAGGAGAGTTTTGTGGAATGGTAGAGTGACTCTAGATCAAGGAAACAGGGGAACTTTGACTTCTGGGCAAACAAGCTTACACTTTGTACTGTAGAGGTCATAGGGAACCATTGAAGACATGGGAGCTGGGAAGGGATCTACATGATATTATTATGAAGGAAATCTGGAATCAAACCCCTGCTTACAGCCATGTAACTTTGGGCAAGTCATTCCATTTCTCGGGGCTTCACTTTCCTCATATACACATAGTCATATATAAGTGCTCATTTCCCCCAAAATAATAGGTATCCTCACCTACTCCAAGGCAATGGAACTGGATCATGATACATGTATATCCATGCTCATTCAGTGTCTATCTATAAGAAGGAAATAGTCACTCCACAATCTTTTCCCCTAGTGAAATGCCCCCACATCAAACTCAAATGTACCTTCAAAGAGAGGAACCATTGCACCAAAGACAGCCACTGTGAATATAATGAGAAATGTTGCTTGCTCGGCTGTGGAAAGAAGTGCTACAACCCCTCTGAAGGTATTGACAAGAGCCCCTTCAGGTGCCCCCTCAGACCACACCCCAGCCGTCTGCTCATAGTCTACTAGCCCCATCATGTTTCTGAGTATAATACCACCTGGCCTTTATAAAGGATGGCCTTGCCCAATTTTTTATTTCAGTTTGACAATTGGATTTGATCCATTTCAAAGCTTTGGGCATCATGGAAAGATCTCCAACCTGAGAAGCAGGACACCTGGGTCCCTACTTCAGTTCTTTGCTGTGTGATCCTGGGCATATAACTCCAGTTCTCTGAGTCTCAGTCACAGAGACTGCAGGACTTGATAAATGATGCACAGAAAATGAGGGGGAAGCCAGATTAGCATCTGTATCATTGAACACCTGGGTTCAAGTCTCTTTCCCCATGCAGGATATCCAGAAAAAGTGATGAGTGATGAGGAGTAATGGAGACTACTGGGGTCTGGACTCCATCAATCATTTGCTTGGTGTGTGCGTGTGTACGTGTGTGTGTGTGTGTGTGTGTGTGTGTGTGTGTGTGTATTTCCCTTCAGCCATGTGTAAATTGCCCATGGAGAAAGGCTCCTGTGGGTTGTCCTTACCCCACTGGTGGTACAACGCCACAAGCCAGACCTGCCAGCAATTCAACTATGGTGGCTGCTTTGGAAACAACAACAACTTTCAGACTCAGGAAATTTGCTGGACAGTCTGCCAGGCTTTGGGTGAGGCTATGGAACCCTCCCAACCCTACCCCAATTCTTGACATTGATGAGGGAGGGGCAAAAGAGGTCCAAAGGGATGGATATATAGGGGCTTATCTCAATTCCAGTTCAAGTGCAGCTCAGATACTCATACTCTGTAAATCCTTGTGGAACTGAGAAGAAGGCAGCTGGGTCATCCATTGTCATGAGAGCATAAAACCAACCCCCTTGTCTTTATGTTATGGCATTAGCCTCCCCCGTGCTCACTTGCTAATTCTCACAATGAACTACAATTTAGCACATACTCCCAGATCCCAGTGATGCAGGACACTTGTTCCTTGGCAGCGGAGGGGGAGGTGGGCAGGAAGGAGTCAGACTCAAGTCTGAGCTGGGCTAGACTGTTCCATGGAAAATAATATCACCACCTATTTTCCAGATCAATGATGAGAAGTCATAAACCAACAGTCGGACATTAGGAAATTTTGAGAATCTTGAGCTCTTCACCCTGTCACCTCAAGACTACCCCCCCAACCTACACCATCCCACTTTACTTGCCATTATTTTCCCTTGACCCTCAATTCCTTCCCCATCCCAGTGGGACCTTTTGGATTCATTCTCCTCTTCCCCACATTAAAATACTGAACTCATCTGTCTTGGAATGGCTCTCCCAATTTTGTCCAGATCTATTCGTCAGTCAACAATCATTTATTTAGAACTTACAAAGTGCCAGGAACTGGGTGGGGTAATGGAGATTACATGGAGGATAGGTTTCCTGGGTCTCTGGAGACGTCCAGTCTGAAGAAGAGGAGGTATTCCAGGAAGTCTGATACAGCCGTAAAACATCTGGACACATGTGGCTCAGAAGCTGACTTATTCTGACTGAGCCCAGAGCAGAGAAATTAGCCCAAGAAGTAAAAATTTCAGGGATGTCCATTAGTCAGCCAGCATTTAGTTCATTCATTCGTTTACTCATTTGTTTGTATTGTCATTTCTTCATTCACTTATTTATTTACTTGCTTATTTATTTATTATTTTTATTTATTAAGTACCTACTGGCATTTCTTTCTTTCTTTCTTTGATCATTTGTTTGTATGTTCATTCCTTCATTTGCTTGTTTCTTTACTTGCTTAATTATTTATTACTTTTGTTTATTAACCATATATTGGCATTTCTTTCTTCATTTGCTTGCATATCATTCATTAGTTTATTTTATTAACTTGCTCATTCGTTTATCATTTTTAGATATTAAATACCTACTGGCATTTTATTTAGTGCTACTGTATGCCAGGCACTGTGGTAAGCACTGAGTATGGATATTTTCTTGATACAAGGAAAAACTTTCTAAAAATCACAGCTGCCCAGTAGAGGAATAGGCTTCCTTGGAAGGAAATGAGGGAAGCATTCCACTGAAGGAGTCCATACAAAGGGATCAGTGAGTCAGAACATGTTTATTAAGCACCTACTCTGTACCACTCTCTGTTCTATGCACTGAAGATTTAAAGACCAAAAACTAACGAATAAATGAATGAATGAAAGCAGTCCCTATTCCCAAGGAGTTTGCATTCTACTGGGGGAGAAAAGACTCCCAGCAAAATGCATGGTGTCCCAAAAGTCTTAGAGCTGTTTCAAGGTTTGACAGTTTGAAATGGCACTAAGACTTTCAGAACATCCTGTGTATAAAAATAATAGTTTGACAGATTAGAAAGGGCCTCATGGAGATGGATTTGATCAGAACCCTGAATGGAGTGAGGAATTCCCAGATTTGGAAGTTGGGATGGAGAACATTCCAGGCAAGAGGAACACAATCTCTGTGTGGAAAGGTACAGGGAAATGCTACAGAAAATAGTTGATGAGGAACAACAAATTGGCCAGTTCTAGATGAAGTAGAAGATGTGAGAGCAGGATTAGTGAGTAAGCATCTTGGAAAGATGGGCAGGAGAACTTTATACCCAGACAGAAGTGTTTGTATACAGTCAATAGGCAACTAATGAAACTTCATGAATGGAAGAGTCTCTTGGTCAGACTCTTGCCTTAGGAATAGCAATGGAGCACCTACACAAAAGAAGAGGATTCTGACATGCTTCTTACAAAATGTTATTGGATCACCTGAAAGAGATTCTAAACCAATCAAAAGAACCTGACCATCCACACAAGAAAAACACAAGTGGATGCAGAATGTCTATTGCCCAGATGATGTCCTGCAATTGGATGGCCAACCTAGAGAATTAGTCTATAACTAGGTATACTTGGGACAGATAGAACAAAGGAATGAGTAGAGCCCAGAATCAAACAGAAGGAGAACACATGGCTGTATTGTCTCCAGAAAACTGGAAAGCTCATTTAATGTCCCCAAATTTCTCTCAAGAATAAAGACTTTTTTAAATTCAGTCATCTTTTGGTGTTGTGAGGCTGCAAGGTTCAGGACACTGAAGTCTCTAAAAATGGGAAAAAGTACCAGGCAGAGGGTAATGGAGAGGTGTAGAGTGGGTATGAGCACAGTCTGTTACATCTAACCAACGAGAGACTGAAGAAAAAATGTGTCATCAGGGAAATATATTTTAGAAGACAAAGGATCAAGTGAAATAATAGTAATTGTAAAAAGTGCTTAGCGCAGTTCCTGGCATATAGTGTGTGCATAATAAATATTTCTTCCCTTCCCTCCCCTGAGAGATGATGGGTACACAACCCAGGTATCCTTGCAATATCAGGGGAAAGTAAGAATGGCCTCCAGCACACTGGAGAGACTCCTTGTGTAAAAATTATGTGAAGGCATAAGCAAGAGATACACAGGATAAGTAGAGATGGATTGAAATATGTATAGTTGGAAGATGTTTTCAAATCAATGAGATCAAAAATCTATTTGCCTATTGGAGGAGGGGATGGATTGTGCACAGGAGAGATTAGAAGTAGGGAAACAAAAAAAGGAAGGCAGGGAAGAGGGAAGGAAAGAAACATTTATTAAACACCTACTATGTGCCATATTCTGTGCTATCATTATATCCATTTTCCAGCTAAAGGAACTGAGGCAAACAAAGGTGAAGTGATTTGCCCAGGGTCACCCTGCTAGAAATTATCACACATCAGATTTGAACTTGGGTCTTCCTGGCTCTAAGCCCAATACTCTATCCACTGTGCCACCTCTTACCTTCATTAAAATGAGGCAGCTCTGACTTAAGAGGATTGTGCAGTCCAGAGAGAGAAAGGTGCTGATACAAAAAACACGGAGATGCACTCCACAAAACTCAACACCTGAAATGGAAAGTGAGGAGAAGGAAGACTTAAGGATAACTCCAAGGTTGGTAGATTCAGGTGGGGTAGGGATGAGGCATAATATTTGTGTTTTGGAGCATGTAGAATTTGAGACAATTACAGGACATTGGGACAGTAAGTGATGCAGCATTGGATCTCAAGAAAGAGAGAGATGAGGACTGGAAGTGTAGAGTGGGGAGTTATCTGCTCAGTGATCAGAACACTGGACCTGGAGTCAGGAAGACCCAAGTTCAAATCCAACCGCAAACACTTATCAGCTGTGTGACTCTAGGCTTTATCTCGGTCTGCTTCAATTTCCTCGCCTTTTAAAAAGGAGAAAAAAATAGTTCCTACCTCCCAGGGTTCATGTAAGGATAACATAGCTTTGCAAACTTTAAAGTACTGTGTAAATGCAGATTACTGTGGCCCTCATTGCACAAAAGTCATCAGATGTGTTAGATTTCACCCTTCCCCCAAGGTTCTCTAGTACCATTGAGGGAGTTTAGAAAGTGTCTCAGCTCTTTGCCATTAGCTCCATCCCCTACGAATGAGGTGTTCCCCTGCACCCCAATTCCATTTAGCCACTAACAGGTTAATTTCTACACAGAACTATTTACTTCAGAGGGGAAGCTAGGTGGCACCACAGTGCATAGAGAAGATTGATCTCTCTGAGTTCAAATCCTGCCTTATACACCTGCTAGTTGTGTAACCTTGGGCAAGTCTCTTCACTCTATTTGCCTCAGTTTCCTCTTCTGTAAAATGAGCTGGAGAAGAAAATGACAAATGATTCTTGTATCTTTGCCAAGAAAACCCCAAGTGGGGTCACCACTGAATAAATTTACTTCAGAAGGCATGATCTCAAACACACAAATTTACTCCCCCAACATATGGATGATACAATCTTCCTTCTCCCTCGTGTCACCTCAGTCTCTGGGGAAGGGAAGGGCATTAGGTTAACAGTTCAGTTCCCACACAACACAGTTCTAGTTACAGTCCAAAACCTTCCTCAGACTCCAATCCCAGGCACCCTAGGACTTTCATGCCAAGTACTACCAGCTCCAAGATTTGGAGTCATGGGTTGAATTCCTGGTCCAGTGATGATCACCTCAAGTACCTGAAGGACAAGCAACACAGAACCAAACTTAGCACCCCTGGGTCCATTTCTCAGAACCAGGGGTTAAAAAAGTGTGGATAAACTGGAATCTTCACCCTGTGGACACAGCAGAAAGCAGAGAGGCAGAAAAAAGCAGGGTGGAAAACAGAGCAAATGGCTCAGTCTTGACAATTTTAAAGATATAGGCAGCCATTCAAAGTAGGCTACCCCTACCTGTGGGCTGGGAAAACAGTGGGCTCCACGCTGGGCAAACTGGGCATACTCAAAAATTCCCTCAATGGCGTCCGAACATACCCAGAGAAGCCCAAGTTATAACTGCATAAATATAATAATAGTAACAAAAATTATTATTAAATGATAACTGTATCTGTGGAAGTTGATAAGATCTCCAAGAAAAAGAGTTTAGAGAGAGAAAAGAAAAAGCCCCTGACTTTAGGGGTAAAATATTGGGCTAAATAAATTGGAGGTCATTTCTCGCTAAGAGACTGAAAACAAATCTAAAAATTCTAAGATTTTACAAGCTACTTCAGTACTAAGGGATGTCCCAGAACTCCTTGTTTGGTTGGTCTGTAAGTATAGCTTTATGTCTAATGACAGTGACAATAACAAGAGTCCTTGTTTTTATAATGCTTTAAGATTTGTATCTTTTTACAAGAATGTAAGGTGAGTATTAGAAGTATTATCCCTACCTTATAGTTGAGGAAATGTAACCTCTGAAAGTTCATTGCCCAGGGTCAGACTAGGTATAAATATGTCATGGTCAGTTCTGTTGATTCCAAGCCCAGTAACCTTTCTATTACCCTATTAAAAGAAAGGGTTTTCGTCTTTCTACCTTAAGTATTGAAAAGATAGACCCTGAGACAAAGAGCAATGGAAGCAAGCTGGGCATCTGTCTCTTGGAGAGGAGGAAGGAGGGGGCAGCCAGCAACTCCAGTCCAGAAGAATGAGGCTAGGAGGAAGATATGAGATAAATCAGGTAAAGTCTGTTTTCATCACACCACACTCCCTCATCAGTCCTTTTCCCATGACTAATGTCTTCACTGGTCCCTGGAGGAGGTCCAAGCTCATATGAGGAGACCAGTAAGATCTCTGGGATCCTTTTTATGTCCAAGGACAGGGGAAATTCAGAATGCCAGATATAAGGAAGAGTACCAGCAAAGGTATGGAAGTGGGAGGGTACTGGAAATATTTCTTGAACAGTTTAAATGCAAAACAGTAAAAAACAGGGACAGTAAAGGGCCATATTGATCGATAAGGTTGTCAAGGGAGAGCGGAGTCAAATTAGTACCAGTTAACCACTTGCACCATTAATTTGCATTTTACTGAGGATGCAGTAGGAGGAAGTGATTGGGGGCTGTGTCCCAAGAGGGGGGGAGAGATAGCTTTTAAATTGTGATGTTTTGTCATTGCCCTACATTTGACCGATGGGCTTGAAGCTGTAAAAGGGAATTATTGACTCATCTTTATACCTTTCCAGGGACAGAGAGAAAGCTTACATTGGGGTTCCCCTAGACAATTAGTTAGAGATGGTTAAGGCTACTGCAACTAGCTGGGCTGGCACTGAGACAGAGTTTCTGCCATCATCCTCCACTGGGCTTGAGAAGGAAGTCACTTCTACAAGGCAGGAGCAAAAGAAATTGTTGGAGAGGAAGTCATAGCCAAGATGAAGAGTGGTCCAACCCAAAGAAAAGTGAGCATGGGGAGGGTAAGATTGACCAACAGTACTACTGGCTTGTTCCATCTCAGCAGAATGACCATATCTCATCCCTAGATATCCAGGGGTAAACTTTGAAGTTCCTAGAATCCTTGGAAGGGACCTTAGAGTCTCCTCTTTCAACTCTCCTGACCAAGAATCTGTTATAAGAAATTATCATCAAGCTATCAACAGCCTTCTGCTTAGAGTGGCTACTCCCAACGCAGCCCCTTCCTAATTGTAAATTCTCCTTACAATGAGGGGAAGATAGCTCTCTATATCTTCCTCTCGTTTCTCCTAATTCTGTCTTCTGACATACAGAACAAGCCTAATTGCTCTTCTACAAGACCATTAAATACTTGAGGACAATGGTCACATTCCCCTCAAATCTTGCCTTCTTCAGGCTAAGTATTTCTATTTACTTCAACTGATACTTGTATGGGAGGGTCTCTCATCATCCCAATATATCTTTTCTGATTATGCTCTGATACATCGAAGTCATTCATGACTCATCACATGGTCTGGCCAGGGCAGAGTAGAACAGGACCATCCATCTTCTCCCTTGATAATATGCATCTCAATACATCTTAGCATTGTCTTATCCTTTTTCACTTCCATATCATACTTTGACTCACATATACTCTTTGTTATTTGTTATGTCATGTCATGTCCAACTCTTCATGACCCTATTTTGAATTTTCTTGACAGAGATACTAAAGTGGTTTGCCATTTCCTTCTCCAACTCATCTTACAAATGAAGAAACTGAGACAACCAGGGTAAAGTTACTTGCCCAAGATCACGTAGCTGATATGTGTCTGAGGCTGGATTTGAACTCAATGAGATGAGTCTTCCTAACTCCATACCCAGAGCTCTGTGTACTATGGTGCCACCTAGCTGCCCCTAGCAGAGTAGATCCTTAATAAAGTTTGCTAATTAAGTGATCCCTTAGTCAACCAGAATCCAGCTAATCTGACAGATTTTGGACATAGATTGAATTTGCATATTGTTGCTGTGTCCAGTGTCTCTCAGGGGTTCTTAACCTGGGGTCTGTGAATAGGTTTAAAAAACATTTTGATAACTGTATTTCACTGTCATTGGTTTCCTTGGTAATCCTATGTAGTTAAATTTATACATTAAAGAGAAAACTGCCCACATTAGTCTAAGGTTTTGACACTCTTCCAAAGAGGATGACCACAGAAAAGATTTAAGATAAATCCTTTGAAAACCTACGGGAGAGTTCAAATGCTGGGCAGCTCATGCCAGCTCTATGTCCCTTCAGCTGGCTCCATCCACCTACCAGGGCTGTGGGTGAATTTGGCATCCAATCTCCAGATCCACAACCTGGGTGTGGGGACTCGGTGTCCTGAGGTGAAAAGCCAGAAAAAGGTGAACACAGTTCAATTCCTACAGTCCCCAAACCTACCTGGATAAAGAAAGATTCAGGATCAAGAACAAGAGAGAAGGCAGTCAGGCTGGAAAGACAACCCCTGAGGAGGAACCTCAACTCCTAGGCACACCATGGGTGCCCTGAACCTCTTCCTTTTCCTATTTCTGTTCTCTATGTGTATGGAGACCCTGAGGACTCAGATCACTTCGACTGGCTTGAATAACAGTAGGTAGCCCCCATAAAAGACCCTCCCCTTACCCTTAGGCAGAGAGGGGGAGCAGGGAATCTTGGGGAACAGGAGGAGGCAAAAGTGACCCCCTTAGGAAAGGGATTTTGGGTAGGGTAACCTTGTCTTTGCTTACAATGACAGACTTGGCCAAAGGGGAGGAGAGCTATGGGAGATCAACAAGGCTGCCTTGAGGACTGTTTCACAGATCATAGGATTTAGAGTGAGACGGAGATTATAAATGATCTAATCCAGGTCTTTTTTGTGTCATGGACCCCTCTGAGAGTCTGCTGAAACCTATGAAGCCCTTCTCAGCAAATAAGGGTTTTAAATGCACAAAATAAATCATGTGCCCATAATATTGAAATAATTATGAAAACATTAAACAACAAAATAAGTTTAGGGACCCCCAACTTAAGAACTCTGAATCTTAGTCCAGACTCGAAGTCCATGCCCAAAGATCCTCCCACCTCCCTGGGGCTGCATTCTCCCTCCCATCCCAGGTCCTCCTGATGATGCCTACCCCTAGTTGCCCTTTCGCCTCTGTCCCTTTTCCATCAGCTTCTTTTATTCCCTCTTCCAAGTAATTCTTATGAGTTCTGTGTTTTAATGTGACTCTTTCCAGAGTCCTTTTCTTTCTGAACCCTTCCCTTAAATGCATAGAAAACACACAGTCCCATCTGGCCATGAATCTCACTAATCTTTCTGTACAGTGGAGCATCTGAAGGATGAGATAACTTGGAGAATGGGGGGGGGAGGCTCCTAGGAAGGGGACACTGAAAGCAGTCTTCAGCTCTGACTTCTGGAATTGGGTGGGGAATCAAAAGGCTCTTGTCAGAGGTAGATCTTCCTATCAGTGTTACCTTGGGTAAAGTTCTTCTCACTTCTAGACCCAGGCATACCTCTACAAAATCAAGTCCTTGGACTAGATTTGATTGAGTTTGACAGCTCAATAAATATTTATTAAGCCCTTACACTATAAGCACCTACACTTACATGTGTAAGGTGAGGGAAGGCATTGAGGGGAAAGATAGGCAGAGAAGAAAAGGAAATGTGCTCATTGCCTTTCAAGGCACTGAAAATTGAATTGTTCTCCAGGGAACTGCCCCAAGGTCAAGGTTCATTGTATCTATAAGGAGAAGGACGTTTGTGATGAGGACAGCAACTGCCCAGGTCTCCAGAAGTGCTGCTTGTTCAGCTGTGGAAGGAAATGCATTACCTTCTCTCAAGGTGCTGACCATAATTTTTAGAGCCCCATGGGGGAAGCCATCTCGACTTCTGTCACCTCTTCAATCCACCAAAGGGTCGGTTGCTGACCATCTTTGTGTCTAAGGACCCGATACAACAAATTCCAACATAAGTCAAGGCAATGGGTGTAATGTAATGTAAAGGATATATGGGTCCCATTCCCAGCTCTTTTCATTTTACTCTTTCCAGTTACTGTGGGATATTATGGAAGGCAATTTCTTCTCTCTGGGCCTCTGCCTGACATTGAGATGCTGTGATTCAGAAGGTGACCTTCTCTCTAATCACCTAGGCTGAAGTTTCTTTCTTCTATTCATCTTTACCTTGAGGTGTTAAGGAATTGTCAAGGATACTTAGCTAGAAAGTGGGAATAGTGAAGCCCCAAATCCAGGAGGCCTATTTACCATCATTGGGCTCTTCCCTCAAGTAATACAGACAAGTTTTGCGGGGAGGGTAAGAAGGGAAGGGAAATGTCAGTGTTATTCTGGCCCCCCTTAGCTAACTCCCCTGGTGGGAATGGTTTCTCCTCAGTCATATGTAAGCTGCCCGCAGATCGTGGACGTTGTCTGGCCTCTATGACGCGCTGGGCATATGATGATGACATCAAAGACTGTGCCAAATTCTTCTATGGGGGCTGTGAAGGAAATAACAACAACTTTCAGACCCGGGAGATCTGTAGGAAGACATGTAAGGCATTGGTCAAAATATGAGAAACCCTGTTGTAACTAATCTATCCCCTTCAGAACTTTGAGGCTGCTGGTGGGTATCTCTGGGGGAAGGGTCCCTCCCCACCCAGGGCCAGGTGCCTCTCAATGAGCAAATAAATGAATAAAGCATTTACTAACCACTCACTGTGTGCAAAGCGGTGTGCTAATTGTTGGAGATTCAAGTAGAAAAGACAGTCTCTACTCTCAGGAAGCTTACCTTCTAATGAACAAGACAACATATATGGGAGATTTCAGCTACATTCGTTGGAAAGGTCCTATTGACCTTAGAGTGCAGCAGCAAAACAGATGGTCATCACTCTTCTTTAATATCATTCCCACTGGGAAAATGAGGTTACATTTTTATGTTGGACCATCTAAAAATGCCAAGGACTTTGGTGACAAGAATGTTCTATTCTAGATCTTAAGGAGACGTGACTGCCACCTACAGCCCCATCTCTACTATGGTTGCTTCCCAAGATGGTGGCTGTGGATACTGGCATGGAAACACTATGATTCCCGATTCATGGTCCTGAGTTGTCTTTATCAGGGTTTGAGGGGAAATGATGGTCAAGATGGATGTGTTTATTTGACTAGCCTGGCCCATGTTACCTCCTGTCTCTTCCTCAGGCTGCCTTGCTGATTCAGATGAACTGGTTGGCTTACCTTGTGAGAGGCAGTTAATGTCAATGACTATCCCTTCTTCGCAGGAACTGCCTCCTGGGATGATGTTCATGAGGGCTTGGCTAGAAGCAAGGACCAGTGGGAGGTGAGAGGGTTTACTGACACCTAAGGGCTCATGTGTCAAATCTGCCTGTTGGTGGTAACTGCTTGTGGTGATGGGGAAGTTGAACCCTTTCTCCACACCAGTTTCTCCCCTCAGTGGGGGCTGAGCTGGAAGCTCAGTATGGAGGATATTGTTTTCCCAACATCCTTGGCTTCAGAGTCCTGAGTTTTTTCCATCAGGGTCTGATAGGAGATGGTGGTCAAGGTGGTAGTAAGGGAGGCTGGATTTGCCTGGTACATGCTGCGTCTTGAATCTTCCTCAGTGTGTCCTGCTGCCTCTTTTATGGCTCACAGATGCCATTTTGGAGAAAATGAAGCAGATAGGCCTTACTTCTTTCCCAGAGGATCTGAAAACATCCCATTACCCATTAGTGCAGAGCTGGGCCTAGGGCTACTCCAGTTGTCTCTTTTTTCCATTAAAATGTTGTAATAAGTCATCCTATTCTCAAGTTCCCAGGAGAAAATATCCATTCTTGACCAAGGAAGTCAGATATTGATCTAAATTGGACTGAGTGGATGAGACTGTCTCATTGAAGACACTGTCTTCAACTATTTTACACACACACACACACACACACACACACACACACACACACACACACACACACTCGGGTCTTTCAAATTACCAAAGTCACAATGCTTTTACCTCATGACCTACCTGGAATTGTTTTCCTCCCACTTGAAGTTGCCCCCCAAACTATACCCTCACTCTCTGCTTCTCATCCTCTTTGTCTGACCCAAGAATCTCTTCAGACTCACTTTTTCCCTCATCATCCAATCCCAATGAAGATTAGTAAATCTGTGCCTTTCCTGAGATCACTAAAATTCCTAGGTGATCAGATAGGGACAGTACCTCATACATTGGGGCAGCTAGGTGGTGCAGTGGATGGAACA
>CM053769.1:120248986-120267403 GCA_028658325.1 Potorous gilbertii
CTCGTCTTTCTTACCCTCCTCAACTCTCCTCTTCTCTTCTCTTTCCTTATCTGTTCTCCCCTCCTTTCCCCTCTCCTCCCCTTTCTTTTCTCTCTCTTCCTTTTTTTTCTCCTTCTTTTAATCTATCTTTAATCTATCATTTAATCTATCTTTAATCTATCATAACAGGAATCTATCTTTAATCTATCATTTAATCTATCTTGTTTATGACTTACTTTCCTGTTATGATTCTTTCTTTCAACTCCTCCCTCACACTTCCCCACTTATTTTTCTGTTGTTTCATGAACTTAAATATAAACCTGTATTTAACCTTCCTTTATCTCTTTCATGTAAGAGTAAAGTTTATACGATGACCTTTTCCCCATGTTTCTAAACTTCTCTTCAAACATAAGAATGATGAGAAAATGACTCCCCTTTCTTCCTCCTTTCTACATAGATGTATAATCAGCAGGACAGAATCAATCCACCTACTAGGAACATTTTTGAAAAAGAAATTAAACTCCATCAATTCTCTTTGAAGACATTAAGGTCCTGAAGAGACATATGTCTTCTCCCTATATTCAAACCCTAACCTCCATACCAGCCTACTTGCTTTTAGCTTAGCCTCTGCCTCCATCATTGAGGGGAGAAATCATTGTGGAGAAGGAGTTCACCTTCCCCATCACCCAAACCCTAACCCTAAATGTGCACTACCACACCATAAAGTCCTTTCCACTTATTCAAATACAGTTGCTTTTCCAGGTTTCTCTTGACACTTGGTTTGAGTTCCAAAGTTCCTGTTCATCCCTGGTCTTTTTATCAGAATTTTACCTTCTATTCCATTAAAGATCTATTTTTCCCTTTTATAATTATACTTAGCTTTACAGGGTAAATTATTTGTGATTATAAGACCATATCTTTTGTCCTTTGGCATATTGTGTTAAAACTCTTATTTTTTGTTTGTTTTCTGCCAGGTTTTGTGTGATCCCAACTTCAATTCCTTGATAGTTGAAATAATTCTTTCTGAATGTTTTAATTATTTTTTTTCCTTTGGATTGAAGCTCTGGACATTCCTTGGATATTCTCTTTTGAACTTGTATACAGGAGGCAACGAGTCAGCTCATTCAATCATCACTTTGCCCTTTGGTGCTGATAAGTCTGGACAGTGTTTATTTAGAATTTTTAAAGTCATATTTTTCAGCAAGCCCAGGGATTCTTACACTATCACCATTTCTCCAGATCAGTTGTTATTTGTTTTTGTTTTTAAGTATCAGATAGTTTACATTTTCTTGCATTTTTTCAGTGTCTGGATTTTGTTTCACTCTTGCTTTCTTGTGATGTTCTTGACATCTCGTTGGCCTATTTCAGTTTTCAGAGAGTCTGTTATGTGGGTAAGATTTACCACTTTCTTTTCCCAGCTATTTATTCTCCTTCCAATCTCTTGCTTATCTCTCTCTAGGTATCCATATAGTACTTGAGAATATCTAATAATTTCCTTTAATTCTCTGTTTCTGGTGGATAAGGAACTTTATCCTTATTTTGAGGAATTTTAATATATCTATAGATCTCTACATATATATGTATTCTGTATAACTTTGCATATTCTGTATAACTTTGTAACAGTGTTTGAAAATGGTTATTATATTTGATTTAGTCAATTAGTTTCTGTGCTGAGACTCTGTGCCAGGCACAGGCTCCACTCATTGCTAGGTTACATGGTGGTATCGTTGCCCCTGCTTTGCCTTTCCCTGGGTCCCTTGGTTTGCTATGCTGAACTCTTCTTCCTGAAACTAGGCACCTCCCCAAACCCCCTGAATCTTGGAAGTTCTGGACAATGTGTCCTCAGGGCCCTCAAGGTCATTCAGGATGTTACTAAGGTCAAGCTTCTCTGCTGAACCCCACTATCACTTCTCTAAAACTAGCCACAGACTCTTCTCTTAAATTCAGGATTTACACCTTCCTTCAACTACCATTACCCTTAAAAGGGAATTTTGAAAGTGTTACTTCTTAATGTGAATAACAGTTCCCTTTAAAACCTAGGCAACTGCAAGACTCATCAAGCTGGGTATCTCTGGGCTAGACTGGCTCACCCTGTTGCTGCATTGTCCAGTTAGAACGAAGCTCACAGTCCATAGCTTAGGCTAATTATCCGGGCAAGGCAAACCAGCCTGGCCAGCTCTTTCTATATGTACAGAAAAACAGCTGGCTACAGCTCTTGTCTTTCTCCTTTTCAAACCAGAGAAAGTAGAATAGGGCTGCATGCCTTTCTGAGAAGATTGCCTCTTTGAAGCCTTAGGGGCACTGAAGAGCAGCAGCTGAAGCTTCAGTCTGTATCCAGTCAGTCTCCAGGAATCATGGAGCTGAAGCCTTCTGTCAATTGACTGCCTGTTGCTGCTTCTTTCTCCAACTCCCTCCAACAAACTTCTTTTCTGACCCACCTCCCCAGACATTTCTTTGTTCTTTATCTATTTCTTCTTGCTTCAGCCTCAGCTTCCTATCTCCTACATGTCCTCCTTCATTGTCTTGGTCACATTCTTGGCTTTGAAACCAAAACCATGCTACTGTCTCATCCTCATTTCACCAACCAAGGCCCCCTCTGGAAGGCATGTCCTCTTCTCCTATTGATGAGTTCCTCTTATGGTTTCCATTTTGTGGACATGACTTTCATTTCCCTCCCAGTTCCATTCCTAGACTCTGGGAACCCTGAGCCAGGCCCCTTCATTAATCATCCCCTTCTTCCACCCCACTTTTTAGCTTCCTTCAGTGCATTGTCCTACCCTACTAGAATATAATCTCTCTAAGGGAAGGGGCTTCTTTTAACTTGTATTTATCTACTTGGTGCTTAACAGAGTGCCTGACATATAGTAAGAGCTTAATAAATACTTGTTTCCCTTCCTTTCTTTCTTCTTCCTTTTTTTCCTTCTTCTTATGTTCATTTATCTTTTAATAGTTTAAATTAAAGCTTTCTGGTTCCCAGTAACTAACTTTTCACTTAAAAGCAAACACTCCCTCAATTTCCTTATGAAATCAGTAGTCCTTTTCAAAACCACATCTGAGTCTCCAAATGTTTACATGGCTTCCCTCTTTTTAAAAAGTTTTACATTGTTTAGTCATTAAACCATCATTTGCAAATGAGTTAGAGGACTGTTTTACCCTGCAGCTCTAAATTTCCAACATGATCTTCCAACCAATTTTGTATCCTTGAAATTGTGGGTTTTGTACTTACTTTGCCTGGTTTTTCTTACATAAAAGTTCATTCTCTTTCCCTTCAAATCATTAAAATCTTCACATACTCACAAGGCATTATCTTTCATTATTCATTAGGTAACTTGAATCTCTATATTTATATCATAGTTCCTCTTCTGTCCAATATAGCAAATCTATCTGAAAGAGGTGATTCTTCATACACGTATTTTAACATTTTTTACTACAATAAGTTCTTTTCTTGCTTCTTTCAGGCATCTAAATGTTTACTTGTGACAACATAGCTTCCAATCTTTGAACAATTTGTTTGAACCTTTACTTTTACAAAAAAGTACTGTTTCTACCCTTTTCCATGCTAAACTACTGAAAAGATCTTAAAGGGACAGTACATTACAAATTCTTCCAAAAGAAAACTAGGGAAGGGGGATTGATGAATCCCAGGCCTCCATAAGAAGACAGTAGGATAGTCCCAGACTATCTGGAACAGAAATGGGATGGCTTGTTTCCTCTTCAATTCTTAACACGTACATGGATATAGATGGAAAGATGGGATCAGTTTGGTGGTACCTGGCTCCAGACTGCCATTTTAAATCTTCTTATCTCCTTGGGAGCCTTTGCTGGTATCCAAGAAGATCTACTAGAATCAATGGCCCGCTAGGTTGTTGCATAGATTAGGTTAAAAGGGTTCCCAATCATCACCTAATACCTTGTGAATTTTCTTGAAGGCTTCCTGAATTCTAAGCAATCACCACTGAGAAAGGGAATTCAGCCTTTGTCTCTGTTGACTCATTAGTGGTGAGTTATGGAAACTCCAGGCCCAGCACTTTTCGGTATCTCTCATGTGACTCAGGTAAGCACACTCCATCTACAGTACATCTGGCAGAAGAGACCAGGGTATTCTTTAAACATCTATCCTGCCCTTCCCTAATCCTCCTCCAAGTGACTTGGGAGAAGTCTGGAAACCTAGCCTGGCTACACAATTTGGCTGGTCTTTTCCATGTTTTCTTGGCCAGATTCCTGAGCACTGGGCACTGATAAGGGGCAGAAGCTCAGAAAGGGCAAAGGTCTTTAACATTTAGCCAACAAGAAAGAGGGAGAAGGGAAGAGGGAAAAGACCCTGAACTTAGAGTCAGAAAACTGGGATGAGAAATCAAATTCAGTCCCTAACTCACTGTGTGACCTTGGGTAAGTCCCTTTGCTTCTCTGAGCCTCAGTTTCCTCCTATGTAAAATAAGAAGAATGGGTTGAATTATCATAAAGGTTTCTTGCAGGTCTAGGACCTAGGACCTATGGGGGAGAAGATAGCCTAGTTCTAGATCCCAAGATAGAAAGTGACAGAACCAAGTTAAGAACCAGATCTCTAGTGTGCCAGTTGTTTCCCCTTCCTGTATCACTGTTTCTTATTCCCTTGTTGAACACAGTCCCACCCTTCTTGGAGCCAGGCCATCTCCTTCTCTCTTTGTTCCTGCATTCAAACCAGAAATTGTTTTGGGTGATGAGCAGCCCATAGAGTCTAGATTCAGGTCAAACAGGAAGATGGTAGAACTGGGAGACCTCATGGTACTGAGTGTCGGGGGCTTGGATTTCTCCAGCCTCCCAGTTTCCTGCTGAACCAACCTTGCTCAGCTGTGGAAGTTGGATATTATTCAGTGATGGGCACTCATCTCTGTGCTGCAGACTCCAACTCCTCTAGGCCAAAAGGTGTGATGTGGTGATTTCTAAGGTCTAAAATTGTTCTTGATTCCTATGAATCAGTGGCAGGTCAATAAGCAGCTGAGCCAGTTTTATTCAGATCAAAGATGTAAGGTAAGGAGGCCTCTGAATTACAGCAAAAGCTGGCCTTCTCACACACAGATTCAGGGGCACCAGTCACCTCTGGGAGGAATCTATGACTTGCCCAAGAAAGACCTTGAAGGAGGAGAAGTTTGTTTCATCCTTGCCCCTTCCCCTTCATACATATGTGTCCAGGGAGTTCAACAGACTTCCCCCTCCACCCAGGGAACCACCCCCCACCTTCATGCCCTAGGAAGGAGCAGAGATAACTGTAGCTGTCAGAAGAAGTAGGCTAAGGACTGAGATATGTGATTTAAGAGACATCAGGAAAGATTCTGACCTCTGGTTCTAGAATTTCTTCCAGATCTTGAATCTTAGGATACTATGTCTGACCCTCATGGATGCTCCTACCTGCTTCCATTCCATCCCTGAGCACTCATTGACCTTTAGACTCTCCCAATGGAAAGAAATCTTAGAGGTCACGTATCTGATGGCCTCTATTCATGGAGAGCAATTTGAAGTTTGGAGAGGATGGGTGATGTGATCTGCCTGAGGTCATTGAGTGAGGAAACATGTGATCCACCTTCACACCCAGTCCTATCAGTCTGGGTCCCAAAAGTTTGCTGAATCAGCACTTAGTTGAACCAGGCTTTGAACCCAGTTATAAACATAGCTTGTAGAGTAGTAAAAAAAAAAAAAAAAAAACCTTGGAAATCACCTATGCAAATGACCCATTTTACATAGGAGGAAATAGACCCAAGGAGGTTAAAAAGCAACTTGCCCACAGTTATACCTTAATAAGGAGCAGAACTGTCTACTCTCCTCTCCCAGGGTCTACAGAACTTCCCTCTACAGACCTTCTTAATGGCAATCATTCAGTCTCTATGACAAGTCATCAGTGATTGTTATATTGAACACAAACCTGGTAGGGTTACCATCATTAAAAGAGCTATGCGGAGGACTCTCTTTCTTCTGGACTCCTCCTTTGTCACAGCTTTCTTTGCCTTAGACTTCCAGGGAAGGGCTGGTAGAAGGAATTCCTCCAGCCCCATCCCCAGTAGGAATGGGGACTTAGAGTTGAGACACTTAGCAGTGGGAGGCTTTCCCTCCCCAAGAGAACTTGACTCTGGGGTTGCTTGAACCTCAAGTGTTCAGCTGCCTTCTCTTACCTTTCTATGCACAGATCAGTCACAGGATAGCCTAAGAAATGGAAGTTTCCAAACTTAGTGGTCATCACTTGAGTCAAGAGCTGCTGACTTTCAGATTCAGGATTGGCTCACTAGAAAGCGCATGCTTCAAAGAGGAGAAGGAGACTAGTGGGAGAATCCTGTAGCCGAAGGGCTAAAGTTACACCATGACTGGCCAGGAGATGTGGACTTTGGCAGGTTTTCCAAGTGTGCTCTGGCAGAGAACCTCTGTACAGGACTAGACAAGGGATGACTGCAGGCTAGGATGTACAAAGGACCTCAGCCTGTTGGATATCGGATCATTTTCTGTACTAATAGGAGGGAAATGTTTTTCTTCCTCCTTGCTCCTGCTCCCTCCCCCTCTATCATCTTGGACAACTCTTACAGTAGCTCCCATTCTCCCTTTCCTTTCCTTCATCTGCCAACACAGAATCAAGATTCAGGGCATCTTGCTCATGTGGTTTATTCACTGGAAAAAGAATACATCAATTTAGGAAAAATATAATTGTTAAAGGACTCAAGAAAGGAAAGGCAGTGAAGAGGAAAGGACATTTGTTTGGTGATGAGAACTGAGTTCATTTCTTCCTCTGACACTTACTACGTGATTTTGGCCAAATCATAGGATGACTTCTGGGCCACACTTACTCATTAGTAAAATGAAGTTGGAGGTGGGAAGTGGGGGTGAAGGAGGGCGATTGTTTGCTTCCAGTTCTCAAATTTTTGGATGCTCTGTCTGGTCATATCGGAAGCTCCCACCTCCTCCCTTTTCATTCTTTGGGTCTTTAGGTCTCTGGTCCTCATCCTCCAGGCTTGGTGCAGCCCCTGCAGCTTGGGAAGAAGAAGGCTCTCTAATCCTCTGTTCCTTCCCATACACTATACTGACATGGTGTAGCTAGGTGATGCAGTGGATGGAGCTCTATTCGAAGAGCGAGGAAAGATCTGAGTTCAAATCCAGTTTTAGACACTTACTAGCTGTATAACCTTAGGCAAGTCACTTAATCGTGATTATCTCACTTTCTTCTTCTGAAATGAGCTGAAGAAGGCACCAGCAAACCACTTCAGTATCTTTGTCAAGACAACACCAGATGGGGTGTTGAAGAGCCAGATGCCACTGAAACGACTCTACAAAAACAAAAAGTGCCCAGGGCTGGGTCTTTGGGGCCCATCATGATTCTCTTAGCCTTTGGCCTCCATGTTTACATGTCTTCAGTCCACCTTGGCCCCAAAAGAGAATAGCTCTTTCTCCTGGGAATAACTCCTGACAATTTGAGATTGACTTTGCTTAGCACTCCTCCTACAATTCCAATCATCCTACAATATTCAGTCATCTTGGAGAGGGGCTCACAAATGTAGAGTGGGAAAGGCCCTCAGAGGCCCTCCAATGCCACCCCTTCACTTGCCAAGTGAGAAAAATGAAGCTAGTCAAGGGGAAACCATTGCCCAGGGTCACCCATCTAAGAAATGCCAGGAGAAGAGGGGTTGAGATTCCAGTTTTTACACTGACTTCCTGGGGAAACTTGTACAGAAGCTCAACCTTCCTACCCCTGAGAGCTTTTCCAGAATGGAATGGGTTGTCTCGGAAGGCCATGAGCTTCCCATCACTGGAGGCCTTCAAGCAAAGGCTGGAGGACTGCTACTGTGGAATATTAGGGAAGAATTCCTGGAGAAGTAGACATGGGACCAGACGATCCCCAAGCTGCCAGATGCTGCCATTCTACAAAGCACATCGATTCCTGAAGCTTTCCATGGGGACATGTTGGCCTAAATCAGCATAGTAAATGCTTCACCATCCTGCTGAAAGATTATTACTGGCTTTCCGTGTCCTAGAGAAGAACAAAGAAAATAGACTACTCATCTCCAAGCCCTCCCTGTCCTTAGCCCCAGACCTCCTCCTTCCACCCCTCCACAGGCAATCACTAGATCAGTGATTGAATGTCCCAGGCCACATGGACCTCTCCACATGCCATCTGTTCATTCTGATTTTCTCATCTTTGTGCCTTTGCTAACACTTTGCAGTTCATGTCATCCCCCATACCTCCCACCCTTGGACTCCACAAACTCCAGTGGCTCCCTATCACATCCAGGATCCAATAGAAAATCTTTTGTTTGACATTCAAAGGCCTTTACATCCTACCTCCAGCACCCCTTTTCCAGTCTTTTCATACCTAACACTCCCCCATGGACCCTTTGCTCCAGTGACATTGGCCTCTTGACTGTTCCTCACACAAGACCATCCATCTCCCAACTCTGGACATTTTCCCTGAATGTCCCTCCCACACCTGGATTACCCTCCCCTCCTCACCTCTCCCTCCTGGGTTTCCTTGTGTCTTTCAAATCCCAGATAAAATCCTACCTTTTTCGGGCAGTCTTTCCCCATCCCTCTTAATCCCAGCACTCCACTCTGTTGACTTTCTAATTTATCCTGGATGTAGCATGTTTATATGGAGTCTCCCTCATTAGATTGTGAGTTCCTTGAGAGCAGGAAAAGAACTCCTTTTGTCTTTTTTGCATCCCCAGTACCTAGCATGGATCCTGGCACACAGTAGTCATGTTATAAATGTTTATGAACTAGTACTGTCCCTCTTTCCTAGAAGGGATTCTTGAACTCCCTACCTCCATCTTAGATCTGGCTGCTGACAACCTTCTCTTTCTTCAAGAAACAGCTAAAATGGCCTCTCCTCCAGGAAGCTGATTGGATTTCATATTTGCCCACACCCTCAGAAGTCCTAGGAGATAGCTCACAATCCTTGTTTCACTTGCACTTAGATGCATTCATCTTATTCTGATGAGGATTAGATTTGATTGCAAAGAAGGAGATTGTTCACTGGGAACCATTTGATCCCTCACATGGGATATTATCACAGGTACTGAGATGTTAGTGTGTTAATACTAGTGTATTAATGTGATAACATCCATTGATCCCTTTAAAAAGTATACAGGTGTGCTCAGAAAGAACAACACCATTGCCTAATCTGAAAATTGGCCCCATCCCTCGAGGCGTTTGCAGAGCTAAACCTGGCACCCAGTCCAAGGTGGGGGTCCACAGTAGCTTTGAGATAGGTCAAAGAAAAAGCTATAATCCTACGTCTGTGACATCTTATGTATATCAGCCCCTTCAGACAAGGGGTAAAATTAGATAGGGTTTTGTATCACCTCTGAGTGGATCTGAGAATAGGGCTCCCTTTGTTACTTCCCAAAGGTCCAGCTAACCACTGTGCAGTGGTCAAGAGCTAATCTGGATCAGAGCCCATTGGAAATCAAAGTCTGAAACCCTTTCCATTAAACCACTCTACCGCCTCTGAAATTCTTTGGCCTCACCATATTCCAAGCAGGTAGCCTTGCAAATGTGGTATGACTGGAAGCTGTTGAGACTCTCAGTGCATCTGTTTCGCTCAATAGGGTAACAGTCATTATCTTTCATCTTATAGTACCATCGGATCAGAGTGTGGGAACAACGTCTAGTTTTGACAGTGGCTTTACATGGGTCTGAAAAGAAATTAGAGAGTTTGGGGATCAAGGAAGGAGTTGGAGGGTAACATTGAGCTCCCTCTCCCCATCACCATGCATCACCAATGTTGACAATTTTATCTGGAAGAAGAGCCCTCACCTTGGAATGCAGAGACCAGGATCCCAGGTCCAGCTGTGCTCCCTTGAGGTCAACATCTGTGACCCCAAGGTTCCATTGCTAGGCTATGACCCAGGATCACATAGTGAAAGGGTTGGAGGCAACATGCAAGTGTCCTCCTCCTTTTCCAAGCTCCTCCCCACCATATCTGTTTTCTCAGTTTAGAACCCAGGTCCAGGAGTCTCTGGACCAAATAATGACCTCATAAATGCTGGAGATCAGTGCCATAAGGTTTGGGGCTGTCAGCTGGGGCCACATACAGAAGTAGGCATCCTGGGGCAGAGGTGAGAGCAGGAAACAGAAAACTCTCTTTCCCTTTTCTCCTTTGAAATGCCTACCTCTCTGCAAGCCTAGCTCAAATGCTACCTCTTCTATGAAGCCTTCTATGGTTCTGGAACCATCTTCTTCCTTGGTTCTCATATCGCATTTTGCATTTCCTGAATTCACAGTAATGTTTATCATGGGCCTATGTTTGTGTTTCACCCAGTAGATTGTAAGTTCATCTAAATTTCCTCTCATGAAGGAGAAACACGGACAGTGCCCATCACAGCTCTTTAGGTCTAGTAGAGAGTTAATAAATGCCTGCCAGGTGGCTGACTGAAGGAAGAAAGAAAGGAGGTTTACATACCTTCATTTAAATCTAGGCATACCATTGCACAGTTGAAACGGCAACATTTTTTAGGGACCTTGCAATCCTTGTCACTGGAGCAAGTGTTACTCTCTTTGAAACCACAGTTCATTTTGACTTGGGGGCACATCGCTGTAGGAGAGCACAGCATGACTCATTTTGTTACCACCACTCTTACCCTATACCCCAACTCCCTTCCCTCTCCCATTCTATGCTTGCTTCTCAAGGAAACTCTTTGGGGAACTTTTCTGAACTTCTACTGCCCCTTCCCATCTGGGTTTGTTCCTTCCCACAGACCTCCCCTCCCTCTCTCCCATCACCTACAGGAAGGTTTCCACTGGAGAAATGCCAGCTTCCTATGGCAGTCCTGGCTCAGAATAAGCAGAAACAGTATCATGAAGAGGCAGCCTCCAGAGCCCATGGTGCTGAGGGCTGGCAGGAGTCAGGGCTCTTCTCTCCCAAGGCCTCCCTTTCCTTACTGACTTGGCTGCCTGCCTGCTTGGCTTCTTCTTAATCTGGCCTGCCCTGGGGCCTTACTTCCCAGCCAATCTCCAGCCTGTTTGCCTATGCCTAACTATCTGTGAGCTGTATGCCGGAGCCCCACCTACCCCAGTGTCCCTGAAGAGTTGGATTTGGCAGTCCTTCATATTCGCCCGTCCATGACGAGGCATTCAAGGGACCACACTCATCTGGGTCAGAGCAGAAGCAGGAGGCCAGGAGATCTCTTGGACCACTTCCTTCCTAGACTCATGGGGCACCAACATACCCTGTGCTTTCCCATCTCCCTGATTTTACTTATTCTCTTCCTTTTACTAGAAATAGCTCCTCCTTCCCCTTTTCCTGCTAATTCCAACTGTGACATTTAAAAAGTTTGAGAGACATAGTTTCTGGGTAATTTAATCATTTTATCAATAATGCCAACATGTTGTTAATAAAGGACGTCAATGGTATTCTTGAATGCCAAACTGCAACCCACTCAATGTTCATATGCCCTTGGAAGGGTGGGTATTCCTGAGGGTAGCAATCACCTCTGATTGGTTAACAATTAATGAGAGAATGAATATTACAATGAGAGGTGGGCTCTATTACAGTGAGGGTCTTGAGGTAGGTGACACTGAGTACCCAAATCTCATTGTTTGCCCTTTACTCTCAAAGAGGACCATGATCTACTTCCATATCATCTGTCTGAGAAAGAGAGAATCCACATTTTCCCAGAACTGTCTTTGAGTAAACAACATAGGCAGGAATCCACACATTAGCTGAAACTTAGAATTTCTTTTACTGTCTTTGATTAACTCTTTAGCCTGGGTAAGTCTTTGAGAAAGATTTCCCACACTGGTTGCTTCTGGATGAGGAAGTAGAAGAAAGGAAAGGACCTTGGTTCTAATTCAATGATTACTTCTTAAAGACAAGAGACAAATAATCATTTCTCTCACTACCTCTCCTTTAGAACCCATCCCAAATATCATCTCTTCCACAAAGCATTACCTAATTGCCTTCCTGTTATGTGGACTTGTCCCATCAGATTTCATTTTGTGCTTTATTCATATCTATCTGGTGCATTTTCATGATACTGTGCATCATGTGTGTTACACTATGTTTGTATCTCCTCTCCTCTGCAAATATTAAGTGCTTAATATATGTTTGTTGACTATTAAACTAAAAACTCTATGAAACCAGAGTCTGGGGTTTATCCCAATGTTAAGCCTACCCCAGAACCTTGAATGATGCTCTGAACAAGGTAGAAACTTTGAAAGAATGAATGAATGAATACTAGGTTTGATTAGCAAAGGAGATATTGACCTGATCCCAGAACCATGAAGTTCTGAGTTCAAGTCTGACATCTTGACAATACTGAATGTGTCACCCTAGTCCAGTCATTGACTGAACCTTTAGGTGCAGAGAAGGTGCCCAATTGTCTTTCTGGAAGGAATTTTCTTACTCAGTAATTCCTTATGTCAATGAAATCATAAGTCTAGTACCAATTCTCTATTCAATTTAACATTTATAAAATGCCTTCTATGTATTTCCTCTCTCTTTAGTGATTTCTACTCATCTAATAGACAGCTTATTTGTAAAATATGTTCCTGTGTTGTCTCTCCAATTAGTACTGTGAGCTTCTTGAGGCCAAGGACTATCCTTTGCCTTTTTTGTAACCCCAGAGCTTAGCACAGTGCCTGGCACACAGTAGGTTTTTTTAAAATGTATATTGAGTACCAGGCATTAAGTCTTCAGCCACAAGTGTTTCATGGAATTTTCAAATTTCATCCTTGAAAAGGGCCTTAAAGTCCATCCATCCCAGTCTCAAAGCCCAAGCATGGATCTCCTCTTGTTGTAGTTGTTGCTGTTGGTGTTGTTTGTTCTTCATTCTCGAAGAGGACCATGACGTCAAGATGATGACATAACTTGCACTTGACTTTGGTTTGAATGAAGGAGGACTGTGCAAGGTCACCAACCTCACTGTCTTCTCCTGAGCCTCTGAATTCCCTCTACACCATCACTTATGGGTCCTGCCTCAGCTCAAACACTCTCAGTGACAGGAAGCTCTCCACTTCATGAATTAACTGATGAAGAAGATGGACAGCTCCACTCTCATTCTTTGGAAGCACTTTTGTGGTTTGGTTTTACAGTCATGTCTGACTCTTGTGATCCCATGGTCGTACACTCCAGGTCATCCTATCTTCCACTGTCTCCCAAAGTCTGTCCAAACTTATGTTCATTGTTTTTATGATACTACCTATCCATTTCACCCTCTCTGCCTTCCCTTTTTCCTGTTGCCTTCAATCTTTCCCAGCATTGGGGTCTTTTCCAACGAGTCTTATTTTCTCATTATGTAGAGAAAATATTTAAGCTTCAGCTTCAGTATTTGTCTTTACAGTAAATAGTTTGAATTAATTTCTTTAAGTATTGACTCTGTTCGCCTCCTTCCTGTTTCTGAACATGGTCTAGTTCTTTCCATCACCCCCACCTCCACCTCTGGAATGATTGGCTTATTGTTTTACAGATAGAGAAGGTCATTTCACTTATTGTAGACACAGGTTTGGGGTCTGCGTCAGTGAAAGTTCCAAGGCTGGCACATCAGAATTGGACTGGTACTTAACCCTCTCCTGGCTCATGAAAAGGGAAAATTTTTGTGTCTACTGGGAAACAAGCAAAAGGTGATTGCATTGGATTGGAATATCTAGTTTGATATTTAAAGTATCATATAAGTTAAGGTTAAATCAATAATCCCTCAAAGAATGAATAACAGATGTCTATCAGAATTTTGATTGACTGGTAGGTGTGGACTGAGTGAACTTCAAGGAAGAAAGTGTTCTTGAGTGATAGTAGCAAATAAGAACCTATAAATGGCAGCAGAGATCAAGAAGCTTTCCAAGTCCCTTACCTGGACCTAGGAGAGGGGAGAATTGGTGAGTATGCAGCCAGCGCTGGAAAGGAAAGCCAAGGAAGCTGTGTTATCAGTAGGAAACGAGATCTTAGTGAGAACCAGAAAATGAAAGGAGGAAAAGGATAAGATTTCAGATGAAAGCAAGTTTATTGTCTATAGAGCAGCCGTTCCAGGGCGTCACAGTGGAAGTACTGGGTAGCTTTAGAATGGTACATTGAGGAATGGAGGTTGGATAGAGTGAAATGGAAATAAGGGATCAGACAGTGACATCAAGGTTTGAAAGACAATCACCTGGGATTTAAAATTATTGGGATGGGGAGAATATGAGTAAGAGGAAGAATGTTGTTGAATTGTTTTTCAGTCATATCTGACTCTTCATGACCCCACTTGAGGTTTTCTTGGTAGAGATGTTGGAGTGGTTTGTCATTTCCTTCTCCAGTTCATTTTACAGATGAGGAAACAGAGGCAAACAGAGTTAAGTGACTTGCTCAGGGTTACACAACTAGTAAGTGTCTGAAGCTGAATTTGAACTCAGGAAGATGAGTCTCTCTGACTCCAAATCTGGTGCTCTATCTACTGCATCATCTAACTGCCCAATGAGGAAGGGGCAGTTAGTTAATCACCGAGGAATGAATTTAAATAGATTTTCATTTTCCATAGGGGTTTGGCTTTGGGGTGAATGCCTCTTGGGGTCTTTCAGGTCCCAGAGTTAAAGAAATGACGTTATCCCCCTTTTCCCAAGGCAGTAGAACAGCCTGGAGACTTAATGGCATGACCTTTCTCCTCTTCGCTAAAAGAGAAGTAGTGTGATGCTTGATAGAATTAACTTTCTCCCCTTCCTAAATGAGAGTGGAGACCAGGCAGGAGAACCAGAGTGGTAGAGTGGCCCTTCCCTCAAATGCAGGAGACTGGTGCCTGGTGGAGTGACATTTTTTTTCTCCTTATTCCAAAGCTAGGAGGCTAATGCATAGTGAAAATACCTTTCTCCAAGTTAATGCAGTCTTACACTACATAAACTGTTGTAATATGCTCCTCATTTGGACTCCTTGCTTCTAACTTTTGCCTGGTCCATTTGTCTCATGGTTGCCAAAGGAATCTTGGGAGTCAATGATATTTATTAAATGCCTACTATGCACTAAGTGCTAAGGAAACAAAGTAAGAACAAAGAATAGTCCCTGACCTCAAGAAACTCCCATTCTAATAGTAAATCTGAGTTACTCTATGACACATTACTCTGCCCATTCACAGTCAGTCAGTGGTTTCCTGTAGCCTCTAACATAAAATGCAAACTTGTAAGGAGCCATTTGAGGTTATCTACAGTGTGATTATAAACTGCCTTTGCAATTTAGAATAGTTTCAAGTGTTCGAAAACAGAAAGTTCTCGACACCAGATATGCAAATTTAGAGACATCTCCACTATAAATGTTCACATAGGTTATTTGTGCCCAACCTGTGAGAGACGCTTCCAAGCTCATATTGAGCTGATCAGCCATGGTTGGACAAACTCTACCATGACCCCAACATAGTGATGTCATTCTGGGCCTCTTCGAGAATGACAGACAAGAACCAGCCAACCACGTCCCACCCTCATGTCTCTGCACAGGTGGTACCCAGTTTCCAGAGTACAATCCCTCCTCATTTCTGCCTTACTGAATCCCTGGTTTCCTTTAAAGCACCCCTCTGAGGCTACCTCCTATACCAAGTTCATCAGATATGACTTTACACCTACTATGTATCTGCTCCTCTGTATACATAGGTCTCCCCAGTAAAATGTAAATTCCTAATACCTTGCCTCGCATATAATAGACAATTAATAAATGCTTGTCAAAATGAATAGGAAGCCCTCTAGCCCAGGAGCAGGGGTCCTGACCATGCAATCCATATAATAGCTATGAGGGCTTAGTATTCAATTTCCTACTCAGCAAAATACAGATGGTACCTCCCTCACTGTTGGAAAGATCAAGTAAGACCACACTCTTTTGTTACACTCTGTACAAAGTCAAGGGATTATTACACTCAGAAAACATTTGGCACTTATCAACATCTAGCCTAGTTGGCTAGAACAAATTCTTCCTGCCAAGTAACAGTTCAAAGAAGGCCCTGAGGACCATGGAGTGGTCATCTCATTCCCAGTTAGTGCTCTTGTGTTCTTTGTGCTCCAGGCTAAGAACACAGAGTCCACACAAATGCACATGGATGCCCATTGACAAGATGGTTCAGAGTCACACAAGACATCTGGGAGGTGAAGGCAGAAGGGATGAAGGGAATTCCTCATTGTGACCACTACTTGCTTCTCTTTGCACTTCCCTACCTAATCCCCCTGTGTCCGTAGCCGAAGCTGGAATTCCCTCGGTCCATTTTAGACAACACTGTACCATGCAGCTCCGTTACCATGCTCTCCTCTTTGCAATACTCCTTACTCTCTGCTTCGAGCACCCTGTGTTATCCAAGTTGCCATACTGGAGAGGTAGGTGGCCCTGCTATTTTCTACCCAAGTGACTTTAGGTGAGTCATTAAACCTCTTGTGGCCAGTCACAGGTTCCTCATTTGTAAAATGAAAGCCTTGGGAGACAGTGTGGAAAGTAGGAGTAATGGATAGAGATTAAAGTAGGATGGTGTGAGTTCAGATCCCCTCTCTGCTGCCTAACTGCTCAAATACAGCTGGGTGGCTCAGCAGGTAGAGCTCTGGGCCAGAAGTCAGGAAGACCTGAGCTCAAACATGGTCTCAGGCGCTAGTTAACTGTGGGTACCTGGGCAAGTCACTGAATCTCTACCTGCCTCAATTTCCTCAACTGAAAATGGTGGTGATAAGAACCCATCTCTACCAGGGTTGTTGTGAGTATCAAATGATATGATATTTATGATGCACAGTAGGTACTTGTTTTCTTCTTTCTGTCTCATTTATGTCCTATGTGATCTTGGACAACTCACCTAATTTCTCTTGACCTTACTTTCCTCTTCTGTAAAATGCTAGGGGTGAGGGAGATTGTACTAGATGATCTCTAAGGTTCTTCCCAGCCACCCTTAGGTCTCTTGTCATTCTAGACCTTATCAATTCAGTGCTTCCTAGAACCACAAAACCCTCAAGTCATTGAATGTTAACTTCAAAAATCTTTAGAACTCTTATCAATGCAACAAGTAATCATGAGTCCAGAAAACTGAAGTTATTATTTCCCTCCTGCCGCAGAGATGATGCACTTAAAGGAGAGGGAGAGGGAAAAGGAGGGAAGGAGGAAGGTGGATTAAAGAAGAGAGAGAGAGAAGAGAGACAGAGACAGACAGACAGAAAGACAGACAAAGAGAGAGACAAACAGACAGAGACAGAGAACTCCAAGGCCCTCTCTGATGACTGGGTGGTTGGGCTGTCCTGCTCCTTTCCATGGAAAGGTCTGGAATTTTCTCTGCACTGGAGTTGGGTGGTCTGTTATGTAGAGAAGAGGTAGAGCCTGGCTCTCCTATCCTGAAGTCAAAAGTACAAAGAGCCCCAAAGAAGCAGCCAAGAAAGCAGAGCTCTGCTCCAAGCTCAGCTGCTTTTCCCTTCTCTGATCTTGGGGCAAGTATCCTCAGGTTCCTCTTGTGCAAAATAAAAGAACTACATGAGATGCTTTCTGAAACCCCTTCCAATCCCAAATCTGAGGGTTCCTATTGTGCTCATTAGCCCGGTGATATTTGTGCTGCAGATAAACCTGGGTCCTGTCCAGCTAATAAAGTCCATTGTCTGCAGTGGAAACTGCACCGCTGCCATGGCGATGAGCAGTGCAAAGGGAGACTGAAGTGTTGCCTCTATAGCTGTAGATACATATGCTTGGATCCCAAGAAAGGTAATTATTCGGGAGCTGGGAAAGGAAGGGGGATATGTGGGCATGTGGGCATGTGAGGAAGATAGGGAAGGTACTCATCCAGGAGATTTAGAAAATGACTCAAGGAATGCTGGAAAGGACAACTTACCCACAAACAGTCCCTTCCTTGGTTCACATTCTGTCTGAAACTCCACCAATCCAAAATGGTTGTCCTTTATTAAGATGAAAATCGCACCAAGAGGGGGAAAGCATAAACATTTTTACCATCTTCAGTCATTCACACCTTAGCGTACCTTAGTTTATTATACTCTAACTAGAAATTTTTATGGGTAGGTCAATGATAAAATAACTTAATATCCCAGGATTCCTTGAGGGAAGGGGGAAGAAATCTGGATAACCAAAGAGTTATAAGTCCTCTCCTTGGGAAAAGTTGGGAATATTCTCTACCTCAAACCCACTAGGGTAGGGAGTTCACCCCTTTACCAGGAGTGTGCTGATAAATATTTAACAATAGGGTCTGGGGAAGGGAGTGAACTGCATTGTTCTCCATGCCCTTTTCCCTTTAATCTGAATTATTAAGACTTCCTCTACCACTTTCTAGAGTCAATTGGCAAAATAGTCAATCAAGCCCTCTGTTATAGTTTGCTGATTTGCAAGGTGTAAATGCTTGAACTGAGAATTAACCCATTCTTCCTCCCTTTCCCATGGAAAGGTGAGATTTTTGAACTTCAGACTCTGGGATCAGGTGCTGAACTCAACCAGTCAATCCACAGGCATATAGTAAGCACCTTCAATGTGATAAAGTAGAAATCGGATTCAATTGAGAATCAAAG
>CM053769.1:120267903-120305384 GCA_028658325.1 Potorous gilbertii
CCCCCCCCCCCCCCCCCCCGCCTTCAGTTCCCTAATGTCTTGCTTTGAAACTATCCCCTGAAAAAGGCTGAGTGTTGGGTGGGCTGGCACAGGTTTGTCAGCTGTCTTGAGAATCACTTGGTTCTATCGCTTGATTGGCAATGGAGGAAGAGGGTGGTACCTCTAGTGATTTGGATTCTGTCATTGTAAAAATCAAGCCTTTCCCTGAATTTGTTTGATATTAGGAAACAAACATTGTGTGGCTGTCTCTGTAGTCATATTGAAGACTTCCTAAGAATCTACTTCTTCTGTTGCTAATCAAAATGGTCATATGTGAGAGAACCCCCTCTGTAGATGCTGCTGCTGAGAACACTAGACATACCTCCTCATTCCTTCCAAAGCCAAAGGTTTTATTAAGGGACTGGATACCTGTACTGGTTGTTGTTTTTCTTTAGATAAAGAGCTCATGCCCCTACTCGTGGTATGTCAGGTAAATTTAAATGGAGTTTTGTTTCCCTTTCAGGTCAGCATAACTGTACAATGGACCCAAACTGATTGTCCATGCTCTGGGATGTGTACTGCTAGGCACAAACTGCTTGCTTGGATGTTGTAAAACGGGACTTAACAAAGGGCCACAAAAGAAGGAATTGTCTCTGCCTGGATGTGTCGAAACTACGCTCCAACTTGAGACTTGAGTCTGGGGGGGTTCTTCCCCCACCCCACTGGGAAAGTGGAGAACTCCCTTCACAGTTCTTCCTGGTTGGTTTGAGGGTGCACACCAAGTGAAAGGAAAGGCTGCACAAATGGCGACCCCTGTTGTTACCAAGACCGCATGGAAACTACGTGAGTCTCCTGCCTTTCTTTTTCTCCTGCTATTTGTTAATCTTGTTAGCCACCTGTTGTCCCCTGGAGAATGGAGACTTCCAGAGGGGACTCATGTTAGCCTCCAGAACCCTTTCTTATTGGCTCAAGGATTTTGAGTTAGGCTGATGGGTTGGACAGAGTAGACTAAAGAACATGCCCTTGATGGTTTGCTGCAACCTTTAGGGGAGTTTTATAACAGGAAATAATGTTGTTTCCTTGTCAGGGTGATGCCTTTGCAAAGGGTCACTGACTAGAGATGGAAGACAAGACCTGACTTCCCTCCGAATCATTCTGCCCGACAATTGACCTACTCCCTTTTCCCACCATGGCCAGGCTCCTGGAGGGTTGCTTCTTACTGTACAGAGCTGGGATGGTGACGAGAGTCGGGTTTGAGGACGAGGATCAGAGTTTGGAGGTCAGGATTACTCACTGCTTGTGTGAGCTTAGGTAGGTCACTCCACTCTTGACCTCAGAGGTCTCTTCCAGCTCTCAGTCAGTGATCCTGGCCACCTCAAGTCCTAGTTAAGCATCCCATGTAGCTATAAGCAGGTGCCATATCAGAACTCTGGACCAGAGGCCCAGAGCACTCACACACTCAGGCCTTCTTGGTGAGACAGGAGCTGTTATGGGGCTGCTGTGTCTGAGAAATTTCTCCACAAACCTGACATGGGCTCTGATTCTTCAGGGACCAGAGACCAAGACAGGAGTGGCGATCTAAGCCTAGGACTCCCCCCTTTCCTGCTCATGTGTGAATTGCTACAGGACCCAGTTTCTCTGATCTGGAAACAGCTCCTGTCTGACCTCTGCTTGACAAGCAGAGTGGTCCAGGGCTGTGGTCCAGAGGTCAGGCCTTTCCCTGGTGGCCAGGATGCAGTTGGTGCTGCAGTTGGTCAGCCCTGGCCACCCCACAGACATGATGAGATTTTCATGTCCTTGTTCTACACAGGACAGGAGGCCTGGGCCCAAGGCTGGGGGCTGATCCAGAGGCTGCCTTACTGCAGATGGTAGCAGGCAGGCATTGCTTCCCTTTGGGCTTGCAGCCTGTTTTCTTCTTTTGGCACTGATGGATGATATCACTGCTATTTTCAACAAGCACCTCAGCCATCTTTTTTCTTGTTGATTATGTGTCTCTTGCCCCGGCCCTCCCAGATCAGAAGCCCTTCTCCATTCCCTGCTCAGTTCTGTCCCCTGCATCTGCCTGTTGATCTTTCCAGGGCCTAAATGCTCTTTTCCTGCCCATTTAATCTCGGTGCAGCATGACACCCTCCTCCACTCCTGCAGAGTCATTGCCTTGGTCTCTAGGAAGTATGTTCTGCAGCAGCAGAAGAGGCACAAAACATCCAGTCAGTAGCTCTGTTTTACAGAAGGGAACACTGAGGCCAGGGGTGGGAAGTAACTTGCCCAAGGTCACTTAGTAATAGTGTCACAGCCTAAACCAGGTCCCCAGGGAGGGTTGATAGAAGGGGCTTAGTCCATTTGAAATAATACCCTGAGAGCTCCTCAGAGAGCAGAACCCTGAAGGGGGAGCTGTCCTCTTTGGGAAAGACCAGAGGCCCAGAGCACTCACACAGGAAGAAACCTGGGGAAAGCCCCATGACCAAGGAGAAGTTGGGTCTGGTTGTGGCCATAGTGCCTACTCAGAGCAGGGGTCCAGGGCTGTCACCCCTGACCTCGGGCTGGTGACCCTGTCCCTGGTCTCTCTGCCCTCTGGTCTTCAGATTTGTTTTTAGTAAGGAGCTTGTAGTACCTGATGAGGCCATTCTGCAGGGTTAATACAGTATTAGAATTACCTTGAGGTCTTCAAGAGAAAGGGTAGTCTCATATGTGCAGACAGCCCTGTAGACTCCCAATTGTCAGCAGCAGTTGTAGAGAACAATGGTTCATCAGCTGATGGGCCCTTCAAAGTCTGTGCCCCAGGGGCTCCTCAGAGCTCAATATGCCTGAATGTCCAGCCGTGTTTCCAGGACAGAGTCAGCACCCCTGCCCCGCCTCTACTCCCATGAAGCCCATGCCCAATTGAGAAAGCAGAAAACTTGGCACCTGATTGCTCTGCCACCTGGGAAAGGGAGGAGCCATGCATTGGGATCTAGGAAAGCCCAGAGCAGTCAGTGCTGCTGTAAGTCCTTGGCACAGCTCAGGTCAACCATGCTGACTGCCCCAGAGAATCTCTCACTCACTCCCTTAACACCTGAGACATGAACACTAAGTTCTTCTTTTTGGTTCCATGCTTTGCTTCATGTCCGGCCCTCCAGGACCATATATTTGCCATGTGGGAACCCTTTGCCAAATGTAGGTCAGGGATGACCCGATGCCCACCGCAGCCTCTCACCTCCTCCTGCCCTGCATCACCCTGGCTCTGGTAGCTGAACACAGCCTCCCGTGTCCTCCCCTCCTCAAATTTGTCCCCTCAGTTAGGACCTCAGTTACACCTCCAGAGGCAGCTCAGGCTCCAGACCAGGTGGGCTCAAACATGGGCTCTGATGCTTCCTGGTCATGTGCCTGGGATGGAGCATTTGACCTCCCTGGGCCTCAGTCAGGGCCTTTTCTATAGAATGAGGTGTTGGTCTTCTAGGCCTCTGAGGTTCCTTCCCACTCTGAATCTATGGTCCTTGAAAGACTGACCAGAGGCTGGTCATTTACTGTTTGGGGCCCAATTTCATCTTCAGTAAAATAAAGGTAATAAGAATTTCTCTGCCCAGTTTGTAGGAGCATTGTGATGATCAGTAATAGTCATTGATCTAAATCTGGAGATTCTTGAGTCCAACCCTTTTATTTTACAGAGGGGGAAACTGAGGCCCAGGGAGGTCAGCAGCTTGCCTGAGGTTACACAGGCATTATGTGTCAGAGACCGTGTTTGAACCTGGGTCTTCCTCAGAGACCACACCCTAGTCACTGGGCCATTCTCCTTCCTTGAGGATGAATCGTTAGAGCCCTTTGTGGACTAGGAAGGGAATCCTGCTGGTCATTTCCTCCTCTGGACTTCTCTCTGCAGACCATGTATAGCCTTAAGGAAGCCGCTGTGCTGTTGTCTAGGATGGGGCTTTCAGCCTTTTCTCAGTCCTCAATTGTAGTTCAGAGTGGTCCCCACTAAGCCTTTCAGGTGACAGAAGAGAGCCATAGAGTTGGAACCTGGAGGCTGAGGCTGCTAGGGCTTTCAGGCTCTGAGCTGATCCTGATTGGAACCAGGCCTCAGGCAACAAGGCAGGTAGTGTTGGGGGACACAGTTCTTCACCCCACTGGGTACACTGCTTCTAGTGACCCTGTGTCTCTGTTCCATTCTGTTCCCTTTTCTAGAGGAAATTGTGGCCCATGCCAGCAATGTGTCTTCCCTGGTGCTGGGCAAGGGCTCAGGACGACTCTTAGCAACGGGAGGAGATGATTGTCGGGTCAACCTGTGGTCAGTTAACAAGCCCAACTGCATCATGGTAAGAAGCACCAGAGTGGGGAGTGGGCAGGATCTGGGAGGAGATGCCAGAGAACCAGGCATTGGCCCCAGACCTGAGGTGCTGACTCATCTTTTCCCTCAAATCCATTTACACTGTGCTATACACAGTGACTCTAAGGCGCTTGGGAGAGAGGTCCACTCTAACCTGATAGCCCACCCACCAAGGCCTAAGGAGCCTAGAGCCCCGGAGGTCCCACAGGCTGGGGAGGAGTTCAAGGACCTGGGTGTGAATCCTGACTGCAGCTTACAACCCGTGTTACCTTGGAAAAATCATTTAGCCTCTCAGGGCCTCAGTTTTCTCATCTGTAAAGTGAGAGTGTTGGTCCAGATGGCTTCTCAGATCTGTGATTCTAAGAGAGACATAGTAAGAGTAGAGGACAAGCTGAAGCCAGTTGGCAGGAGCAGCGTCTGGTTTGGGAAGGGCCTGATGAGCAAAGGATGAGGCTGTTCTGGGAGCTTTTTTGTCCTGGAAAAATAGCTGATAAGAGTCAAGTTCCATTTGGGACAGGCCCACTTGGGAGATGACACTCTTAATGGGAGCTAAATCAATGTACATTCAGTCAGATGAGGAGGGAGCTGCTGTTCAGTGTTTACTCTTTGGGTGACTTGTCCCCCAGGAAACATGGGCATCTTCTTCAGATGAGCCCTGCAGGGGCAGACTGCAGCACGGTCCATTTTCAGGGGCAGCTCTGATCACTTATCTCCCAGTGTGATGAGTGAGGCCAGGGTGGCAGGAGACAGTGATTATGCCTGTCAGCTCAGTTCCAGGGCCGAGAGAGGCTGCCCACTTCTGCCCCTGCCAGGATCTCAAGCCCTAGCCCCCTTTATCTCTCCTGGGGTCTTTATTAAAATGGCTCTTGCCTGCTCTGACCTATGTGAGAATCTCCTCATCTCCCAAGCAGGAGCCTCTCACAGTCTCTCTGTGCTAAGTTGAGCCCCTGGGGAGCATGGCAGAACTGGACACTGCAGTTAGGATGGTAGCAGCATCCCAGGGATCAGGTAATATCAGAGGGAACCTGCATGTCACAGCAGCATCCATCCCCCTCCATAGGCCTGTTGGCTCTGGCCATGCGCTGTGTGCTGCAAGTCTTCACTTGGGCTCTGCGTGTTGTCTTGGGAGGGGGACATGTGTGTGTGTGTGTGTGTGTGTGAGCAGAGCATGGAGAAGACAGTGTCTGCCTTTGCTGATTTTGGCTCAAAGGGTCACATGGGAGGAGAATAATGGTAGGCAAGGGCAGCAGCATCAGAGCCTCTAGAATGACACTGTCACCCTTTTAGAGTTGGGGAAACTGAGGCAAAAAAAAAGTGATATCCCCAGAAGTTAGCCACAAAGCTTGAGTTAGAGCTCAAGTCCCCTCATCCTCAGTCCAACACTGTTTCTGGGCAGTTTTTGTGTTTCCATTGAAACAATGAGACTCTAGACCTTCCCTAAAAATGGCTGCTGCTCTAGGCCAGTTGTCTTTTGTCCACAGAGCTTAACCGGCCACACGTCCCCCGTGGAGAGTGTTCGCCTCAACACCCCTGAGGAGCTCATTGTGGCTGGATCCCAGTCAGGCTCCATCCGAGTCTGGGACCTGGAAGCTGCCAAAAGTATGTTGGTTTCTTGCTTTTTCTCCATGCTTTTTGTCCTTACATTCCCACCGAGGTTCCGTGGCCTCACGGAGCGGGAAGAGGAAAGACACTCCTCCCAGAAACCTTTCATCTTGTCGTCTGTGAAGGATTCATTGACACAGTCAGTGCTTGTAGGCCTAAGGACAGGGTTCTCTGCCACAGCAGGGAAGATGAATGATCAGATCCCCCGAGGGAGGCCAGGACCGCTCTGCTGTGCACATGGCTCTTGGCAGCATGCAGGCAGGGCCAGGCTCAGCCATTGCTGGTGCAGGGCCCACTCGCTGCTCTAGGTGTAGTAGTTGTTGTCCTTGTGATTCCTGTTATCATTCCTCTCGTTAATTGAATTGCCCTCTCAACCTGGAATGTCCTCTGCCACATCTGTGCCTGCTAAAATCCTATCCAGGGGCCGGCCCAAATCTCACTTTCCATTGTAGTCCTTGGTAATCTCCTTTCCTCCTCAGCCAGAAGGGATCTCTCTTTTCCCTGTCTTCTCATATGGTTTGATTTGTCATGCTCTTCTGACATATCTCTTGCATTAGTGTTCCTTATCTCCCTGTCTTATCCCTCCTACTGACCTGTAAATGCTACAGGGATGTCATCTCGTTCATGTTTGTAAACCCCATAGTATAGCCCAATACTTTGCACATAGTAAGTGCCCAGCAAATGTTGCTTTAAGTTAAAAGGAAAAGAGAATTGAGAGGAAGAGACAGAAAAATAAGAAAGGCAAGAAGGGAGAGATGTCTTGTGGGGGAAAATGCAAAGCGTCATCAATAATTACCATATGTTCCCCAGGTAGTGGGAAGAGTCTGCAAGATAGCTTGTGATAGCTGATTAATGATAATTAACAGCTAATAAATGGCCTTTGGATCTGATCAGACTGCTGGCCATGTTCTATCGTCCATTCCAATTGATTTGAAGCTTAGTCTGAAGGGGCATGGGTCTTTGCTTGACCCCTTGAAGAAAAGGAGGGGAGAGGGCCTTGGGAGTGTTGTTGACTCGGGGAAGGAGAATTTGGCAAAACTCAGTCCCATGTTGTCTGTGTCTCTATTAATCAGCATTTCTGTGGAATGTTGACCAAAATGTGCTTCCAGCCAGTAACCCAGTGGGTCCTGGGTAAGGAGCCAGGACACAGGCTCCAAATGGCTTTCTTTCCAGCAGTTCACCTCCTCTCACGCCTCCATACCCGGCAAAAGTTGCCCCTGAATGCCTTTGGTCAAGTGCCCTTTTCCATCTCTGCCATGGCAGCAGCAGAGATTGTATAGACCACAGGGCAGCTCACTATATCGTGTTACGTTTGGAAAACCTGCTCTTGCTCAAGAATAGAGAACTGCTTGGAAGGCTTAATTCCCAACCCTTTTTGAGAAACACCCATCAGATGGGAAGAATAGTGATTGTAAAATACAACATCCCAACTAACTGGTCCTGTGGCTCCACACCAAGTCATTGCATCAGCAGTGATGCTGCGTGGCCCTCCTTGGAATCTCCTTACTCAGGCTTCCAAGCTCACAGAGATGGGAACCCAGTTTCTGAGACACCCTGTTAGGAAAGAGGAGCCACCAAGGTGGTTTGTGGAACCCCATTGGAGAAGCGGGGGATGGCTTCTTGTGGGCCCCACTCATCCTCCATCAACTGCACAGGCCTGTAACATTCAGGGGGGCTCCTTGGGGATGTGGGGGTGGGGAGGAGATAGAGGAAGAAGAGGGAGCCCAGGGCCCAGAGGAGGCCTGCCTTCAGACACCGTGTGTCCTGACTCCTTGGGAGGCCTGAGTTTTAGTCTCAGCTTCTTCATCTGCAAAATGGGGATGAGGCAGCACAAGGTTGAGAATCAGGAGAGAATGCATACTAGAAGCAGGATTGCAATGACAAGCACCATTTGTTCTGCGCAAGTAGAGCTAGGAACATGAGCCCCTTGGGTTCTGCTCCCATCTTAGTCCCCCGGCTGACTTCACTGTGGACACACACATTCTGTGCTGTGGGAACAAGTTCCTCAGAAATCTGGGGGCAAGTTATCAGGTGAGTTAAACAGTCATTTAGTAAAGGCTTTCTGTGTGCCAGGCACCGTGCCAAGGCCTGGGAGTACGAAGAAAGACAAAAACTCAGACTCCGTCCTCAAGGAGCATCCTAATGGGGGGATGGCAGCAAACAGCTGTGCACGTAGAAGGTGTAGCCAGGATAGTTGAAATGTAACCTCAGAGTGAAGGCACTAGTGTTGGGAGATGAGCGTGGGGGACAGTGGGGACCAGGACCTTTGATGGGAGGAGTTAAGTGAGTGGATCCTTTCGCCAGCAAAGCACATAGTGAGACAGCAACATGAAAAGACTTCATTGGCAGCTGAACCAGTGTGATGGAAAAAGAAGAAAATCTGAGCTAGCGTCAGAGGCAGACTGGTTTTCCTCCCGAAAGCTGAATGTTAATTCTCAAAAGAGAAAAGCACAGTTGAGAAGATTAAAGATTGTAGAAAGAGTCCAGAGTATCAAGAATTTAATAAAATAACTGTTGCTTGACTTGTATAGGTCACATGCTTAAAACAGAGTAAAGTTTCTTCAAAGTTGTAAAAAAGTAAACTCTAGGGGATTGGTTACTTCTCTTTGAGTAATTGAGAAAGCAGGACCTTTGAAAGGACCCCACTCCCCAGACTGAGAGCCAAAAAGATTCTAGCCCCTCTCCTCTCCCCCAAAGCCTTGAATAGGAACTTTAACCCTGAAAAATGTAAGCCTTGGAAGGGTCTTCTTCTCACAGAATGGGGATGGGCAACCAGTGAGCAAGGTGAGTGAGTGTTTTCTGGAGATCTCTGTGATGCTTGGGGGTGATGGGACCAGCCTGCACACGCTAGCTTTCCTGGTGCACCTTCTGTCTGTCAGTGACAACAACCAAACCCATATCCCAATTCTCATCTTCTCCTTTGGCAGTTCTCCGTACTTTAATGGGACACAAAGCCAACATCTGTAGCCTGGACTTCCATCCCTATGGGGAGTTTGTAGCCTCTGGTTCTCAGGATACAAACATTAAGGTAAGGCCACTCCAAAATGTGGCCCAAGGTCTTCAGGAAGCAACTGAGACACCCAGCCCATGTTTGTGTGACATACTCAGCATTGGGGAAATGGTGAAGGAAGAGTGCATCCCAGGGGAGGGACTCCTGGTTCATTTCTGGCCCATACTCACTGTGGCATCTGACTTAGAGCACTAAGTGACCAGGGCCTGTTCTAGGGGCGCCCACTGCCTGCATCCACAGAGTGCAGTGGGAGAGCACAGCTGTCCACTGGAGTGACTGAGTCTGAATTTCAAATTAAAGGGGGGGTGGGGCAATTGGTCCAGACAGTTGACTCTCTGGGTAGTAATTACGTAGAGGTAGGGCAAGCCAGGAGCCAAACTCAGTCCCCTTCTAGGTGTCATTACTGCCGAGTCTGCTGATATGGCCTTTCCCACCCTGCCCCGCTGACCAAGCCTCTGATTCTCTTCTCCACAGCTATGGGACATACGGAGGAAAGGCTGTGTGTTCCGGTATAAGGTAAGAGACTGTCATTGATTGATACAAGAGGGAGAGAATTGTACTGTGTTTGGGGTACACAAGGAGGAGGGAGGCCACCTTGTGGAGGGAGGAGTGGCCCTTGAGGCTTTCTTTAGCCGTTTCCCTTTCCCTGGCTTTACTTCCTTCCCACACTTCCCCTCTTTTCAGATCTCTCTTCCTTGTCCTGTCCATGCTCCTCCCTTGCCAGCCCCCAGCCCTGGATGATTCTCAGCGACTGTCTCCTCCTCTCCTCCTGAGGACCAGTGACCTCTTGTGTGCTTTGCCTCAGCCTCCCTCAGCTCAACCATCCTTCTGTTCCTCTCAAACTGATTCCCAAGCTCATTTCCCAATGAGGCTCTTCTGGACCCTGCCCCCACTCCCCAAGCCTCTTCCACTGCCATCTGCTCTCACTCTAGCTGAAAACCTTGTCTCCTGAAAAATCAGAGGCTTCTCCTCCTCTTCCCACTGACATCCTCCTCCTCCTTCTTACGTTTTCCCCCTCTGATAATGAGGTGAACCTCTCCCTTTCCCTCTCCCTTGATCACATCCTGTGCTGACTTCTCTGGTGGATCATCTCCCTGCCAGTCATCCCCCTCACCAGTCACCCTTCCCCCGTCTCCAAGTTTCAGCTGATTCCTTTCCTCCTGCCTTCACACTTGCCCAGGTTCTGCCATCTTTAGAAACTTTTCACTGGATCCTCCCACCCCGCCCCCCCCAAGCCTTCATCTCATATCTCTCAGTCAGACTCCAAGACAGAGTGTCTGCCGTCTCTACCTCTCCATCCTCTCATGCTTCAGCCCTCTGTACCTGGCCGCTGACTGCTGGGGCTCCAGCGACCTCTGAGCGACTCAGTCCTTATTGCTCTCAACTTCTCCTGCATCTGACCCTGCCAACTTATCTCTTCTGGCTATTTTCTCCTCTTTTTTCTCTCCTGGTATTTTTCCTACATGTCTGACTTCTTTCCTGGCTCATCCTCTCTCTTGCCACCCCCTCCCCCAAGGCCCTACCTTCAGACTTCTTCTCTCCTACCTCTGCCCTCTGACTTGGTGACTTTCATTATCATCTCCATGACTCGTGGATGAGTCTGTTCACATGCCATCACCTAGTTGAAATGTAACCTCAGAGTGAAGGCACTAGTGTTGGGAGATGAGCGTGGGGGGCAGTGGGGACCAGGACCTTTGATGGGAGGAGTTAAGTGAGTGGATCCTTTCGCCGGCAAAGCACATAGTGAGACAGCACTCAGTCCAAGAGTGGACTCTAAAACCTAGATGCCCCAGCAGCATCCCAAACAGGCCAGAGTGAAACTTGCTAGCCCTCTCCCCAACCCAGCCTTGTTCAAAATCCCCTAATTTTTGCCAGAGACACGGTCATCTTGCCAGTTTTCTGATCTCTTAGATTGGTACTTCAACATCATTTTTGACTTATTTCCCCATTAGCCCATGTATCCAGTCACTTGCCAAGTCTTACCATTTCTCTCTTCCCAACATCTCAGATATGGAAAACAAATGGGAAATGAGGATCCCACATTCGTCTACCACTGCAGATGCCCATTCTTGCTTGAGCCCTTAAATGGGCAGGCTTTGTACATACCATAGAGATGGCTAAGCTATGTGTTACTTGTCTTTCAGGGACATAGTCAGGCTGTCAGATGTCTTCGGTTTAGCCCCGATGGGAAATGGTTAGCGTCTGCTGCAGATGACCACAGTGTGAAGGTAGAGTCTTGGTCAGGCTGAGGAGTCTGTGCCTTTCTTTCCTGCATGAGATCAGTATTGGGACCAGGCCCGGTGGGGCCTGTGTGTTCTGTGTCTGGCAGAAATGGACATTGGGAGGGAACAAAGCAGAAGCCGGTGTTTCCATGGGACAGGTTACCACAAGAGCTAACATTTCAGGGCTCTGCCCTCAGGCCTTGTCTTAGCCTGAAAACACTGAGAAAGTAGCTGAAAACCCACTGATGAGGTCCATGCTCAGACCTGGCTCTCACCTCCCCAGCTTTGGGATCTGACTGCTGGTAAGATGATGTCTGAGTTCCTGGGACACACAGGGCCTGTCAGTGTGGTCGAGTTCCATCCAAATGAGTACCTGCTGGCTTCTGGCAGCTCTGACAGGTGAGCAGAGGGAGGGGAGGGTGGAGCCGGGAGCTAGACCTGCCCCAAGCTATGTACTGGGAGTACACCTGGGGGCTGTGTATGGACAGGCCCAAGTTCTCCTTGTTGGCCCTCCTTTGGCCCAGCCTTGGGAAGCACAGGCCTCCTTTTACTGAGAATTCAGGGCAGGCTTTAGAGCCAAAGAATGGGAATGTCCCCGCAAGGGCCAAAGCATGGCCAGAGGAGTCCAAACGGAAGAGTATCTGGCCCGCCTGGGTCCAACATGACTGCCAACATGGCTGTCAGTTGGGTCTTTGAGCAGGACTTGACTGTTAGAGAAGACTGATCAATGTCATTTCTTGCCTTCTGGCTTTTCCATATGTTCTGTACCCCATGCTCCTCATGTACATTGGGAGCCAGGAGGAAGGAATCCCTTTGTCTCTGTAGGTGTGGCTGGGTCCTGGGCCCACACTTGACTGCCTCTGGTTACATCTCTGGACAGATATTCTGGGAAAGTCTGGATCCCCATGATTTCCTCCCCCTTGGGAGTTCTTTAGGAGATAGGGGAGCACCTTGTGGGATGGGGAGGGACAGGCCAAATCTACCTACATCCCTGGGGTTGTTTACTCTTGCAGGACAATCCGCTTCTGGGATCTGGAGAAGTTCCAAGTGGTCAGCTGCATTGAAGGAGAGCCTGGGCCTGTCAGGTCTGTGGGTGTGCCCTCAGCCTTCCCTCTGCTTCAAGCATCCCTGGGGCTGTCATCCTCCCAGGAGCTTTAGTCCCTTCTGGGCCCATGGCCTGGGTCTGCTAAGGTGGATGCTTAGGTCTCTGGCCAATCACAGCAGAGTTTTTTCCAACCCCACCCTGAGTTTCTGAGCACCTTCTGGGAGTGACCTTAGGCCAGGCCAGGACTTCCCTTGGGTGGCAGGGGGTTTCCTGAAGGTTCCTGGGGAAACCCTTCTCAACTCACTGCCCATTCCCAGGAGTATCCTCTTCAACCCTGATGGCTGCTGCTTGTACAGCGGGTGCCAAGACTCCCTCCGCGTGTATGGCTGGGAGCCCGAGCGCTGCTTCGATGTGGTCCTGGTGAACTGGGGCAAGGTGGCAGACCTGACCACCTGCAACAACCAGCTGGTGAGCACGGCCTGCGGGCCGGACTCTCTGGGCTCCCTCATCCCCAACCCAGCAGCAGAGTGCGACCGATGACTGCCATCCTTAGACATCATCAGCTTCAGACCTGCCACTCATTATCTTTGTTTGTTAAGACTAAATGTAATTTTTTAAAAAATAACAAAAATCTCTTTTCTCTCTTTCGTATCTGACCCTCCTTGTTGGAGAAACGAAAATGAAAACAAAAAAACCCTTGTTAGAAATCTGCAGTGGAGCAATCCAAGCTGCTGTGTTTTCTGCTCTGTCAGGGGCCTCCATCGTGACACTGATTCACATTCTGAAGGTTTTCAGTCATGTGTGTTGTGGTGGGCATAAATAGGGCAGCCTTCTAGACTGCTTTCCAGAATGGCCTGGGCAATTGTGGCTGAGCCCTAATGGGACAGCTTGGCCAGTCTGCCAGGTGATCAGAGCCTCGGTGGGCTTTAATTTGAAGCTCTCCACTTGTCGGATTCAGAGTATGTTTTCATGAGGCTATTGATAGGGTGGAATCCAAGCACTGGTTGTTAACACTTGGCAGATTTGGGAATGCTGTCAAGGTGGATATTGGAGTTAATGGAATGATGGAACCTGAGATGGCTGTCAGTACCCTGGGAGTCAGGAGGGGCCTGCCCTGAGCCCCTACCAGGGACTTCCTCCCCTCTGGGCATCATCTCCTCTGTACAGTGAGGGTGAGGGACTAAGATTGGGTGATCTCCACAGGCCCTCCCACTGCTAATATTCTAGTTTCTTTGGGCCTAGATTGGTGTTTCCTATGCCCAGAGCAACGTTTCTTCTTATGTGGTGGATCTGAACCGGGTCACAAGGTCTGGAACTGTTATGCATGACCCAGTACAGGATAGCAAGCCTGTGGCTCAGCCCACACCCACCGGTTCCTCTATCCGCCGAAGCTACGAGAGGCCGACCACGGCCTGCAGCAAGCCCCAGAGGTGAGCTGGGGAGCCCAGGGCTGATTGGGCAGAGGGGATTCACCCTATGGAGAGTCCCTGGCCAGGTGCAGAGGTCTGAAACTTGGCCACAGAGGAGCTTGCTGCCCGGCCATCCTTCTTATCCATTGGCTTTCTTTCCCCTCTCCTCTCCATTCTCTCAACAAATTCTTCTCCCTTCTGAACCTGGGCATGTCAGAGTGAAGCAGAATTCTGAGAGTGAGAGGCGCAGCCCCAGCAGTGAGGATGACCGTGATGAGCGTGAGTCCAGGGCTGAGATCCAGAACGCCGAGGACTACAAGGAAATCTTCCAGCCTAAAAACAGCATCAGTGAGTCCCGGGCCACAGGCAGGCAGGGCTGGGAGGGCGAATGAGGGCAGAGAGGCCCAGACAGTCTGGAGGGCTTAGGCCAGACTGGAAATCAGGCCCTCTGCCGCCTGTGCTGGCCCTTCCATCCTTTCACCTTACCTTGGCAGGTCGAACTCCACCCCAGAGGAGTGAGCCATTCCCCGCCCCTCCAGAGGACGGTAAGGCAGATGGGAGAGGGCGGTGGAGCATGGCCCCTTGACCTGACCCTTCCCCTGCAATTACTCTCCTAAGCCAAGAGCTGGGGTCTGAACCCAGCGAATCTTTGCCCTTTCCTTCAGACGTGGCCATAGCAAAGGAAGCCTCCAAGCCCAGCCAGGCCATGGATGTCCAACTCCCAATGCCAAACAGAGGAAGTGTATGTTTGGGCCTCGGGAACTGAGGGTGCTGGGTTAGGGCGGTGTGGAGAGGAGAGCAGAGGGACCAAGCCTCCCTAGGGCCGAGGCTGCTGTGGCATCTGGAGCAGGGATGGGGGGCAGTTGGCATCAGGCCCTGTCCCAGCATCTCCTCTTTCTCCCTCTAGTCTGACTTTGTGCCCAGGCTTCCCATTGCCACCTCCACTCCGATGCCCAAAGCTGAACCTGCTGTCATTCCTGCTGCCAGAAACGAGCCCATTGGGCTCAAAGCCTCAGACTTCCTACCTGTAAGGAAAATGGGAGGGAGGCTGGGTGTGTGGGTGGGGGGGACAGACCACTTTCACATTGCCTTGGATGGGCCCTCTGTCTCCTGTCCCAGACCTAGTGTGGCCTCTTGTGCAGCCTTACACCTCTACTGGAGCACAGGGCAGGAGGGAGAGACGAAGCCCTGGGCCCATTTTCTCCTTCTGTTCTGTGGGCCTGCCATCCACTTCACTGGCAGCCCTTCACAGCCCAACAACCCAGCCTTTTACCCCTGTGCCCAGGCCGTGAAGATGCCCAACCAGTCAGAGATGGTTGATGAAGATGCCATGTCCCAGATCCGAAAGGGCCATGATACCATGTGTGTGGTTCTGACCAGTCGTCACAAGAACCTGGACACGGTGCGATCTGTCTGGACCACGGGGGACATCAAGGCAAGGAGCCCTAGCCCTGGGCTGTTGCCCTGAGCTGCTTGTTCTTCTGACTGGGTCCAGACCAGAAAGAGGAGCAGGTGCCACGGTGGTAGGGAGGCTTGGGCTGGCAGAGACAAGAGATGGGCCTGGCCCTGTCCTGGAGGCTCTGCAGGTCCATACATAGATTGAGGGCAGCCAGGGACTCCTTTTTCTTTTCACTGCCCTTTGGTCCCTGTGTACTTGTCCATTGTGCATTGAGGGAAGTCCCTCACCAGGCTTCACCAGGGTCCTTGCTTTAGGGGCATGGTGGCTGGGGCAGCTAACCCCCTGCAAGTTCTTGCCCCTCCGTGCACCTCAGTGCAGGTGCAGAGCGGGAGGACAACAGAGGGGCAGCTCGTGACACTGGGGCCATGTTTCTGTCTCCTTAGACATCCGTGGACTCGGCCGTGGCCATAAATGACCTGTCCGTGGTGGTTGACCTCCTTAACATAGTGAATCAGAAAGCGTGAGTGTCCGGGGCCTTGCCCAAGGTGGGCAGAGGCTGAACGAGGAGCCTCTCCATGGGCAGGGCCTTGGACTGGCTGCTCTCCTCTCGTCCCACAGGTCTCTTTGGAAACTGGACCTTTGTACTACTGTCTTGCCCCAGATCGAGAAGCTGCTTCAGAGCAAGTATGAAAGGTGAAGGCTGTGTCACTGCTGCACCTCTGAGCACACGCACACTTTTGCACACATGTAAATATGCACACACATACATGCCTGCAGACATACACACAGTCCCCCCTCAGCCTCATAGGTATGTTACCAATATCATGACTCCACTGACCCCTCCCTCTTCTTCTAGGACAGGCATTGGATCTAGGTGAGGGCAGGCCAGTTTCTTCTCTGCCCCCACAGAGCCAGAGGCAGGATTTGAACCCAGGCCTTCCTGAGTGCAGGGCTGGCAGCTCTAGCCAGTGTGTCTCTAATTTTAGAGACTTTGTCAGAGCCCAGTGGGAGCAAAGGCCTGGTGCCCAGGACCTGACAAGGTAGTGGCAGAGGGAGTATGCCTTCAGTTGGCTTCATTTGCCTGTGGTCCCTGCTTAAGGCACACTTTCTGCCACCCTGCCAGTCATTGAAATAAGATGGTGGATGTTCAGTCATTTCAGTCATGTCCAACTCTTTGTGACCTCATTTGGGGTTTTCTTGGCAATGATACTGGAGTGGTTTACCATTTCCTTCTCCTTTGACAGATGAGAAAACTGAGTTAGACAGGGTTAAGTGACTTGCCCAGGGTCACACAGCTAGGAATTGTCTGAGGCTGGATTTGAATTCAGGTCTTCCTGACTCCAGGCCTAGCACTATCCACTGTGCCACCTGGCTGCCTTGCAATGATGTTAGGATGCCTCTTACCCTATTCTGTAAAACTGTCACCTGGAAGTAAGAGAAGCTGACTTTACCACAGCTTCAGACCCTCTCCCTCTGCCCTCTAAGTGCCCACTAAGAGTTCATTCCTTGGTGGCCCCAGATCTCTGATCTTACGATTGAAAGAAAGCTTCTGCACAGTGGTCCTTAGGCCTGGACCAGGTGAATCGGCCCTGTTTGGGAGCCCAGTGGGGCCCAGGCCTCTGACCACCGGGTGCATCTCTCTCCAGCTATGTGCAGACAGGATGTACCTCCTTAAAGTTAATCCTGCAGCGGTTTCTGCCCCTGATCACAGATATCCTGGCTGCCCCACCCTCTGTGGGGGTAGACATCAGCCGAGAGGAGAGGTAAGGAGCCCCCTCCAATGTCTGGATCTGCCCTGGGAAGCAGGTGACAGGTTGGGTGGGGCCTAGGCAGGGAAGGGAGGTTGAGGGAGAGCCTAGGCTAGGCCAAGGAGAAGCTTGAAGGCTGACCAGTGATAACAGGAGAATGGGGAGAGGGGATAAGGGGCCAGCCTCAGCCTATCTGACCCTGACAGTCCAGAGGGCCACCCTGGTATAAGCCCTGCATTAGAGGTCCAGAACACCCCTCAGAGAGGGTGGGAGGCCTCATGCTGTCTCCTTCCAGGGGCCCTGAGGAGGGATTAAGAGGAGGCTGAGATGGCAGGGTTGGTCCCTCACCCCCAGCCTCCCTCTGTCCCCAGACTTCACAAGTGCAGACTATGCTACAAGCAGCTGAAGAGCATCAGCCAGCTCATCAAGAGCAAGTCTGGCCTCAGCGGCCGTCACGGCAGTGCCTTCCGGGAGCTGCACCTGCTCATGGCCCCCTTGGACTGAGTGACCAGCACGTCCCGTGCACGCACGCACAGCCTCTGCCCGGGTCCCTGCTCAGCCCGTCCTCAGGACCTCCAGGCAGGGAGGAGGATGGGGCTGGACCAGCACTTGAGGCAAAGGAATCCCCCCTTCCTCCCCTCCCCGCCTTGCGCCCTCTTGCCACCCCCAGGCTTTGTGGTTCTGTCTTCCTGTGGCTCCCAGGCTGCAGCGTGGCCCGAAGCCCGACTCTCCCACCCGTGTCACCTTTCTCTCCCTTCTCCCCATCCTGGACCCCCTCTGGGGCCCAGCCACGTCTGTGAGCTTAGGACCCGTGTGGACTTTGTCCCAAGAGACTCGGACCTCTGCCCCAGCACCCACACAGCGCTCAGATACTCCCTGCCAGCAGTGGATGGGCCCATGGCAGCTGCCCGGGGCCACGGTTCTGCGCATCTCCTGGAGAGGGCAGAGGAGCACGGGCAGCTCAGGCTCCGGCCGATCATTTGTTCTCCAATAAACAACTGTCCAACTTGGGCCCCTCTCGCTTCTTCAGGGGCGATCCAGAGGCTGTCGTACAGAGGAAGGGCATTTTATTAAATTTTTAACTTCCCTGGTCCCCTTTGAGGAAGGCGAGGGCATGGACACAGAGCGGAGGACCCCTGAGTAGGGTCCCTCCCATCCTGACAGGGAACCACACTGATCCTGGGGTCTGCCAAAGCTGATTCCTAGGTTAGGGGCCAGGAAGGACAGCTCCAAGGTCGTCCCCCTCGGACCCGGAGCATTGACCTGGAGCTTGGAGTGAAGCCTGGACGGAAGCTCTGGCAGAATGGGCCTCCAGGGGTGCAGGACTGCGCTCTGACCACCAGAGGGAGGTCGAGGCTGTGCTGGCCCGAGGAGGTGGCCTAGCCTTCCAGACACGCGTGGCTGCCCTTGAGAAAGTGGTTCTGCTGCCAGTGTTCCCTAATGGGAAGGGGTCGGAGGAGCTGCTGGGGACAAAGTGCCCCAAGCTGTTCATTCCCATACATGTGTGTGTGTCCCAGAAGTCCCAGTGCAGCCTTCAGCTTTAACAGCTTAAAACTTTGCTAACATTCAAAACCCCCCTGCATATTCAGGAGCATCCACTTGTAGCTGTGGATAAACCTAAGGGAAATAAAGAAAATAAAGCCTCCCCTTAGAAAGAATAAACTGGTGCTAAGCACCACCAGCCTGTCCCAAAGCAGACCCAGAGAAGTCCTGGCTCAGCAGAACCTCAACCATCTGGGCCTGAGTGACCTGCCCTGGAGTCAGGGCAGAGGACAGTCCTCCAGCTAACTATGCCTTGGTACTTAAATATTGAGCATCGGCCTAAGAAGGGCTTGGGTTGGGCATAGCCGAGCAGGCCCAATTGTGATAAAGAGTTGAGGAAAAGCCATCTGATCAAGCAACCTGCCCTGGGCCTTCCGCCTAACTGTGGGTCCTGAAGGGGCAACATGGTGGGAGGGAGGAGGCAAGATTGTACTCCATTCCCTCCTGGCATGTCAGTTCTGGGCTCTTGGGAGGGACAGCTGTTCTCCTGGTGATCGGACACCCTCAAAGAAGACTTTGAGGTCAGTCCCTCCCCACAGCTCAGGCTGATTTAGGAACAAATGGAGAATCCACAGAACGTTGGACAAGCCTGGAGAGGAGGGGAGGGGAGGGATGGTGCATGGCTGTTTCATCCTGCAGAGGGACAGAATGGGGGAACCCTGGAGGCCATCCAGAGCCAACACTGGACACAGCAGCTCCTATAGGGCCAGATCCCTGCTGCTCCCTGGGGGAGAAAGGCAATGACATTCTGCCTTTCTGTTGTATGGGGCCCCACCCTTCTGGTCCTTCTTTCCTCACCCCCTTCACCAGTGTAATCAGTCTTCAGTGGGGCATTCAGGATACACTGAGTCAAACAGAGATGGCCCACTTCCTCTTGTGACCAGAGCTAGGAGGGTTTACAGGACATGTCTTCATGATTAGGGACCTATCTGGCCTATAACTGTTTGCTGAATGGACAATAGGGGGAGGTGTTGTGTCTCAGATGGACACTGAGCATATGCAAATCTATGAGGAGTACCTACTGAGATGAGTAACACTGGCCCCTGCCCCAGACACCAATGATCATAACCATAGCAGTAACACAAGGCCACAGAGCCGTGGCCTATAGCTTGGCCTCCTTTACAGATAAAATACTTAGAAAAATAAATAATGGGATGAAAGAATGAATGGTTACTAGCAAGGTGCCCTATGGAGTTGGAGTTCTTGAGACAACAAGGAAGGATTAATGATTTGGCTGTCAAATCCACACACACCATCCTAGACTGTCATTTACAGTACAGCAGAGAATGCTGTGCTCTTGTTAGACACCACCAAGGATACTATGCTCAGCTCTTGGAGTGTATCCATGAAGAAAAGCCACCCAATGTCCTGCCCTGGAGAATCTATTAAGGAAACAAACTATTTAAACTAGAGGAGACTCAGGGTTGGGAGAATGTGACCGTCTTCAAGTCCCCAAATGGAAAAGGAGCAAGGGAGAGAGGTTAACAAAATGACAGATCTCAGCTCAACTTTAAAGAAATTTCTAATGCTTAGGGCCATCCAACAATGAAATAGATTGTCTTGTGAAATGAGCTCCCTATAACAAAATGTTCATGTCAAGGCTAGAGAGATTATAGAGAGAATTCCTTCACTGGATGAGAGGACTTACTGTGCAGTGTCTCTGGTTTCTTCCAGTTCCAAAGTAGGACTTTTGGGCCAATCTTGGCAATATGGCTACTTTAAATCACGGCTCCAGTAAGACCATCTACTCATGTGGCCAGAGGTGCTTCGGGCTGCAAAGGTGGCGGCAAGCAGAGGACCTTCAGGGGTGCCATTGTGGTAACTCACCTCTCTAGGAGCACCTTCCATCTCTCCTATCTGCTACTCAGCCTGCAGTTGTCTAACCTCTGGCTCCCAGGTTCGCACACAGTTCCCAATCTGGACAGGGCTAATCCCTTGCCCCTCTGCTGAAGTAGACAGGAGCCTGTGCGGGGGAGGGGGAGAAGCAAGCCAAGGAGACAGACGGGACCAGAGCACCTGCCCCCAAACCCACTGTGTTGTTCCCTACAAAGGACAACTCCTTTATCCCCATGGCTGCAGGGTGTATTAGAGATGAAACAAATGTGGCTACTTAATTATAGAGATAAATGAAAAGATACTCTTTGAAGAAAAGTGACTTAGATATGTATTAGTTTCCCTCTCTCCTGAGGGTGAAGAGTTTCAGTCACTTCTCCCACTTCTCTCCATTGTTTTGTGGGAGGCTCCTTTCACTAAACCTGGTGATTCAGCCTTTAATTTTTTTTTCAATTAACATTGTCTCTCCCTCCTCCTCCCCCACCTAGGGTAATGAGGGAACCCTTGTGACAAATATGGATAACCAAACAGAGAAGATTCTCACATGGGCCACGGTCCAAAAATATGTCTCATTCTGCACCCCGAGTCCATCTCTCAGTCAGGAGGTGGGTGGTAGTATTCTTTATCACTGGGCACACACGCACACATACACACACATAAAAAATCCCCTTCCCCAAGGAAGGGAGAAGAGTTAAATTCTCATGTTATTTGTGCAAAAGAGCTCTTCTTTATTAAAATCAGTAAAAACAGCTCATATTCCAAAAGATCTTGGTTAGGAATTATGAGAGAAACTTTAAAAAGAACTGTAGTGGGAAAAGAGAAATCAGTGCATCTGAGACAATTGGATGTAAGGTGTCTGAGGCCACTGGGCATCATGTCAGGGTCAGCCATCCCTCACAAGGACCTCCTTGACCTCCAAGAGGGCCAGGTAACAAACAGCATCAAACTTCACCAAAAATGAGCCCAAGGACACTGTGCCTCTGGGAGACATAAATATGTATCCAGCAACAGCCTGGGAGGCTATTGACAGAAGAAAAACTTAAAACATATCTCCGCCGATTAGATTAACTCTCCAGCGGTGTTTATGTACACCTATACACAGGTATATACAAATTCACTTTTCATGCTTTTGCTTCCCACCTGGAGGGACGTTAGCTAGTTGCCCCCCTCCCTTTATAATTTGGGTTTCCAGCCCCTTCCCCTCCCTTGGGTTTTCCAAATATGAACCTAAGGGAACTGAGAAGGGTGGAGAAAGTGAGAAGGAAGCTAGGGTTTCAGGACTGAAACCCCCTCCCAGGGTAAATGATCCCCTCCCTGGGATCTCTGCACAGGTGAAGGCTTAGGGGACAGGCCTCCCCACAGCTGTGGGCAAACTTCCCCTGGCTGCCTGCCCACAAGCCACCTGCGTTTTGAAAGCCAATTTTCCCTCATCTCTCATGCTTTTTTGAACCAGCCTGCCCCTGAAGTTATCACCTCTTCCCTCCAGATGATTGGATGGGGTAGTCTATTGACTTTTTCTATAAAGTGCATCATTCCCTTGAGAAGCAGAAGGAACCAAGGTTGAGAGGATGTGTCAGGAGGGGGAAGGGAGCCAACCTTGCCCTTGACCACAAAATTCCCATATTGGTTATGTAGGTCTTAGCCTGGGTACTGCCAACCTCTTTCTTCTGCAAGGCAAGGATGAGAGGTTAGAGTAGCCTCTTGGGTCCTACAGGCTAATGGTTTTCCAGAAAACCAAGTCATGTGGATGGATGAAAATGGAGAAAGATGGAGGGTAACTCCATGGAGTACCGAAGGGGAGAGTCACTATGGAAAGGGGAGTGGGCTGGAGAAGCCATAGAGAAAGCCCAGATCTCCTGTCCCCTTTCTTCTCAGATGGGTCCCTCCTCTCTAGCCTTCAGGTGCAGCCGTATAGAGTCCACATAATTGAATGAAGATAATTTCTCGATGCCATCATGTTTTCACAGGGAAATCACAAGGAAATCTAAGTTTCCTCTTTGCCCATTGGCTTTAAGGGAGCATTTGAAGCAAGAACCCACAAAGAGCAAAATCCAGGCCAAATCCATAAAATGAGCTGAGTTCCAGCCCTTGGGGCCCCTAAAGGAAGAGGATCTGGCAGCAGGCCTCAGGCTCAGAGATGGGTCCTGGCAGGGCCCAGGGATATGAGAGAAAACAGGTAGGCAAAGCCCAGGTTCTTCCTTTGTACTGCTCCGAAATCCTGAAGGAATGCCTACCTCTGTCCATGAATAGGTCTGAGTCAGAGTGCAGAGTGTACTGTATGTCAGCTATCAGAAAGGGGTGTACCTACTCCCAGGGCCAGGTCCAGCTTCCAGCATCTGGACTTATACAAGCCAACTTGAAGCCCAAAGACCAAGGTGCCTCCTTGCAACCTAAAACGCTTGCAGCCCACAGGTAGGGCGAGGAGGCCAGTCCTGCTGGTTGGGATGTGCCTTATCATTCAGCCAGGCCCCTTGGCCTCCAACACACCAACACACGGTATCTATGCTCCCCAAAGTCTGGGCTGGGGAAAAGATTCATTTCCTTCAAAACTAATTTCACATCTGTTGGGGATAGGGCTAGAGAGAAGCAGAATGTCTCAGGCAGAAAGGAGAAGCCTTTTCCTTCCTGGGCCTAAGAACAGTCTGTACATTTAGAGTCCTTGGTTCTGGGTGGCAAGGGAGGAGGCGAGCAGCGTGCAATGTCCTTCCTCCAGCCTCGCACCCTCGGATTTCACAGGCACCAGACACCCAGACATTGGCTCCTGGTGTATCACACTGGCACTGGCTTCATCTTTCCTATAGGAGAGAGAGAAAAAAGCATCAGGGAAGAGGACAAGTTACCGACTGCCTTGCACACAATCCTTGGCCACACAAAGTTGGCCTGCCAGGGCCTGGGAAGGAAAAGGGCAGGACCCCATTTAAAAGAAAAGCAAGAAAGAAACCCCAAGGCTGCATCCTAGCAGTGAGACCCAGGGCCTTCCAGCATCCACTCTCCAGGCAGAAACAAAAGCAGACTTTCACCATGGAAGCCATAGGCTCAGTCCCTCCCTCCCCAAACACTCACCGAGGGACATGCCAGACAGACCCCCAAATTCAGGCTGCAATCAAAGCCAAAAACAGTTTCACTGGAGAGCCTAGAATCACATTCCCTTACTCTTCCTCATGGACAAAAGGCATCTGATCTGATTTCCTGGTCTAGGGAAAAAAGCCCTGAACCAGAAAAACCTGAGTCTGCACTCTGCCCCTAACTTTGCATGATCTTGAGCAAGCCTTTCTCTGGGCCTCAGTTTCCTCATCTGTAAAATGAGATCATTGCACTAAAGAATTTTCAAGAAAGGAAAGTCCTTTTCACGTCTGACATTCTATGGTTCTACTTTCCAAGGATAAAAGAAAAAAGAAACAAAAAATACACTTTCTGAAATGGGAAGGACACCAGGCCAGGACTGTCTGTTACCCTGGACCAAGCAGGCAGGCCCTATTCCTACAGATGCCTTTTTCTTGGCATAACACAAGGGTATTGAAGTCAGGAAGACCTGAGTCTAAATTCTGTCTCTGATACAGAATGCTAAGTCAGTTCACATCTCCGGGTCTCAGTTTCCTTCAGGGTATATAATGAGGGCCTCTGAGGTCCCTTTCAAGTCTAAGGTTATTGAGACTCGGAGAGGGGGATGCTGGGCTTGTCCCACACCGCTGGACTCTCTTGGAAAGAGCCCTGGAGGTAAATAAACCTGGCTTGCTCTGGCCCTTTAGCAAGTTCATTGAATGAACTTGGTACTTCTGAGTCCTGGCCCAATCTTTGCCCATTTGCAAAATGGGAAAACAATCTCTACTCAGAGGAGATGATAGATGTGAAATTTCCTTGAAAAAATTTAAAAGCATGATTTTAATAATAAAGATAATTTGTCCTGAGGGAGGAGAATTGGAAAAAGATGGGCCATTTGGATTCTCCCAGGATGGAAGTCACTTATGGACAAGCACGTTCCATGCTGTGGGGAACAAATTCTCTGGGGGCTCAGAGGTAAATCACTCAATTACTCGATGAAGTGGATATGACTCCTTTTCCCCAGTGAGAACTGGGGTTCAGCCCCAGGTCTATGTCTAGCCCAATTTCCCCAGCCCAGCCCAGTCAGAGTGCATCTCTGTGAGATCCGAGAAGATACATGGGAGCAAGGAGGATGTGACTCCCTGATTACTTATCCTCCCTTACCACCCTCCTCTTCTGTGGACTTACCTGAGGTCTGCAGCTTCCTTCGGATTGAGCTGGACCGGCTAATGGGAGCCCCAGAACTAGAAGAGGAATAAGATCGGGTGGAAGACGGAGTTTGGACCGAGCCTCCCTCAAACTAGAGAGAGAGAAAAAGGAAAAGCTGGCATCAGCCCAGAGTGAGGGCCAGGGAGGTGGGGGCTGTCCCACAGAAACAAAGAAATGGAAGGGGGTAAACCCTGAAAAAAAGAAGTCAGGTCCCAGAGAAAGGAGAGAAAATCCAGCCCCAAGAGGATGGTCACAGGGCCATTTCTTACCTCCAAGTGCTCTTGACTAGACCATGACATCAGCTCGGCCCTCCGGGACCCTGGGCCCAATTCCACAGACCTCACTCTCTCAGCAAACTTCAGAGAACATAGGGTCTCACTGGTATTCTTTTCCACAGGGGAAACCTGCAGGTGACACAAGGCCTTCATTCCCTCTGCTCTTTCAGGTCCCAAGCCTGAAGATCCCAGATTTATCCACAAAACTCGTGAGTTGGAGGGAACCTCAGCCCTCATCTCAGTTTCTTAGTTTCTTCAGTCTCAATGCAGTGAGTGCCTTTCCAGAAAGGGTGAGAGGCTGTGCTTTGAGGAACCTCTCCCCCATCAAAATAGTCACAGAAACAACCAAAAGAAATAAAACTATCCCAAATCCTCATAAGAGAATTTTCTAAAATCAACCTAAAATAATGAACAAACCTAAGAAGAGTTCAAAGACAAATTTTAAAAAAAGGAAACAAAGAAGCAAAGGCAGAAGATCAGAGGACAGAAACAGCAACAGTTAAACTAGCAAACAGGGCAGGAATGTCCTCAAAACAGAACGAATAACAGACATGCTCTAGGAATTACAAGAAGAAATGTACTCATCAAGGAAAAAATCACAAGAGGAATTAAGATAGAAACTGAGGATAGTCAAATAAAATCTTTAAATTAAGCAAATGCTGTGTCTGCTGTGCTCCTCAGGGATCTCAGATTTAGAGCTGAGAAGAAATCAAATCCAGCCCTCTCATTTACAGATGGAGGAACTGAGGCAGGATCACATGGTTAATAAATATCTTAAGTGGGATTTGAATTCATATTTTTCTGACCTCAGGTTTAGCACTTGTTCTACTATAACACCTAGGCAGTGAATCTAACCTCTGGGAGTAAGCTTGTAAGTGGCTGATTCACCAGCTATGAGGAAATGGATGATCCAGAAATGAAAGAGAATGGTCTTAGAACTCAAGGAAAACAAGGGCCTAGCCTGGTCCCCCAACACAAGCGTCATGCCAGGAACCAGCTCAACTGTTTGGGCTGAGCATTTCGATATTGTGAGGAGAGGCATGCTTCTCAGTGGGGTACAATGAAGAAAGCCCTGGGCCTAAGAGTCCTCAGGCGTCTCTACTGTCAACTTGGTGACCTTAGACAAGTCACTTTCCTTCTCAGAGTCTCCAAGAAGCAAAATAAAGACTTTTCTGTCTGAAAGCTAGGGGAAAGAGCATATGAGAAAATAATCGTGGAAGGGATTTGGAAAAGATAAAGGTCTCTGACCAATGCCAGTGGGCTAGGCTGTGATAACCCAGAGCTTCCCAAATGTGTTCCACATGATGTGGAAAGAGAACAAATGAGAGAATGGAGGTTGGCAGAACTTTCCCTTCTACGAAAGTAAAAGACCTATCCCCCTTACTACTCTCATTCAAAACACTCTTACCGGCCAACTCTGAACATTTTCCCTCATGCATGGAATTCTCTCTCTCCTCCTGTCTGCCTGTAGCTTTCCTGACCTCCTTCAGGTATCCGCTAAAATCCTACCTTTCACAAGAAGCCTTTGCCAATCCCTCTTAACCTTAGTGCCTTCCCTCAGAAAGGATCTTCAGTTTTTTCTGTTTATATCATGTTTGTACATAGTTGTTTGTACTTTGCCTTCCCCATTAGACTGTGAGGTCCTTGAGAACAGCAACTATCTTTTGCCTTTCTTCGTATCCCCAGAGCTTAGCACAGTGCCTGGCACATAGCAGGCGCTTATTAAATGCCTGTTGACTAAAATCTTAAATATGGAAATTAGGTACTATCAAAGATATTCGTTATTTGTAGCAGCTTTTCAGTATGAAAATTAAATTAATTAAACTTCTTTTACTCCAAAACAATTCTGATACCATCTTCATCCTGATGTAGTCTCTGCCCTCAAATCTGAGACAACTGAGGGAGGTGAGGTAGCTTGAGGATCAAATAGAGTTTTGAGTGAGAAAGACCTGTGTTCAAATCCTGCCTCAGATACTTCTTAGTTTTGTTATCCTGGTTAACTTTTCTGAGTCTTGGTTTCCTCATCAGTAAAATAAGGGCACTGGACTAAATGATCTCCAAGGCCTTTTCCAATGTAAATCATTTATCAATTAGTTCTATGAGGTACATTTATGAATTCCAGGTTCTGTCCAGTTTTCCAGCTCCAAAGTATTCTGGAGACAAATTAGCCTGGGCAAGACAGTGGTATAACCGGATTGGTGACATGACGTGAGACTTTATTATGGGGATTTTACTGGAGCAATGGCAGGAGAAATTCCTCCTTGACTCAACATGACTAACTTCCCCTGCAGAGATAGCAGGTGTAGGGATTGAGCAGCTGTCTTTCCTAGCATCTCCTATGGGCATCTCAAGCCCTTGGGCCCAACAGATGCTGCCATCAGCACTCTGTGTCTGGCTCTGGTCAGTGGATGAAGAGGCGTGGCAGAAAGCTGACCTTACCCTGTGAATTCTGTTTTCTGGCTGAATCTCTCAGTCTGAAAGAAGTCCAGCTCTCCAAACCCGAGAGCCCAGAAGTTCTTCACCATTTTTTGTATTATGGACTCCTCTGGTCTACAGTCTGATGAAGGCTGGGGGCCTCTTGTCACAATTATATTTTAAAAAATAACATAGGAAACCAATGATATCGAAATGCCATCGTCCAAAGACCAAGCAGCGTTCCTATGAGTCAGCTCCCTCTTGAATCATCGTGGCTGTTCTCCTTGGTGTTAAGACTGCTTTGGCCAGATTCTGCTACCTCTGGGCCAAGCTTGGAGATGAGAAGGGGGCTTTCCTAAGCGAGGAAAATGTTGCCCTGGGATCATTATCACATATTTTTGTCTTTGTCTACAATGCTTTTGTTGGGGACCCGTATCTGATGAACAAGCTTCCCAAAAGGAAGTCTCCTGTGACAAAGGGCCCCTGTCTTGTACTGTGTTATGGAAGAGATTGGAATAGCTTTAAAAGGATCAGGAAGCCTCTAATTTAGTGACTTCTTCTGGTATTGTCTTTTGCCAATAGAGAAACACAGCTTGAAAGGATCTCAGAAGTCATCTAGGCCAACCTGTACCTGACCATGGACCCTCTCTTTAACATTCCCAGTAGAGAACAGGGTGTCAACTCGTGGGCTTGCTGGGATATCAGGAATGGGGAGGGCAGGGAGCAGCTATGAGCAGCAGAGACATAAACTGAGATGTGGTCAAATGACAGAATGGATGTCACAGAAAAGAATTGGAAAGAGGTTCAGGTCAGGAGTTTTTGACCTGGGGGTTCCTGAACTTGGCTTGTTAAAAATGTTTGGATGACTGTTTCAATGTGATTGGTTTCTTTTGCAATCCTATGTATTTGATTTTATGCATTTAGAAGCATGATTGTATTATGCTGTAAGAAATGACAAGCAGGATGGTTTCGGAAAAAATCTTGGGAAGACTTATATGAACTGATGCAAAGTGAAGTGAGCTGAACCAGGAGAACATTGTACACAGCAACAACAATGTTGTACAATCTATCAATGATCAACTGTGAAAGATGTAATTATTCTGATCAAGGCAATGATTCAAGATAATTCCAAAGGATCCATGATGAACAATGCTATCCTCATCCAGAGAGAGAACTGATGAACTCCGAGGGCAGACTGAACCATGCTTTTTTCACCTTTTTTATTTTTCTTGCTTTTTAAATGTGTTTTCTTGTGTAACATGGCTAATGTGGAAATGTTTGTATTACTTCTTATGTACAATTGATACTTTGTCTTTTCAATGGGTAGGGGAAGGAGAGAATTTGGAACTCAAACTTTTAAAATTAAATTAAATTAAAATAATTTAAAAATTAAAATAAAAAATTTTAAATGTAATTGGGAAATAGTTAAAATAAAAATTAAAATATAATTAAAAAAATAAAATTAAAATATGATTCTGAGCATGTGTCCAGAGACTTCTGTAGACTGTTGCCAAAGGAATCCATAACACAAAAAGGAGTTAAGAACCCCTTATGTAAATGAACTATTGCATGGGGTATCTCAAATAGGCTGTGCAGGGACACATGCTTGAAGGCCCATCCCCAGCCTTTGGAGATGACATTATGGAGGACAACCATGATGTGCCATAAGGAAAAAGAAACACCGTGGGCCAGATCTAAGGGGATCCTGGTAATCCACAGTAAAGAGGATATTTGAAGAGTTGCTCATTCTATAAGGGTGCCTCCTTCCTCTCCATGAGGGAGAGCTGGAAAATGAGGGAGTAAGAATAGAGCAGGAGTTGTTAACTTCTTCTGTGTCTGGGCAATGAGGAAGCTGTAGACCCCTTCTCAGAACCATGATTTTGAATGCAAAAAAATGCATAAGATAATAAAGGAAACCAATTATATGAAAATAATGGTGTAATTTTTTTTCTCCATCCAAAATCAAAGACCCCCCTGAAATCTATTTATGGACTTTTTAGGGGCCTATGGACCCCAGGTTAAGAAATGCTGGTCTAAAGAGTCTCTAGTCCTAAATTTGATGACTTATGAGTATATCCTCTCCCTTTAAGAATAAACAGGTATAGAAAGCACATCCCCAAGGCACTCAGAGGAGATTCGTTTGGTCCGTGTATACTTGGTTAATCTTGCTTCCTGTGCCCTAAGCCTCAGGAAGCTTCTCTGTCTCAGAAGGGAGTAGCCTCTAATTGCTACCCATGGGTGAGGCAGGCATGCCAGAGCTGCTGGGTTTTTCCCAACCACACCCTTGCTTCCTTTGGACTAATGGATATCCCTGTCTCCTCCCTCTTTCCAGCCTCTCCCATTGAGTCTCACCTGCACCAGCATGAGAGTTTTGCTGTCCCCACTGAGGGAGTCCTGGAGTAGGTAGGTGAGTTTGGAGTTACGGAATGGCACATGGCCTTGGCGGGACCGAAGAGCAGAGATCACATCTCCTAGGGCTGATAGAGACTTGTTGATGTACTGGGCCTCCCGGAGTCGACTGCCCTCTGCTCCAGACTTGCCCACACGTTCTGACCCAGCCAAGTCCACTAGGTTTAGCTTCCCTGCAGAAGAAGGTCAGATGAAGATTCCAGACCCCACAACTAGACGAACTACAAATCAGCCCATGGCAAAGAGGCTCATGGCCTCTTCAGACTCATCATCTCAAAGCACTAGATAAAGCCCAGAATCTTGAGCTGCATGGACCATAGGACTAACCAGAGAGATCACAATCTGTCATTCGGTATGATGTTCCCTTGCAAATCTACAGAAGAAAACTCCCAGGAGATCCAATTTGAGGTTCATTTTTGGAACTGGGATCACTTGGTTACTGGGGCCCCAGGAATCAATACTCCCAAAGGCATAGTCAAGGGACAACTGCCCGAGCAACAGCCCAGACACTAATCAGGCTGGCTACTGCCTGACACTAAAGTGAGTGAAGTAGAGTCCCAGAGAGAAGGAAATAAATCCTCTGTGGTCAAAACTCCCCTTCCTTAGCTTGGCTTTATGTTCTGTAGGGGCAGTGAATTGAGAATGGCATAGATAAGACCACCCAGAGCCAGGAAAGCACTGCCAAGTTATCTGCTTGCCTATGCCCACATGGGTCTCCAGACACAGAAGTCTCAGCACCAACTTCCCCTGGGTCTCCCTTGGTTCCCTTTTCCCCTGGGGTTCAAACCCTCAATCTCTCCACTCTCTTCTCTCTCCGCCTCCAATCCTGACTACCCCCACCTCCATCTGACACCTGAGACGCTCACTCACCAGTGGTCCGGAGCCCCGTGCTATAGTCAGTGCCACGGACAGTGATGATTAAAAGGGCATGGGACCGAGAGCTGTGTTCGTTGAGGTTGGTGTACTCAGTGGTCCGGTTGGTGTGACCAAATTCAAATACCTGGAATGGGGCAGAAGCAAAAGGGTGGCATGCATTGGTTCTGTGACACAGGATACTTGATGTAGATAACCAAGATTCCTTTTTTCCCCTTCTCTCTCAGCCCACTTCTCAGGGATGTATGCCACGATTCCTTCCCCCTAGATGATTCATTGTATGTGTTCCTGAGAAAAGGGATGAGACTGAAGGGGAAGGAACCCTCCTTTCCTTAGGACCCAATCCCATAGGCTCCATTCCCAAAGCTAGCTTACTAATGACTTTTTAACCAAGGGGTAGATAAAATTTATTGGGGTTCCAAGGCTTCCTAAGCTTTCTTCTCTTTTCTCTCCTCTCCCCTCCCCTCCCCTCCCCTCCCTCTCTCTTTTCCCCCCTCCTCCTCTCCCTCTCCTCTTTCTCTGTCTCTGTCTCTGTCTCTCACCATGAAGTATCCCTGAGCCACCAAGGGTCAGAGCTGGGAGAAATGTTATAGGGTAGCTAGTACCAGTTCCTTATTTTACAGGCAGGGAAACTAAGGCCAGAGAGAGAGAAGGTGACTTCCTCCAGGACCCATGGGGAAGTGAAGGACAGCTTTCCCAGGTGACTAAGTACCAGAGGCTAGATTACAACCTGGGTTTTCTGATTCTAAATACAATGTTCATTACACCATAATGCCTTTCCACTTCTGGTACAGTCTGTCTACGGAGCACCAGCTCATATGCCTTCACATGCTCTTTTCCTCTACTGATTATCTCCAGTTTATCCTGTCTATAGTTTTCCTGTATATAGCTGTTTGCCAGTTGTCTTTCCCCATCACACTGAGAACTCCTTAAGACCTGGGACTGTCTGTGGCCTTCTTTGTATCCCCAGAACCTAGCATAGTACCTGGCATACAGTAGGTGCTCAGTAAGTGCCCATGATTGACTGACACCCCCAGTCCAGAGAGGAACAACTGAATTCAAAGGGGGTAAGTCTGCCCCTAGGACTGGCCTATAAAGCTAGAGTTTCCATCCTGGGACAAAAGATCATCCCCTGAGTTCGATCCCCAGTCAGTGAAGGAGACCTCCCATGCCTGCGTCTCTACGAACCCTGTTGATATCTTCCACACTCTGCACTTTGAATTCCGTCAGCCCTGGGACATACAGTTGGCCGCTGCCATCAGGACACAGCTTGATCTCCAGCTTCTCCTGTGGCTCCTTTCCCAGCAAGTCCCTGGAGGAAGGAGAGACAAAGGCAGTCAGAGCCTGGCTCCCTCCGCAGTGAGCTGCCTCAGCTGAAAAAGCATGAACTCAATCTATTTTTCAAATACCAGAATGACAAACCACCTTATAACTTATTGTCTAAAGCAGGAACTTTGGGCCTTCACTGCCCCTCCTGGGCGTTGGGCATTCTTACCTCCGATATGCTGGAGGGAGAGTCTGAGCAAGGCTTAAACGAGTCTAGAGACCCCCACCAGAGTTTGGAGTCTGGATCCTAGGGGACCCTCCTCCTCACTGCCATCTCACTGCCCCATTGGCCAAATAAACTAAGATGGACCCCGGGAGGGGTTGTTTGTTCCATCAAGGTCAAGGTCACTGGGGCTCTAGAGAAGCTGAATCTGAAAGTTCCTCACTCCTAACATTCAGCTAGAGGCTTCCCCGCTAGCCCAGTTAAAGCCTGGGTGGGTTTGTCTCTTCACCTATAATATAATTCAAAAAGCATTTATTAAATCTCTGATCCAGGTAACCATGCTGGACATTGGGGACACAGCAATGAAACAATGGCCCTGTCCCTGCCCCAGAGGGGCTTACAATCTAATAAAAGAGGCTAGGAGACAATGATACAAGGAAAAATGGGACCCAAGGAGAGCCAGGTAAAGGACTTTAAGAAATTTGAGAAAGTTCAGAGTATTCTGAACCAACCAATAGGAGCATTAGCAGCTCTGGCATTTTAATGTTTGCCAAGTATATTACAAAAAGTACCTCATTTCATACTGATGAGAACCCTGTGAGGGTGGTACTTCTATTATCCTCATTTTACAGATGAGCAAACTGATGCAAAGAGTGGTTAATTGACTTTCCCAGGGTCACACAGCTAGCAGTAATCTCTTTAAGACCCAGGGAATGAGAAGGCCCAAGGGAACAAGAGCTGATTTTATTTTTTAATACCGATTATTTCCTTTAGAATTCCCATGTCGGCTCAGGATTCCTTAACATACCTGCCTTGCACATTCTTTCTGTACTGAAGGCCAGAGAGCAACCCCTAAGAACCATACTGAACACAGACACTCAACGGTGGAAGGGTCTTCAGTGGCCATTTAACTTAACTAGTACCTGAACAGACAGACATCCCCTTCCCAGCATCCACTAAAAGTGGTCACCTGGCTCCCACCTGAATGTGGCCGTCTCCACTTCTCCTGACTTGTATCTGGTCACATGACCCAAAAGGCTCCAGAGAAGAAAGTGAAGCTGGTGACTTTGCACAGCCCTGCTTCACTTAAACCCAATTAACTTGCAAGTCATGACATCACCTTCCTGATGTCTTTGGTTGTCTTTGAGAATGAATGACAAAAAATCCATCTGAATACCTCTGGGATAGGAACCCTTTACCTTTCCCCCCATATTGCCCCTGGAGAGCTCTGGTTGGTAGGAAATCTCTTCCTTGCATTCAGCCCTTCTCTGCCTCCTTCATTGTTCCCACCTCCCCTAGGAAGCAAGACATCCATCCCAAAAGCAGTGTGCGGGGCACCGAGTCTTCCCTCCCCTCCTCACTGAACCCCACTACCTGAGGGCTTCATTGTAGATCTCTGCCACGCTGACTGTGATGGCATACTCCCAATCTGATGCCTTCTCCTGCACCTCGGAGAAGAGCAGCCGAAGGGCTCGCTGATTGATCCCTGGGTTTTCAATCGTTCCCTGAAGGAAGAAAGGGAAACTCCTCAGGTGAGATTGATGTAGAAATCTCATCGGATCCAAATGATCAGACCGGCATTCAAAGCTTTCCATTAACTGAACTGACTCACGCTCATCCCTAATATAGATTTTCTGTTTTAAAATCAGGCTCAAATCCTCCCCCTGATATGGACCTCAGGGAAGTCACCTAGCCTTTCCATGCCTGTTTCTTTGCTGCAAAATGAGAGCATGAGCCTAGGTATCTCTAAGGTTCTTTCTGGGTCTAGGTCCATGATGTTACAATTCTACCTTTCCTACAAAATGTCATTGCCATTCCTACCACCATGTTTTTGCTCATGTAGTTCCTACCACCCACAATGTCTTCTGTTGCCCCCTTCTGCACTTAATCCCTACCCACCCCCCCTTTAAGATCCAATACAAGCTCCACATCCTCTGGGGAGTCTTCTCTCTCATTTCTGACTTCTTAGGGTGATTACTATTTGTACATCACAGCTGAGCACTTAATGACACATTGCCTTGTATTTAATCAATCACTCCATCAACAAATATTTATCAGGCATCTTCTATATGCCTTTTCTCTATGCTAAGATATCTCTTGAAGGATAAAACCAAAATAGGATAAACTCCCTGTGCTCAAGCATCTTGGCACTTGCTTGAGGACACAAGACAAATTAGAGATACACAAACCAGCTAGAGAACCCTTCAATGACAAGTGTACAGTTGAGTATTACAGTGTGTATTTTGGGAGCCCACCAGCTATTCACAAGACATAATAAATATCTTGCATACAGTAGGTACCTAATAAATTCTTGGTGAACTAAACTGAGTCAATCTGCAATGTTGGGTTGCAAATTCAGAGCAGAGTGGGATCTTGGGGATGATCCAGTTCAATCCCCTCATCTCACAAGGCAGCAAACTGAGGCCCCAGACACTTGGCTAAGGTCTCACAGATGGTAAAAGGCAGAGAGATGGGGTTAAGGCCAAGCTCTTCAGAGTCTGAATCCTGAGGGCCAGACTAGCTGCAGAAGACAGGACTGTTCTGTGGTTTTCTCTGTGTGATTCTGCCCTTTCGATTGGATTTAAAACTTCCTGAAAGCACGGACCCATCTCTCTCCCTCTCCTTGCACAGAATTGTGCTTTGGAGGGTCTCTTTGCTGAATTGGAGTGAGGAGGAGAGTGCTCTCTCCCTATGCCTTGATTCAGCTTGGCACCCTCCCCATCCCTGCCTCTACCTCCCCCCTCCCAGCCCTCAGAATCTCAGCAAGAATGGAGGTGATTTGTGGGGAGGGGGAAGATTGAGCCCACAAGCATGAATAAATGAGTGAAGATGCATTTATGAAGCACTTACTATGTGCCAAACTCCCTGCTTCTAAACTTTTTGGGCCCAGGTCGGGTTTCTGTGAAACTGCTTCATCCGGAAAGGCCTGTTTCTGCTCCTCTTGCCCCAGATCTCAAAGGCCTCCTCCCGGGCTGCTCCTCCTCCCACCCACCCACTCTCCTCTCACCCACAAGCACTGAAAAGCAGCACTCTCAAACTACCTACAGCTAAAAAAAAAGTTACAGAAAGCCCAAGGGAAGGTTTTTATCCTTTCTCTTCACTGTCTGGAAGTCCCTCCTTATCACTAACCTAAATCTCTCGTGCTGCTGGCTCCTGTTTGAGTGATCTTTGGGAGGACAGGCAGGCTGCCCTTTATACATTCAGGGACCATTATTCCCCCTCACTCTTCTCTTCTCAGACTGAATGATCCACAGACCTCTGACTTTCCCTCGTGGGTTCTGGTCCCTCCCAAAGCTTTGAGGCACCTTTTGCACTGTGATTATCTATCTCTTCTTTGGACTGTGGAGCCCAGAGAAAGATCCAGGGTCCTAGGGAGATTCCATATAATCTCTGGGTCAGTAGGATAGCCGTACTTGTTCCTATGGAGATATCCAGGGCTGTGCCAGCTTTCAGAAATACAACCCTGCATTGGCTGCATCAGTCCCCTGCTTCGACATCCCCCGGGGACAATGACTGGTGCTAGCCTTTGTGGAATGGTCAATGGGGCAGGCACTTACTTCTTCAGGGGGCCCCAGTCTGCCCCTCAGCTACCCAACTATCCTATGCCAAGTAATTTTCAAAGGATCCTAGATCATGAAAGTGTTTTTCATGCTACCAGCCTCCCGGATCATGGCAGAGCCTGGCACCTACTACACACAAGACCTAACACAGTACCTTGCATAGAGTAGGCAAATGATAAATGTTTGGTGAACTGAACTGAATCAGTCAAATAAACAGACTTTTGCCAAAAGTGCAATGTGCAAACTGTTCTGGGCTTATCAGTATGGGCACCTTTATCAAAGAGAGTGAGCATTCATAGATTGTTTAAAGTTTCACAAAGCAGTTGCTATATGTTGTCTCAGATCTGCACAACAGCCCTGGGAGGTGGGTATTTTCATTATCCGCATTTTCTAGTTGAGAACCCTAGGGCCAAGAGAAGCGTGTCTTACCCAGGGCCACACAGCTAGTGACTTGAACTCAGACTTCCTGACCCCAGGCAGGTGCTTTCTCCACCTGACAGAATCTCAGCCCTGGAAAGCACTTCAGAGGTAATTCCGGGTGGTAAGAAAATAGGAGATATTTCTACAGCATCCAGGATAAAAGTTAACACAGCCTCTGCCTGGGAATGTAGAGCACTCCACTTTTTGAGAACTAATTACAGTGGATTGAGATCTGGGCCTGGAGTTTGAAGGACCTGAGTTTAAATCCAGCCTCAGACATTTACTGTGTGACCCTGGGCAAGTCACTTAACCCTGCTTGCTTCAGTTTCATCATCTGTAAAACAAGTTAGAGGAGGAAATGACAAACCCCTCCAGTATCTTTGCCAAGAAATCCCCAAATGCAGTCACAGAGTTTGAAATGACTGAAATGACTGACTTTATATTGAACCAAAAGTCTGCCTCTTGGCAACCTCTACTCATCAATCCTAGTTCTGCTTGAGGGGCCAAGCAGACTAGGGGGGGTCCCTCTGAACCCAACTCTTCTAGACTTTCCAGATCACTCCATGGGAACGTGGGCTAATGTCTTACCGTCTAGTTCCTTATTTTCTTTCTTTCTTTTTTATTTATAAATTTATTTAACTTTTTACATTCATTTTCACAAAATTTTCTCCCCATTTGTCCCCTCCCCCTCCCCAATACACTGAACATTCTAATTACCCATATCACAATCTGCCCTCTCTTCTTTCATCCCTCCCTTCCCTTACCCCATCTTCTCTTTTGTCCTGTAGGGCCAGATAACTTTCTATTTCCCATTACCTGTATTTCTTATTTCCTAGTAGCAAGAACAATATTCAACAGTTGTTCCTAAAACTTTGAATTCCAACTTCTCCCCAATCCCTCCCTCCCCGCCCATTCTCCTTGGGAAGGCAGGCAATTCAATATAGGCTATATCTGTATACTTTTGCAAATGACTTCGATAATAGTCAAGTTGTGTGAGACTAACTATATTTCCCTCCATCCTATCCTGCCTCCCATTGCATCTATTCTCTCTTTTGATCCTGTCCCTCCCTGAGTGTTGACTTCAAATTGCTCCCTCCTCCCATTGCCCTCCCTTCCATCATCCCCCTCACCCCGCTTATCTCCTTCTCCCCCACTTTCCTGTATTGTAAGATAGGTTTTAATACCAAAATGAGTGTGCATTTTATTCCCTTCTTTAGTCAAATGTGATGAGAGTAAATTTCATGTTTTTCTCTCAGCTCTCCTCTTTTTCTCTCCACTAAAAAGTCTCCTGCCTGCCTCTGCTATGAGAGATAATTTTCCCCCTTCCATTTCTTCCTCTCTCCTCCCAATACATTTCTCTCTCACCACTTCATTTTTTTCAAGATATGATCCCATCCCATTCAATTCACTCTGTGCTCTCTGTCTCTGTGTGTGCATACATGTGTGTATGTGTGTGTGAGCATGCATTTGCGTGTGTGTGTGTGTGTGTGTGTGTGTGTGTGTGTGTGTAATCCCATCAACTACTCAGATACTGAAGAGTTTCAAGTGTCACAAATATTGTCTTTCCATGTAGGAATGTAAACAGTTCAACTTTGGTAAGTCCCTTATGACTTCTCTTTGCTGTTTACTTTTTCATGCTTCTCATTCTTGTGTTTGAAAGTCAAATTTTCTTTTCAGCTCTGGTCTTTTCATCAAGAATG
>CM053769.1:120305884-120355544 GCA_028658325.1 Potorous gilbertii
CAAGGTATTGACCCATTTGTCATGCTTTTCTTGTGTCTCATTTCTCTTCCTAGTTTTTCCTCCACCTGTCTAACTTGATTTTTAAAATCCTTTTTGAGCTCTTCCATGGCCTGAGCCCATGGGATATCTATTTCAGATGTTTGGGATACAGAGGCCTTGACTTCTATGTCTTTACCTGATGGTAAGCATTGTTCTTCCTCATCCGAAAGAAAGTAACCTTCTATGGTCTTATTTTTTTTCCCTTTTCTGGGCATTTTCCCAGTCAGTTACTTGACTTCTTATATTCCTCTCCACCCCCGCCTCACCTCCAGATCCGCCCAGCTAGTGCTTGGGGTCTGAGATTCAAATGCTGCTTCCCAGACTCAGGGCTTTCAGTGTGGGGTGGGGCTGCTATTCAATGTGAGATTAAGTTCATGTTCTCAGGTGGGGGCAGGGCCACCTCACAGGGCTCAGTTCCTTCAGGGGGTTTATGCAGAGACCTTCAACAATGGATCCAAGCTCCTGCCTGCTCTGGGAGCCTCTGGCTGCCCACTGTCTCTGCTGCTGCCTCCCAAGGGGGCCTGAGTTATGGAGACACCCTGCTCCTCTCTCAGTCAGCCAAGAAGTCTCTCTCACTGACTTGTAGCAGCTATGGGTTGAGGGACCTTTGTGGCTACGAGAGATTCCATCCCTGAAGCCTGCTCGGATCTGCTCCTCTCCGGCCATGTGGCCAAGGCAGGGCTGGGCTCTGCTCTGGGTCCGGTGCATGATAGACCTTTGGTGTCAATTTTTTCAGGGCTCTCTGGAACAGAAATCTCCTCCACTCTGTTGTTGTGAGGCTTCCACTGCTCCAGAATTTGTTGGGATTTCCTCTTTACAGGTAATTTATGGCTGTGGGTTCAGAGCTAGCATATGTGAATTTTTCTACTCTGCCATCTTGGCTCCTCCCCTAGTTCCTTATTTTCTTCTGAACCTCAATGGAGAGGAAGAGGAATAGGGAGGGTCTAGATTTGATGATCTCTGAGGGCAAGTCCAGCTCCATGGCATGGTGCAAAACAGAAGGACCATTGAATCTGGAGTCAGAACATGTGACCTTAAGCAAGTCTCAATTTTTCTAAGACTCAGTTTCCTCATTTGTCAAAGAAAAGGGAGAGGTTAGATGATTTCTAAATTCTCTTCCAACTCCAATTATCAAGGATGCCATAATCTATGATCCAAAGCACTTTATTATTCTCCAAGCTACATGTGCTAGATTCATTTGACATATCCTTGGATGATATGGCCTCTAGTTCTTCCTAAATGGCAGTGCTCAGAACTATTCACCACTGGGTACTCTAGATGTGGTCTCATCAAGGAGGAAGACCATTATATATTTCCTTCCTCACTCTGGATACTCAAGTGCAAATCATATCATCATTTCTCTGATGTCATGGTCCTCTTTAAAAAAGGACTAACACAACAGCAACAATCTCTATTAATGCAGCCTAAAATCACCTGACCTCTGGGGACTATCATGTCATACTACTGACATCTCTCTTGGTCCACTCAGATACCAAGATCATTTTCCTTATTAAGATTGGATTGAAGGTCCCGCAGTCCTATTTCTTTTAGGGTCAGTTCCAAATGATGAATTAGAAAAAACTGAAAGATTTAGATTAGAATTAGAAATTAGAAGAATTAGAATTAGAAGGAATTTGTCTTTTTAACCCCAGAAGTCCTTTAGTAGTGGGGGCCTGAATGATGATTCTCCTGGGCCAAGCATCCCAATCTCCCCTTGGACATCAGTGAGAAAATTCCCAACAGGGCAGCTGTAGACAGAAACCAGAGTCAGCACACAAGGAAGTCCACTAAGAGCCTACCTCCATCGTGTATGTTTTGCCAGCACCTGTCTGTCCATAGGCAAAAATGCAGACATTGTAGCCATCAATGCAAGAAGTGATCAAAGCCTGGACTTCTTGGAACACCTGCCAAGGAGAATGGGAGAAGAGAGGGAAGGTGAGTCAGGCACCTGGCTTGCAGGGTGGCAGTTGGTCTTCTCTTTTGCAAATAATGTCCCCATAAGCAAGGAGAAGGGAGTCGAGACTCTGGTTCACACTCAAGGCATCTTGGAGCTGAATGGTTTTATTTCACAAATGTAGGAGAGACTTTTGAGAAAATTCCGTTCATCCATTCATTCAGCCACCAATAAATTCTTTATTAACAAAATACAACAATGTACTGTTATTACTGAATGAATAAATGAACAGTATCTTCCTAAACAGAACTTCCTTAGGTAACAGTGTCGTTATGGAGCTGAACAGATGAATAATGTGCATTTATTTAATAACAAGTGTATTTAATTATACACTTGGATAGATGAATAATACATTTCTTATTGTTGAATGAAAAGGATTTTCCTAAAGTTATGAAATTAAAAGTGCTTCATTTTGCTTCTGCTGAGGAAGTCCTTCCACAGGCTTTGTACTGGGAAATGGAAGGAATAATCATTTATATAGTACCTACTGTGTGCCAGGCACTTTACAAATTTGATCCTTGGAACCACCTGGAAAGATAAGTGCTATTATTATTTCTGTTGACAGTTCAAATCCAGCTTCAGACATTTGATCACCGTGTGACCTAGGGTGAGTCATGTAACCTATTTTCCTCAGTTTCCTCATCTGTAAAATGGAGAAAATAACAGCACCTACATTGTGGGGTTGTTGTGAAGACAAGATGAGATATTTGTAAAATGCTTAGCACCGTATGTGGCACACAATATAAATGGTGTTATTGTTATTATGTGAGCTTAGATAATTCACCTGACCTCTACAGCCCTCAGTCTTCCCATCTGTAATAAGAAGAGACCAGATCAGGTGATCACTCAGACATCCCATGATGTCACAGCACCAACAACAGAAGAGTACCTTGCTTACTGCAGGGCTTTATAGGGGATGGAGCTGTGGAGTGCAAAGGAGAAAGAGGAGGAGAAGGTAGTGGGGGTCCATCCTTCTATGATCTGACTCCTTAACTCAAAAAACCCAAGTATATTAGACCCACTAAAATAAGTTGCCTTGGTCTTGTCCTCCAACAGGTCATTGGACTTTTTGGAGGAATCCTTCCCATTGGAGCCTGGAGGTGATGTGTTTAGATCCCCACTGACTCAACCTCCTGGGTCCTTTTTGTCTCTTCTCCAAATCTGGAGCAAAGAGGAGATGCCAGTCACAGCCACAGCCTGTGTTTTCCCTGCCCTACCAGTTGCTAATGCCTGTCCCTTTTCATTTGCTTTCCATCTATGGTGTATGTATAGATAACTCTTGGTATGCTTTGTACACTATCTGTGAGTGTACAGAGCGGTCAGAGCAGGGACCACAATTTTTTTTTGCCTTTCTTTACCTCATCATTGCTTAGCTCAGAGCCTGGCACACAGTAGACACTTAATAAATTCTTGTTGACTGGTTTTCTCTGGCAAGGGGGCACATCACTCACATCTTGTTGGGTTGCGTGTGGAGGGAACACCTTGTCCAGCTCAAAAGACACAGGCTTTCCCTTATGTAGCAGGTGGATGACTGCATCATCATCAGAGTCAAAGGTCACTGCGTTGCTGGCCTCAGGCCCGTCCCCGTCTTCTTTAGTGATGGGTCGGACCCGACCAATCACACGGATGTTTCCTTCATTATGGGGTGCAAAGAAGAAAGATTAAAAATAAAGATGAGTGCTAACTAGAAATAGTAACCTTGTGAAAAATTCTCTCAATCTCATTTCAATAAACATTTACTCAGCTCAAGAAATACTTTGCTATATATAGAGAACTGAGTCAAATGTACAAAAATACAAGTCATTCCCCAATTGATAAATGGTCAAAAGATATGAACAGGCAGTTTTCAGAGGAAGAAATTAAAGCTATCTATAGTCATCTGAAAAAATGCTCTAAATCACTATTGATTTGAGAAATGCAAATTAAAATAACTTTGAGGTACCACATCACAACTATCAGATTGGCAAACATGACAGAACAGGAAGATGATAAATGTTGGAGAAGTTGTGGGAGAGTTGGAACACTAATTCATTGTTGGTGGAGCGGTGAGCTGATCCAACCACTCTGGAGAGCAATTTGGAATTATATCCAAAGGGTTACAAAAATGTGCATATCCTTTGACTTAGCATTACCACTTCTAGGACTGTATACCAAAGAGATCACAAAAATGGAAAAAGGACCCATATGTACAAAAATATTTATAGTAGCTCTTTGTGTGGTGGCCAAGAACTGAAAATTGAGGGTATGCCCATCCATTGGGGAATGGCTGAACAAATTGTGGTATATGAATGTAATGGAATACTATTGTACTATAAGAAATGATGAACAGGAAGACTTCAGAGAGGCCTGGAAAGACTTGTATGATGTTATGCTAAGTGAAATCAGCAGAACCAGAAGAACATTGTACACAGTAACAGCCACAGTGTGCGAGGACTCTTTCTGATTGACTTAGCCCTTCACATCAATGCAAGGACCTAAAACATTCCCAAAGGACTTTTGAGGCAAAATGTCATCCACATCCAGAGAAAGAACTGTGGAATCTGAACCCAGAATGAAGTAGGCTATTTTCTCTTGTGTTATGTCTTGTCTTGGTTTTTCTCATGATTTCTCCCATTCATTTTAATTCTTCTATGCAACATGACTAATGGAAAAATGTGTTTAATAAGAAAGTATGTGTAGAACCCATATAAGATTGCAAGCCATCTCTGGGAGGGAGGAGAAAGGGAAGGGAGAGAAAATTTTAGACTTACGGAAGTGATTGTTGAAAACTGAAAACGAATAAATTAATTAAATTTAAAAAAATACTTTGCTAGATCATGCAGATATTGGCTACAAGGTTGTTGTTTTTTCTCAGGAGGGGGGTACATATAAAATATGATAATAAATAATATAGGATTTGTGCAAAACAAAGTAGGAAGAGACTAAACATTTTATTAAGAGCCTCCTATGTGTCAGATACTATACTAAGCACTTTACAAACATTATTGCATTTGTTCCTCACAATACCCCTAGGAGTTAGATGCTATTACTATCTTTGTTTTATAGTGGAGAAATCTGAGGCAGACAGTGGTTAAGTGACTTGCCCAGGGTCACACAGCTAAGCTGTGTCTGAGGCTGGATTTGAACTCAGGTGTTTCTGATTTCAAGTCCAAAGGAGCAACACGAACTGTCACTAGAACTTTAGGGCCCATGATGGTTGCCAGCAAATACAGAAACAACCTCCAACAAGGTTTCTGGGACCAGTTAAATCTCAAAAATTATTAAATACTACTCTGATCCATACAATGATGCAAGACAATTTAAAAGGACCCATAATGAAAAATGCTATCGATCCCCCCAGAGAGTGAACTAATGAATTCTGAGCACAGATTGAAGCACTTTTTTTTTCACTTTCTTCAGTTGGGAGTGGGGGTCTTTTGCTACATGGCAATATGTTTTGCATGACTTCCCATGTATAACCAATATCACATTGCTTGCATTCTCAAGAGATCAGGAAGGAAAGAAATTTGGAACTCAAAATTTTTTTTAAATGTTAAAAATTTTTATACATAATTGAGAAATATTTAGTGAAATAAGTAAAAATAAATATTGAAATCTATTTCATTATAAAAAATTGACATGTAATTGGGGAACATTCAACAAGATAAAATATTTTTTAAAAATTATTAAGCACTTTTATTAAGTACTTACTATACATCAGGTAGAGTATATTTAATAAGCATTTATTAAGCACTTTCTATTTGCCAGAAGTTGAGCTAAGCACCTTATAAATATTATCTCAATGGATCCTGCGAGGCCAGGGGTCCATGGCTGAAAGATAACATTTATTCAATTTCAGAAACTTTCTGAAAATGTTTTCCTCTCACTCAGCATGTGCCAGAACTGTAGCACCAATTCTCATTTGGTGATGGCATTACCATTCTCCTCCTTTTCCCTCCTTCCCTCACAGGCCTCAGTCTGACCCTACCCTCCTCCTTTCTTCCTCACCTTTCAGCCTCACCAGCTCATTGTGGCACTTTTTGCGGAGCTGTAGTTCCCGGCGGTATTTCCTGAGCAGCTCACGGTTTGTGTTGTTCACCTCTTCGATGGCTTGGCCAATCTGATGGAAGGAAGATCAAGAAAGTAACTTTTTTAAGTCCTCCCCCAGCATATGAGAACTCAGAGCCCTGATGGGGCTTCCTTTCCCCATACCTTGGGGAAGCTTGGGAGACAGTAGGTCATAATGGACAGAACACTGAACTGGGACTTGTCTAGACTCTAACATCAACTTGCTGTGTGTCCCTGGACAAGTCATTTACCCAATCCCTCTCAGCCTAACTTTTTGTCTCTAAAAATTAAATGAAGGGGCTAGAAGAAATCCAGATCTAAGAATCAGAAAGAGATGGCCAAGATGCCTCTAAGTTCACTAAGAAAGGCTGGGGGATAGGGATGGGGAGTGGGGATGGGAATCATGTCTTTGGTGTGAGTAGGTAAGAAACTCACTCCGGCCACTTCACAATGCCCACCTCTGCTCTGGCACTCCTTAGGGCTTCCTGCAGCAGGAGAGGGAAATCTCGGACCTGCCTCTTCAGGCCATTGTAGTCATTGGTGAGGGTCCGAAGGGCTGGCTGCAGAGTCAGGAGATTGGTCCTGACACCTGGAAATGAGGGAGAAGAAATGGAAAGTGAGTGATTTCCACCAGGGACAGCAAATGGTTAGCGTTCCCTTTTGGCAGTGCCCAAAGGCAGGGTAGATATCCCCAGAAAGTGAAGCCCAGCCAATCCGGAGGGAATGGATGGTGGTAGGAGGAAAGGACTCCCCTCCCCCTCTCACCGGCTAGGTTTTCATGCACAGCCTTCATTTCTACTTGGGCTCTCGCAAAAGCTTCCTCAATGGCCCGGTTCTTGTCCTCTTCCATGGTCTGCATCTCCTCCAGCATCTGCCCATGAGCCCGCTCCAACTCTGACTCATACATCATGATCTGGGAGTAGGGGAGACAGCATGGATAAACTGCATCCATGGGCCACCAGTGATGGTCTGGTCAAAGAAACCCTCTAGAGAAGGCACATCAGTCCCCCCTCCCCCACATTCCCACATCCTCACATCACATTTGCAGGTGATGGCAAAAGCCCTGGTCAGGGAGGAGAGACGGAAGGTCTATTTTCTAGCCTCAGTTTTGTCACTAACTCTCCAGGCGACTCCTACGTCTCTCCAGGCTTCAGAGATCTGACACTGACTCTATGAGTCAATTCAACATTCATTCATCAAACATTGAATGAATGCCTACTCTGTGTAAGACATTGTAGCTCGATGATTCTCTGCATGCTGCGGCTGCCCAGAACACTGAAACTCAGAAGCAATTGGCAACCAGCTGATCCATAAGCATTGATTACAAAGCGCACAAGTGAGTCCTCAGTAAATGTTTACGGAACTGAGTGGGTCCCCTGCTGGGTGGCGTTCAAAGCACTTCATAGCCTGGCCCCTTCTTACCTTTCTACATTAAATTCTGGGATCAGTCAGTGAATAAATACTCACGAAGCCATTTAGCCACACATCATTTCTCACCAGAACATTCCCACCCCTTTGTACTGATTGTGCCCCATGAATGGAAATGCTCTCTTCTCCCCATCTCTGCCTCTGTTTCCCTCACTTTCTTCAAGGTCCTTATCCTCTGCAGGAGGCTTTCCCTAATCCTCCAAACTGCTGGTGCCTTCTATACTCTCTGTACATTCTTATATGTATCTTGTTCCCTGCACATGATTAGAACAGGAGGTCCCTGAAGGAAAAAACATGAATTTTGCCTGTCTTTGCATCATTGGTGCTTTGTACAGGACTTAGCACAAAAACAAGTTCTGAAAAAATGCTTGCTGACTGACTGTTGGACTTTCTTGAGTTCTCTCATCATTGCACAGATATCAATGGAGTCTTTAACTTATACTAACATGCTACCCTGAGACCTCCCCATGGAAGGGAGGAGACCCAGGGTTCCCGAAGGTCATGCAAGGACTCTAAGGTCCTGCCACATTGGAAAGGCTTCAAGGACAGCCTGGTCATTGAGTGCCTCTGCCATTTCAGAACAAGCCTAGTTATCAATTGACATTTATTAAGTGCCAACTGTATGCCAAGCACTGGGCTAAGCACTGAGGATACCGAGAGGCAAAGACAGCTCAAGGAACTCACAATCTAACAGGAAAGACAGAATGTGAACAAACAGGCCCAAACATGCTACGTACAGGCTGAGCAGGAGATGATTAGCAGAGGGAAGGCACTGGAATAAATGGGGTTAGGGAAGACTTCCAGTAAAGGATGAGATTTTAAAAAGAAGCTGGAGATGTCTGTAGTCAGAGGGGAGGAGGGGCAGTGTTCAAGGAATGGGGGGGGAGGCAGAGAACATGCCTGGGGTCAAGAGATGAGGGAGGGTCTCATTCCTGGAACTGCTGGGAGGCTAAATCCAGGAAGGCTCATCAATCACTAGGCTGGCCACTGGCTGATAAACTGTGGCTATAGAAACTCACCAAGTCCATCCCCCAAGGCACCCATTAAGGGTGCCTTGGCAGAGGAAAGACAGATACTGATGAAATCAGGGCTCCTTGTGCACTTGCCTCTTACCCCCTTACTAGAGTGGAAGCATCTTGAGGGAAATTATGTCTTAGCAAAGCTTTTCACATCCCTCCCAGCATCCACTGCAGGGCTCTGCACACCACAGGCATTTAATAAGTGTTTGTTGAACAAACTAATTTCTCTCTTCTCTCTTTTCTCTTCTTTCTTTTTTCTTCTCTCTTTCTTCTCTCTTTCTCTCCCCCCTTCCTCCCTCCCTTTCTCTCTCCATTTTGTTCATGCAAGGATGTGGGAGCTCCCTCAGTGGCTGTACCTGGGCTTTAAGCTGGGCTGTTGTCTGCTGAGAATTCTGAAGTTGCTGCTCCATTTCCTTCAGCACCTGTCTCTGCATCCCCACCTGCTCCTGTAAATACTGGTTCCGGGCTTGGGTTTCACACAGGGCCTGCTTGGTCTTGGATGAATCTACTTCCACTGTCTTGATGATGTACTAAAGGAGATACATGTGCATGAACACATGCACACACAGAGGAATGTTATTATCTCACCAGGAGCCAGAGTTGAGACAGAGAGACAGAGACAGAGAGAGACAGACAGACAGACAGAGAAAGAGAGAGAGAGAGGGAGAGAAAGAGAGCGAGACAGAGACAGAGACAGAGAGAGAGAGGGAGAGGGAGAGAGAGAAAGAGACAGAGGGAGGGAAGCAGGGAGGGGGAGAGAGAGAGAAAGAAAGAGAGAGGAGAGGGAGAGAGAAAGAGAGAGAGAGGGAAGCAAGGAAGGAGAGAGAGAGGGAAAGAAAGAGAGAAAGAGGAGAGAGAGAGAGAGAGAGGGAGGGAAGTAGGGAGGGAGAGAAAGAAGAGAGAGAGAGAAGAGGAAGATGCAGACCAGACTGGCAGAGCCCCTATCTCTGCTGGACGACTTCCTTCCTGGTCTCTCCTAAGGTCTCCCTGCAGCATCTTGACCCCACACAGGATAGAAGGACTAGGTGAGCCAGGGTTTAGGTGTCTGAGTCCTGGGTTTCATGGGCTTCAAACTTGGCTCTGCAACTTAACCCTTCTCATGACCATAAGCAAGCTATCTGATCTCTCTGGGCCTCAGTTTACTCCTCTGTCAAGTGATAGGCTTAGACCAGATGATCTCTATGATTCCTTACAGGATGCTGGATTCAAGTCAAGAAGACCAGGGTTTGAGTCCCATCTCCCACACTAGTTGTGTGACCATGGGTGAATCAATCTCCCTCAGCCTTAGATTCATTATCTGTAAAATAGGAGAAGAGGGGGAGGCATTGCCTCTGAGGTCTTTCGATCTAAGCTTCTAAACATGGACATCAATGAATCAGCTCCCATTGATTAAACACCTACTATGTGTCAGGCACTGAGCTCAGTGAAAGAACACAAAGAAAAGTCAAAGCTGCGTCTGCCAACAAGGAGCTCTTCCTCTAATGGAAGAAACGACATGGACATCACCAGGTGTATACACCTTGATGCTACAAAGCAGGGGTGACATCATCTCAGAGAGATGTCCCAAGATCCCTTACACTAAGATTCAGTTTCCTCAACTGTAAAAGGAAAGGGTCAAACTAGCTGGTTTCCTCTGTTTCTCCGAAGGCCATTTTTCTTGAAGTTATCCAACTTGAGACCATGTTGCATGATGCAGAGCTGGCCATGTCCTCGGCCTCTCACTGCTCTGGGGACCTCCCCACATTGCAGGGAAAGTGCCCATCTACAATGGGCCTGGCTGCCTGCACTGGTAGAGGGAGACCCTTCCCCTGGGAGTTTCCTGGGCCAGTGCCTCCTCCAGTTCGATGGAGTCTGCCTAGGTCAGGGGCTCGTGTGCCTCACCTTAATGGGCTGAGGCTGAGCCTTTAAGGTGGCGATGGTCTCCTGGCTGTCCCGCAGGCGCCTGCTCAGCCTCTCCTCCTCCTCAGCCTTCTCGGCTAGAGAGTCCTTGAGCCGCAGCTCGACCTCGGCCAGGCGGTTGGTCTTCTGCTGCACCTCCAGGCCGAGCTCAGCCAGCCGGCCCTTGTGCTCCTCTGTCTCCACCTGCAGCTGGGCCAGCTTCTCTCGCAGCTGGGCACTCTCCTGGGGGAGGAGGAGAATTTGGGGTCAGTTCAGGCCTCCCCCCATTCCAGGCTCTGAGCCCGGACCCCACCCGACATGCGCTGCCCCATCCATGCGCACCTTGCTGTGCTCGCAGTCCAGGCACGGGGAAGGCTGCGCTCTCAACTCCTGCAGCTCGGCCTCACATCGCTTCATGTCCTGCCGAAGGCGCTCATTCTCTACCATCAGGAGATCCCGGTGCTTCTCCAAGTCTGTGCCTCCCTGGGAAGAAAGGACACGGGCATGGGCAGGGGCAAAGGGAAAGGGAGACTGCCGGCCAGCCGCTGGGACAGCACCGGGCACACCTCTCCCTTCCCAGCCCAGCCCGGGATCCCCAGCATTCCTGAGTGGGAGAGGAAGCTAGGAATATCTTGTGTCTACCTGACATAATGGGTTTCATCCAATTAACACCAGGAATCCAAAGTCTTCTCCTGGATTTGGACGTGAGGTCAACACCTTTTTTTTTCAGTAGTAGGGACACATCTCTATTTAAGGATGTGCAAAACTGACATCGTTATTGTAAGCATAACTCTGGTGCCAAAGGTAAGTTTATTTGTTTATATATATGTGTGTATGTATATATAAGAAATATGTATGTGTATGGTATGTATGTATATATACACATACATAAATATATGCATGTACATATACATGTATATATGTGTATAGGAAATATGCATATGTGTATGGATGTGGGTGCGGGTATGTATCAATATATAGATGTATATGTGTGTATGTGTGTGTAGGTATATGTCAGGGGGGTAGGTGTGTGTATAGGCTGTTAGGTGGTACAGTGAATGGCATGCTGGGCCTGGAGTCAGGATGAACCAAGTTCAAATCCAGCCTCAAACATTAATTGGCTGTGTGACTGTGGGCAAGTCACTTAACCCTCTTTGCCTCAGTTTCCTCATCTGTAAAATGAGGGTAAAAACAGCACCTCCCTCCCAAGGTTATTTTGAGGATAAAAGAAGATAATATTTTCAAAGTACTTTGTTAGAATACATAAATGCTAGCAATCCTATCATATATAAAATACATAAACATATACATTTTAAAATATCCTGTGTATAGACACACAGACACATGCTTTGGAGCACTTAGGTTGTGTAGTGTGGATAGAGAACTGAAGTCTGAAAAATCTCATTTCAAATTATACCTTAGAAACTTTGTTGTTATTGAGACTGGATCCTTGATCCTGACTGGGCTAGAAGCACAGGGGCCTCTCACTGACCCAGCCCCAAAGCTGATCAGCATGGAAGTTTTGGCCTGCTGGATTTCCAGCCTGGGCAGGTTTGCCCCCGACTCGGCAGTCAGGGGGCCCCCTACTCTGAGGGACTTGCCAGATTGGTGTCAGACTTAGCATGGGCACCCGAGAACCCCCAAACTCATGCAAACCACCAATCTCAGCCTATTCAGTCATTCATGCCACCGTGGTCTGCCTTAGACACTAACTCTGTATCTCTAGGCAAGTCATGTAGACTCTCTCAGCCTCAGTTTATTCATCTGTCAAATGGAGCTAATAACAGTACATATACACACAGTTGTCATGAGAATCAGATATAACATAAGGAAAGCACTTTGTAAATCTTATTATCTAAATGCTAACCACTATGCTGAAAGGATACATGTTTTGTGTCTTTCTATACTTATCCCTATATACGTGTACATGACTCTATGACTATAGACAGGGGTGGGGAACCTGCTGCCTTGAGGCCATGGTTTCCCCACCCTTGAACTAGAGACAGACAGAGACAGAATGACGGACTGACCAACAGAATGAAGAAGGAAAGAGAGAGAAAGGAAGGAAAGAAGGAAGGAAGGAGAAAAGGAAGGAAGGTAGATATAGTTGGAATGGGAGGACAAGCAAATATGGGACATGTTTTAAGGACTGGAGATGGCGATGGAGTTGGAAGTGCAGGTGGACATGTAGTGTGCAGGGTTAGGGAACCCTCAAGGTCTCTCCATACCAGCTTCCCTAAGTCTGTCAAAGAAGGCTCACCAGCTCTGACCGGAGTCTGTTCACTTCCTGGACCTGACCAATGAGTTTCTCCTTCAGATTTTCCACCTGCCAACACAAAACCAAAATTATGGTAAGTCAGTCCTCCACCCTCATGGCATGCCCCCTATGTGATCTTGAGTGGGTAACCTCTTTAAGCCTCAGTATCTCTTCCTGTAAAATGACTTTATAATCTCTACTTGGAGACTGCCTCCTGACTCATTCCTTCCTTGAGGCAGAATGATGATCTGGTTGACCTCTCTCTAGGTCCTCCATAAGAACCATGACTTCTTCTTTGTCTTACAATTCTCTGGACCAAACAGATGGCCCATCAGGGCCAACAGTGAATACATTGTGATTTTTTTTATTTTGCCTCCTGAATGTTTCATTCATTAGATTCTCTCTCCAAGGGTGATGGGACCCATATACCCCAGGTCTATGAGTCCACTTTGGAGTATAGGAGCAGAGCCAAGGACAGGGAGAAGCCCCATGACCATGTTCTGAAGGGCCAAGAGAGTGCGACAAAGAAATACCCTACATCGTCCTACGCGTGCTTCTACCCCCATCCCCACCTCCATGACTGATTTTCCAGCTGGCCCATGCCTGTCAAGAGATAACTGACTGTAGGAATTTTACTAACTATAAATGAAGGCCTTTTGGATCCTGGTACATAGGTCCCAAGACTAATATCCACCTCACAGAATAACTGTCTTCTCTTAGGAATATTTATAATATATAGTTATGGCAGGGTAGGACATAATTTGAATACATGCAAATCTACATAAGAGTGAGATACATAACAAGATTCACATGGCTCTCCTATTCAGTAAATTCCAGTCTTTCTCTATTATTTCTTATATAGATTCATCTTCCCAAAAAAGAAAATTCTGAAATAACCCTGGTTGCTTTCAGATGACTTTTGTTACATCTCTTTGCTAGCACGGCCATATTAATGGGATTCAAAATTTGAGTCTCCCTACACCAACTTCCCTAACACCAAGAATCCTCCCTAGAAATTGTGGCGCTATTTTCAAAAAATGCAGATCTTAGCATCAGGAGACCTGGGTTTGAATCTGGGGTCTGCCACTAAACACAACATATGACCATGGACAAACCAATTTAAGGAGATTTAAGGCCCCTGTCCAATCCATCCATCCTGCAGCTGCCAAAGCAATCTTCTTGAAGTACAAAAATCTGCCCATGTCACACCCCTCCTCAATAAGGTCCAGTGACTCCCTAATACCTTGAGGATCAGGGGGCGGTGACTCTATTTGGCATTTGAAGTCTTTGCAATCTAGTCTCAGTCTACCTCTCCAGACTAATGACTGCACATTATACCCTTCCACACTCACCACAGCCAAACCCAACCATCCTCCTTCCTGTTCCTCATACCTGACAATCCATTCCCCTCTTCTGCCTCGCTGTGCTGCCTCTCTCCCAAGTCCAGAGCAGTCTTCCCTTACCTGCCTCATTTTCTTTTGAGGCTAAGCTCAACTTCCACTTTCTCCAGGAGGTCTTTCCAGATCCCTCAAGCTGCTGATATCTTCCCCCAAAAATCACCTTATGCCTATGAATATATGTATGTGTATGTACACATAAATATACACATGTATGTATGCACACATATGTAGGTGCATGTGTGTATATATGTATTAGCTCCTGGAGGTCAGGGAGTTTTTCACTTTTGTCTTTGTCTCCCCAGCACTTATGGCATAGTGCCTGACATATAATAGGTACATAATAGGCCCTTAATAAGTGCTGGACCATAATAGGCACTTAATAAGTGCTGGCATATGGTAGGTGCTTAATAAGTGCTGACACAAAATAGGTGCTTAATACATGCTGATACATAATGTGCTCTTAATAAGTGCTGGCACATAACAGATCTTTCATAAATGCTTATTGATTAATCAACATAAAATCCTCCGTTTACCTCTTCAGGTCCTTCTTCACCTGGCCCTTCCCTGCCTTTCCAGGTTTCTTCCTCCAATCCAATGACACCATCTATTTGCTGCTCCTCCAATAAGACCCTCCATGTCCTGAACTCTGGACCTTTCCACTGGCTGTGCCCCATGCTTGGGACTCTCTCTTCCTTCAGGTCTCAGTTAAGTGTGCCACTGTCTGCAAAAAGCCTTTTCTAATCCTCTACAACCTTGGATGCCTTTGCTCTGAGTCAGCCCCTCAGTCTTCCTGTCTCTACATCCTGTTTGTACAGTCATTGGCTATGATTGCGAGCTCTTTGAGAAAAGAGATTGTGTTTTGTTTTTTTTTGTATGGCCAGCACTTAGCACAGTGCCTGATACACAGTAGGCAGTTAATAAATATTTGCTAACTTGATTTCTCTCTCTAAAATCGAAGAAACACCAGGTTGGGACATGGAACAAAATCTGAGAACAGTTTCCCAAGTCTGGCCAAGCTCAACTCCCCTTCTCCTCCGGAGTCACAACAGGAATGCTTGTGGAATTTCCTCATTGGCAAGATAGCAAAAAAGCCAATGTGGTTGTGTGGGGAGGGAGCTCACCCCCTCCAAGAAAAAAATTCAAGTCTTGTTGCCAAAGACATAAACATTATGTCGTCTCCTAATATGCCTCTCATACAGGGTACAGGAGGAGAAGGGATACCTGTTCATCCACTTGGGCTACATACACAGAACTGGGAGCCCAATTATTTAGCAGTTACGCACCAATTTAGTGTTTGGAGTTTACTGTCTACCCTGAGGGCTCCTATCTGAGCCTGACAGACAACCTAATGCAGACATAAAATACACAAGATGGTAAAGGTGAGGACATCTGCCTAGGACAGGCTATATCTGCCCGGGATGGACTTTTAAAAAAAGAAGTGAACATCTCATTTCACCAAGCAGAAATGCTCTTCCCCATCCTCAGTGTTCAGCTTCCGCAGAGGATGGTCAGAAGAGCAGAATTTATTCCTGTGATTTGGAGAAGATGTAGGAAGCAGAAGAAACACTTGAGACAAGAAAGAAACAAGGTAGAAATCAAGGAAGCAGGAGGTCAAGACTGAGAAAAGTCAATCAAAAAAATTTAAATTAAAAAAAAACAAGAGAAAGGAAAAAGGAGGTGGGAGAAATATGAGTATGGAATTGTGAAGGTGCATGATGTCCAAGGGAGAGAGAAAAGCACCTTAAATCTGATGTGCACACAAGGGTGGCTAGCAGAAGTCAGGAAATGCTTTTGTCCAAATCCTAAGGTGGGAAGGTACGCTCAACCCACCCCAAGTAGAGATGGTTGAGCAACAGGAGGGATGGAACAGTGGAAGGTCACCATTAGGCTGAGGTGAAGGTGTAGACCATCAAAATAATGAATCTACTGAATGGATCTAAAACTGGAAGAAACCTCAGCAATTCAAAATGGTACCCTGAAGAGAGTTGGTCTTGAGAGGACATACCAAAATAGAAGATTGTCTGTTTGATCCAAGAAATAATAAGGGAAGACCTAAGTTCAGATCCTGCCTCAGAGAGGTGGGGAAAGTTGCTTAACCTTACCAGGCCTCAGTTTCCAACTCTAAATGACAGGATTGGATCCAATGGCCTTTTAGGTTCCTTCTTCCCCTATATCCATAATCTGAATGAGGCTTTTCATTTTAGAAATAAAGCAGTTGAGGTCAAGAAAGATGAAGACATTTGCCAAAGGTGACCCAAGGAAAGGACTAGATTTGAACCTAGATCCTTTGTGAAGTTGCTGTCACACCAAGATGCCTCTTAAAAAATTATGCTCCAACTCAAGTCTCCCTCAAAACCAAGCCCTGAGTTTGAATTTTCCCAATTCTCCTTACAGAGACAAAGTTTCATAGTTTTAAAGAAAAAAAGACTCATTTCGTCTGAGTCTTATCGAAAAATTCAGTTGCAATCTGACTGCTGATAGCATCATGTCATGTCACAGTGGCCCTGGGACAAGAGATAGCTATGCACAGCTGTGCATTTGAGAGGCACTGTTTAGTGGAAGGTATCAGCAGCCTAGATGAGGCTCTGACATGGGGGAAGGGAGGCTGAAAGAATTCATATTTGCTCGGGGAATGACCTTTCTAGGTGAAAGGTAGACACTGGCTCCAAGGCAGGCAGCTGGATGGAGCGGGAACAAGATAAAGAATGAGGAGATCCAAGACCTCATTCAATGTAGCTGGACAGGACAGGATAAGACATCTGGAAATGGCCTTAAGAGAAACATGAGTCCAGAATCCTCAACGTACAGGCTAGGAATCTTAAGTCCACAGTTAATTAAATTGACTTATGCAAGGTCACAGAGCTGGTATGTGGTTGAACCAGATTGGCTGAATTCCCAGACGAGGGCTTTGTCCATGATAACTCAGCCTTTCTAAGTGGGACCCAAATTTTTATGGGTGACACCAAGTTGGGGCAACTGGGCATGACCCCAGATTGACTTTGTCCCAAGAGCTGTTCTCTCTGGACAGCGCCCATCAATTATTACAAAAGGAACTCAGATTGCAGCCCAGGTTGAGGTGGAGAGGGGCATTTGGGGTTGTGGGGAGTACTGCCCTCTCTTGTCGGTGAAGGTTGTATATTTTACTGTAACATCTGCTTATGGGTGAAATATATTCAGGAGATCTCTTAACACCTCATGCTCCTCTTTCCCAGGCTTGACACAGTCAGAGAAACTGAGTCATCACTTAGCCTCGAGAGGAGACCTCTTCACCTCACTGCCCTACCCATCTCCCAGGGAAACTGGGAAGTCTGAGCCTGTCCCTGATCAGATTCCCAGCATCACCCTCAGCAGAGACATAAGCTTGGGGTTTTTTTTAAAGGTTAAGAAGAAGCCATCTGCCCTTCTCAGGTATGTGTTTTCCCAGCCCTAAGGTGTGGCCATTTTACTTATCACTTTTTCAACATATGAATTATCTTCTTTCCTTGGCCTATATGCTGATGAAATGGTTATTTTCTAAATCAGGGGATGATTTGCCTCTCTGGTGTTCCCTTCCGCAGTGTGGCGAGCTCTTCTCAGAATGAGGGTTTAAAAATATATTTTAAAAAAACACACAGAATTATAGAGGAAACCAACTGTAGAGTGAAATACAGTTATTAAAATGTAGAGGAAGAAAACAAATCAGCAGACCTCAGTCTGAGAACCCCTCCTCTGGATGAAGCTGGACCACAGCTCCACCCAAGCTTTTAAACTAAGCAGCCTGGAGGCCAGGTTCAAAGATAGCCAAGCTCATTGCTCCCATCCATAGATCCCTGTCTTGAAAAATAGAAAGTGCTTGCATGCACACCATTTCTTTTAGTTACAAAATAAACTGAGACTTGGAAATGACAAATGTGTTTCCCATGGTCACAAAGCTAATAAGTTCTCGAGTCTGAACTTGAACCTGGGTCTCAAGACTCCATGCTGACAGTCTTCTCCCCTGTCCTATATGGCACAAAGATGTGGAAAATCTTGACTGCTTGAGAAGTAGGAAATGATGGGGAGGGGTAAAGGAGGGATACTGAGGATGGTGAGCCTGGACTAGAGTTAATATGTAGTGCTTATTCTGTTTGGCCCCAGAGGACTAAATAAGGAACAGAGAAGGAAATGATTGCTCCATGACCGAGATTAGAAAAACCTCCTAGGAAAAAACTAGGGGGTCCTACAAGTGAGACCTGCAGACATGGGGTTCTGAACCTGAGGCCCACAAACTCGTTTTTTTAAAATGTATTTTGCTCATTGCATTTCATTATAATTGGTTTTCTTTGCCATCTTATGTGTTTTATTTTATGTATAAAAATCTGATTCTGAGGAGTCCACAGGCTTCTCCAACTATCCCCCAAGGGACCCACAAAAAAGGCTGAGACCCCTGCTGCAGATGGAGTGGATTCCGCCTCATTAGGGGTCTTCCAGCCAAGACTGGATGACCATTGGTCAGGGATGCTGTAGACACGAGGATGATTCTTGCTCAGAAACAGCCTGGTCAAAATGGTGTCGGGGGATCTTCCAACTCTGAGATTTCCTTAAGCCTTTGCAGGTCAGGAGGATAAGAAGCAGAAGGCAGTAGGAGGAGGCTGACCTGGAGTCATGCTCCAATCCAGCTCAGACACTTACTAGCTGAGTGGCCTTGGACAAGTCACTTAACCTCTGCCTGTCTCAGTTTCCAGGAGATCAGAATAGTATCTACCTCCCAGGGTTGTTGTAAGGCTCAAATGAAATCCTATTTGCAAAGCACCTTGTAACCTCAAAGTGCTCCATGAATGCTAAGTATCATCATGTCATTATTAAGACCATCTATGCTCTTGAGACCAAGGGCGTGGAGAACAGGAAATAAGAAAAAGCAGCTGATCCTTGGTTCCTTGGTTTAACTTGATCTATGTAACAGAGATAAAATGTGAGAACATTCACACCTGGAATGGGGAGGGGAGTTCGTTCCTTCCTATATGATAATTACACTATGGCTCCACCATCTCTCTGAGTGTATGTGTGTTGCTTGGAGGTGGGGATTGTTCTTCTGCAAGGAAATGTGTGGCATTGAATGCATTCACACTCTCTCTCGGTACACAGTTCCCAGCACACAGTAGGTGCTTAATAATGTTTAGTGACTCTCTGGGCCCATCTTACCTACACTGGCTAGGCACAAGCCAGAAATTAGCCTCCTCTTTAGTGCCAAAAATTACAGAATGCTAAATCAGGAAGGGAAACTTTGAAGTCATTTAGCCCAAGGGTTTTTCAACCTTTTTGCGTGTCCTGGATCCCTGTGGTGACATGAGCATAGATCCCTTCTCAGAAATATGTTCTCAAATTTTAAAAATCCCTAAGATTACAAAGGAAACAAGAGGTCAGTGAAAACAGAGATGTCCTTTTTTCCACCCAAATTCACAGACTCCCTGAAATCTCTACATGGACCCAAGGTTAATAGACCTGTATAAATCTGGTCCAAGTCCCTCCATGACGAAAATGCCTCTGACAAGAAGTCCTCTGACTTCCGCATGAACACCCCCAGTAATGAGTCACTACTTCAAAGACATTTCCTTCCATTACTAGATGGCCCTAATTGGTAAGAAATTCTGCCTCCTATAGAGCCCCAAACCTCGGAATCCAGATGACAAATTTCAAGCTCTCAGAAACCTTTGGAATCAGTAGAGAAGTAGGGAAGATATACTAAGTATCGGCACACCTGCTCTAAGATCCAAAAATTCGTACGAGACCAAGAAAGAACTCCAGAGGACCCATCTTCTTAATGGCCTCCATCTGTAATACTTACTGGTCAAAAATTAATACAAGACGAAGAAAAGTGAAAGGCCCAGGGAGAGGCAGCTTGGTCCAATGGATAGGCCTTTACTAGACTTGAGACTCAAGAAGGCTTAGGTCTAAATCTCCATGTTCACAAGCTGTGTGACCTTATGTGACCTTAGGTAAGTCACAGCCACCTCTTCTGCCCTCAATTTCCCCCTCTGTAAAATGAGGAATTGTCTCTACAATTCTTACTAGATCTGAATCCATGAACCTATGGCAGAGAGGTTTCCAGCTCGAACCCACCTTCCCAGCCTTATTTCATACCCTCTGACCCTTCCCAGATCTTGTCCTATTCCCAGGAAGAAGTAGCCCTTCCTTCCTCCAACTCTCCAGCCATTATTTCCATATCTTCTAACTTGTGTTATGGATAGAACTGAAGGCAAGGCTCACCCCAGACTATAACCTCTTTGGGAAAGGGAAGGGTACTATTTTTCATCTTTCTACCCTGATTTATTCTAAGGATCACAGTTAATTCAGTAAGTATTTATTGAGTGCCTGCTAGGTTCTGATTCACTGTCTAAGCAGTGAAGAGAGATGATCTTTCTACCAATTAGGGCCATCTAGTAATGGAAGGAGATGTCTCCGAAGTGGTGACTCTCTCATCACAGGAGGTGTTCATGCAGAAGTCAGAGGTAGCATGGTACCTTTTCATTCTATCTGTCCCATGAATATCCATTCATCTCCAGAGACCATCCAAAGAGAGGCAAAACTCAGGGCTCACTGATAGAGCACCCAGGTCCAGATGCTGGGTATGCCCCTTATCAGCCTTGAGATCATGGGCAAATAACCTGCATTTCCTCCTCTGACAAGTGTGAGAATTGGATCAGTATATGCCGACAACATTAACCAGCACTCACATGACATTTTCAAGGTTTGCAAAGCTTATTACAGATGTTTTCTCATTTCTCATTGAGAAGAGGGGTGTTACTATCTTCATTTTGCAGATGAGAAAACTGAGGCAGACTCAGCCAAGAACACAGGGCTGGTCAGAGTGTGAGACAGAATCTGAACTTGGGTCTTCTTAGCACCAAACCCCCAACACTTTAACCTACTGTACCCCCTAGTTGCCAAGGTCCCTTCTTGTTCTAAGAAACTATCCTTCTATGAATCGACAGTACAATCAGAGGGAAGATAAGAGTACACATAACTATGATACAAGCATAATGCCACATATACACAGGCTTGTTGGGGTGGGTTCACAAAGCTGCCCAAACCCCTGATTTCTGTGACAATGAGAAGATTCCTTGGATGTGAGCTAGAAAAACCAAGCGAGGAGGCTATGTGCCTGCTCTTAAAAAGAAGCCATTTTCTAATTCAGAAGACAAGAGCTGAAAACACCTGGGCTTGCTTAGACAGTGAATCAGCACCTAGCAGGCACTCAATAAATACTTACTGAATTAACTGTGATGCTTAGAATAAATCAGACAAAAAGTATTTATGAAGCACCTACTGTGTCCCATTAGATTACAAGCTCCTTGAGGGCTGGGACTCTTTTGCCTTTTTGTACGCCCAGCATTTAGCATAATGCCTAGCACATAGTAGGTGATAAATGTTGTTTAGTTGCCAGGCCCAGAAGAGGGGGAATTGAGGTGAGATGTGATTAGAAAAGTTCACTTTCAATTTTAATTGCTGTTGAAGGTTTTTTATCTTTTTTTTTTAATTAAGTAAAAGAAATGTGATAGCTTAGGAACTAAGATAGGAGATGTTTTAGGAAAGGTGAACACTAGCCAGAGAAGACATGGTAGAAGCCTCATTAAACCCCAAACCAATACCTGGCCAGCATCCTCAGAACTGGTTTGGGACATTGGAAGACAACTATGCATTAAATCAAAACAATGAGAGTCTGGAACATCAGACAGGTGACCTCTTTGGTGCTTATGTTAAGCACAAAGAAGGGGAAAGTAGTTGCCCAAGAAATGACAAAGCTCCCTCAGACAAAAACCAATTTCTTTTTAAAAGATCATAAAATCAATATGTTGACCCCTCGCACCAAACCCAAACTTTGTGACTTCACAAAGAATGGACCTATCCTATCTTTTTCTACAACAAAGATTTGCCTTTGTCTCAATCTGGCTGACCGATCTAGAGGGTGCGATAAGATTTTACCTCATAGCATACTCTTCTGTGAAGTAGGAAAATACATGGTTATTGAGTGGGTGGAAGGTCAGAGCCCCATGGAGAGACCTTACAGAGAGGCAGGGAGCTAGGGACAGCAGGGCCTGACCTTGGGCCCAGAGCTGCTGTGGATTTTCTTCAGCACATGACCTAGATGGTGAAACAGAATGTGCTCATTAGCTAATTCAGCATGCGGATGACACTAGGCCAGGGGAGGCGACCCACACCTCCAAACATAAGCTCCACTGTTCCATTTTGGTAAACCGGAGAAATGGTCAGACAAGACCAGAATGAATTAATTTGCTGAAGATAGATGCAGGGCATTCTAGGTAGACAAGAAGTCCAAGTACCTTCATCACAGTACAACAGGACAAGTTCGAGGTAATAGCAAAGATTAACTTGAAATTGAGAGGCAGGAAAGTGCAGTGGCAAGAACAACTATTGACTCTGGGGTTAAAGCACCGAGGTTAGAATCCTGGCGTGGCCCACCATTATCTGGGGGACTGACTAGGAGCTAATAAGTCACTTCTCTCTAGGCCTTACCTTCCTCCAGGGCTAATCTAAGTTATCCCAAAGACCCCTTTCAGCTCTGAATCCAAGATACTTCCTAACAGAGCACTGGAAGGGAAAATTATGACCCAAAAAACTCCTTTACTCCTGATTTGTAGGAAACATGAAAATGTTTCCCTTTGTTGAAAGAGGAAAGGAAGGAAGGAAGGAAGGAAGGAAGGAAGGAAGGAAGGAAGGAAAGGAGGGAGGGAGGAAGAGAAGGAAATCTCCAAGCTTTTAAATATAAGATCAAGCAAACTTTTCAGTTAAAAGCTGAACCTTATCCACCAAGGCTGCAACCCCTCACTCTGGAGAGACTGAGTGAGTCACTTGTCTCTAGCTGGCATTTCTAATACATTTCAAGAGTCTTATGAGTTTTGTAAACTAAACTACAAAACCTTCCACAAAGACAAGTATTAACCCCTTGGGGGGGAGTGTGCTGCTGAAGGTGTGAGTGGGGAAATTAGAAGAGCAAGTTCAAGAATCTCAATTCTTGCTTCAACCACTTGGGCTTTCTAAGTCTGCTACCAAACCTAGAGGAAGCAAACTACCTCTTTCTGTGAGGCCCTGGTAGCAGAAGGTATTTAACAATTGGTCTTGGTATAACAGATGGTACAACAGTATGAGAGATTTCTCATACTCCAGAGATCTCCTGGGATTTCTAGCTGTAAAATAAGGTTTTACAGAGAAGGAAAATGAGACCCAAAGGTGAGGAAATGACTTGTCCCAGGTCACATAGTAAGTAGCTAGTTTTAACCAAGTTCCCCTGACTTCATATACAGAGTTTTTTCTTTGAGGTGAAGTAACGTCCCACCTCCAGATGGAACACAAATTCCTGGGTCCCATCTTTAATCTCTCCTTGGGCATCCATCGATGGCAAGAATCCGTACCTGAGCTTGCAGCTGAGTGGACACAGCTTGCTGGTCATTCTCCCGAAGGGCCAACTTTTTCTGCAACGCCATTAACTGCTCCTGCAGTCGGCCCTTCTCTTCTTGGAGCTGGGACATGGACTCCACCATCTTCTGGATCATAGGTAACTGGCGGGCCCCAGATAGGCCTGAGCACTTCCCACTGCTGAAGAGCCTCCCACCTGTAACCAAAAGGATTATCAGTGGGGGACCCCCACCCCGCAGGGCTCCCTGGGGTAGGTCAAGGACAAGGGTGACCAGGATAGTGTCCAGGGGGGTTCAGACAATGGCTTAGCATTACCACAAGCTTTCCTGAGCAGCTCAAGCTACCAGGCATGAGATCGTTGGAAACAGAAATGAGGACCTCAGTGGAAAGACCTATCAGAGAGCCGGGATGCCTGCCCTGGGAGGCATGCAAGGGACAGCAGCTCCAAAAGAACTCAGGGAGGGAACATGGGAGCCAGGCAGGGAACCTGCCTAAAAGAAAACTACTTTAGTGGACAGCTCATGGCTCTCCTGTTCCCTGGCGTGATGAGAGGCATGAGGGGGAAGGAGAAGGAAGCAGGGCCTTAGTGGTTCTCTTGATGTCAAAGATGTACTAAAATGTCTCCTAGAAGGGACCTCGGAGAGTGTCTGGCCATTTTACATCTAGTAACCCTGCTGTTTTACAGATGATGAAATCGAGGCTCACAAGAGGAAGTGGATTGCCTAAAATCTCGCGGTAAATGAGCGCCAGAGACGAGACCCAAACCTAAGGCATTCTGAGCCCCGAGTTCAGCATCCTCTTCACCCACTGCACATAAGAAATGTCTTTATTTGTCTCTGAGGTTCTTAGGAGCTGATTATTTTTCTAAATAAAGGACACTGGAAGAATGGGAGCACTGGTGGACCTTCGTCACAGTGTGGGAGATCAGGTGTTCAAGCCTCAAAAAAGATTCTTCTTGGTGACCAAAAACCCTCCCTAAAACACCTTAGAGAAGAAGGAAACCCAAGCACTCCTGGCCACAGAGGAGAGCAAGGCTCCCCTGCATTTATGGAGCCCTGAGGGAAGTGGCGAGCTGCATGGGAAGGGATGAAGTAGCTGTGGGTGTGTAGGCCATGGATGTCCATCTGCCACAGCAACAAAGAGAAAGGAAGACAGAATGACAGGCTGAGATACAGGGGAGGGACACATTATGCCAGGCTTGAAAGAGCCACACCCTCCCCATGATGCTTACTCCCCACGCACCAGGGCACAGTGGAATGTACAGAGTGACCACCCAAGCATGTGGAGGTTATAAATACCTAGCTGTCCCTGTCCCTCAGGCCGAGGAGGAGATCCTCTCCCACTGCCTCCCGCATTCCTGTCACCAGGAGCAAGAAAAGAGAAAGACAGACAGACAGAAAGACACAGAAACAAGGCCCGTGATTCGTCCATAGGATTTGAGATTTCCTCCCTCTCTTCCCTCCCCCCACTACCCAAAAAAATCCAGCTGGCTCAAGGGTACACTGGGAATGGAGAATGAAAAGCCCTCTGCCCCAGGGTCAGCAGCGAAAGAGACAGCTGAGCATGACAGATGCAAAGAGACAGGGAATGCGAGAACAAGGCTGTCACTTTGCAGAGAAGTGTGTGACATGAGACAGGCAGCCAAAACCCAAGTGTGGAAGAGAAGGGGCTTAGAGCTGAGGAAAGCCCTTCCCCATCTCTGACCTCCTTTGGTAGTTCTCCCCTTCCCCTCCTCCTCCTTAGCTGCTCTTTGGGTTCACCCAAAATATCTGCGAGCTGGCAAAGGGTGGTTCCAGACGTTTGTGAACAAAGCCTTTTCTTGAGACTAAAACCACATTCCTCCATGGAAACTCCAGACCAAATATTAGCTTTCATATCATTGCTAAAAATCTTCAGTTCAGAGACAGGGAAGGGAAGGAGGGCAGATTATCCGTGGAGAAGCAATAAAGGTGAGGAGGATGTTTTCAGGAAACATATGCTGAGTCCATATAAAAGGAGAGAGGAAAGAGAGACACAGAGAGATGATAGGAAGCATAGATTATAAAAAGAGATATAAGCAATAAGTGATAGATAGGCTAGACAGACAGAAGAGAGATCAATAGATTAGTAGATGAAAGAGATAAATGTTAGAAAGATATAGATATGAAATATGATGGAGAGATAGATAACTTACAAATGTAGATGTTAGACTTGATAAATAAGTAGACAAGACAGACAGACAGATGGATAGATGGATGGATGGATAAAACATCAATTAAGTGCTTACTATGTGCCAGGCACTGTGATAATAAGCTCTCAAAGAAAAATCAAGCTAAGCATTTCCTGCCTTCAAGGACTTATATTCTAATGATGGTAGACCACACATAAGGGAGGCCTAGAAAGGGGGCAGAGGGCAAACAGGCAGGACCATGTCATGAAGACTGTGGGAAGTTGTGTAGAGGCCTGGATCTTAGCAAGATAAAGCAAACCGAAGAGGGTGGGGATCAAGCCCTTTGTGAAAACACTGCCCGGTTTTAATTCTCTGTAGTGGTATTTCCCTCATACCAAATCTTGGTGAAAGTTAAAACCTCGTTCCCATCTGAGGGCAGAGATGAGGCTACAATTTGAACATTTATCTCTTCTCCTTCAGAACGGGGATTACCCGCTGTTGCAATGTGTTTTCCTCCAGCAAACATTCCCTGGATGGGTAAAGGTTAGCACGATGAGGTGGTCAACGTAACCACTTGGCTCCTGCCAAATGAACTTGGCTGGGAGTTTCTGAATGTCTCATGCTTGCAGAGAGTTCACAGACAAAACTCCTGCTACCTGTCCTCAAGAGAGGAGGTTAGAAGAAATAATGGACCAGAACCTCTGTGCTAAGCTCCTGATGACCTGTGGGACCCCCTCCCCACCCCTCCTAAACCCCCCTGCCCAGGGCTTTGCCAGGGCTCCTACTACATGAACATTTCATGCAGTGTTGAAACTTCCTACAAATCATGAAACTGGGGCAGTGCATCAAGGACAGATCAGTCCACAGGCATTCTTGGACCCAGCTTTTTGTATTCTGTGCTAAGGATTTGGTTTGGCTTCTGTATGCCACACCTGACCAGCTGTTTGGCAAGGGGGTGAGGAAATGACAGAGTCAACCAGGGACAGCAGCAGCAGCAGAAGCAGAAGCAATCTTGAGGGCACTTGGGAACATAAAAGGGTTATAGCAAAGCTTTAGCATTGAGGAAAATCATGAGATCAGACCCAGTACAGGATAAAAGCAGAAGGGAAGAAGGTGAGAGGAGAACACAGTAAAACAATGACTTGAGAGAAGCCTCCCTAGTCTGCTCGAGGTCTCTTCTTAGCAGGCACCCCAGACTGCAGCCTCCAGTTCTTGTTGACACCTCCTTATTTCTTTACTCATTTCCTTTTATTTTTCTTTCTTCATCTGAATCTGACTCTTTCCTAAAGCCATGACACTTTCTGCTCCCCTCACCTGCAGAACACCCCAAGTCGGCAATCACAGGAGAAGCACAGCCCAGAGGAAGCCGAGGAAGTGAGGGGAACCAGAGCCACCTCGGAACCTGGGGAGTGGTTCCAGCCCCCGTCCCTGGGCAAGTTCAGACACACGGTTAACCTTGGCAGAAAGGAGAAGGGAAGTGATCTAGAGCCCTGACGTTTCTTTTTGAACACTTTCTGCCCCTTTTCTTCTCTTGGGGAGGATGCTCCTTCACATGCAAACACTCTGGGCTCCCTCCATTCTTTCTTTTTGCCCTGAGAGAAGAAGGCCACAGAAGGAAGTGCAGTCAAGGAGGTCATATAGTCATCATAGTTTACCTAGCATCATTAATCCCCCAAAGGGGAAGGAGACCGACCTTTCTCTACACTCACAAGGCAGCAAACAAGTCATGGGATCATGACTTGCCAATCCAACCCTCTCATTTCTACAGATGGAAAAAAATGAGCTCCTTCTCCATAAGGCGATTGACTTGCCTAAGGTCACACAGCTAATGAATAGCATAGTCAGGATTTGAACACAAAGCTTCAGATTCTAGACCCAACATTCCTTCTACAGCAATAGGCTTTGTCTCTTTTTCCTGGGCCAGAGATCTTTCACAAAGTGTTAGAGATCAGAGGAGGGGGATGAGGTACCTTTCCACAAGGAAGAAACTGTATCTTTAGGGCTACCATTCTTTATTCCTCCCTACAAGAACTCAAGGCAAGACAAAAAACGCTGAAACTCAACCCCAGGGTTCAGTTACTGAAGCCTGTGATCACCTGGTTACAGGTAGGGAAGAAGAGTGGGTGGGGGCAGGGAAGGAAGGGTTATATAGCATAGGCAAAGTGTTTTTGAAAATTAAGGGCCCAGGAGCATTCCACTTAGAATGGAGGAATTAATTAAATATGTCAGGAGTTTCAGCTAACAACTGACATGGATTCTTTGGGGCATGAGCACCTGGTCACAAAAACCCAGAAGAAACATAGCCCAGTCCTGGATTGTGCAAAGGTGGGGAGAGGAGCGGACCTCAGGGCTGATTGTAGCATGACTCCCTGATCCCTATGGGTTGCTGAGCCAGCTACTGGCAACTTTCCGAGCTGCCCCTACCTCCTGACTACTTGCTGGCCCCATCCACTCTTTACCTGGTTTCTCAACATTCATGCTGTGGGCTTCCTTTGCCTGGGCCAAGTCTCGGGCCCGCTTTGGGGCCAGGGCCGGCCTCTTCTGCTGTTTCTCCTCCTTCTTCTCCTGACTCTTGCATGCACACACCTTGTCCTGGAGTGCCTGTGGCCAAGACACAACCACAACTCCTGTAAAGGCATTGCAACACTGGGAACAGAGATGCCGCAGCCTCGTGTCCTCAATGCCAAAGGGAGGAGGAGGAGGAGGAGAAGGAAACTCAGGGTCATCAAGTCACCCAGTAAGATGGTCAGGTCTGAAAATTCTCAGGTTCCCCAACACCTCACAACAAGTGTGTCGAAGCTGAAAGGGACCTTGAGACAATCTGCCCCAACCAATTCCCTCATCTTGACTTAGGACACGAACAAGAGCCACCTAGGATGGGCAGGTATAGAGATGGCTCAGTCTTGATGTGTGCCCTTAGCATCCAGTGAAATCCTACTGAAAGCTGGGAAGGAACCTCAGAAGTCATCGGGTCAATCCCTTCATTCTGTGAATGAACAAACTGAGGAAATAGTGACTGCCTAGGGTTACAAAGCTAGTAAGGGTCTGAAGCAGAAGTGGAATTCTTGTTAACTGTTCAGCTTTTCAGTGCTGTCTGACTCTCCACAACTATATTTGGCATTTTCTTGGCAAAGATACTGGAGTGGTTTGCATTTCCTTCTCCATCTCATTTTACAGATGAGGAAAATGAGGCAAACAGTGACTTGCCCAGGGTCAGCTAGGAAGTATCTGAGGCCAGATTTGAACTCAGGAATTTGAGTCTTCCTGACTCAGGTCAAGCGCTCTGGGCACTATGGTGCCCCTAGCAGTGTTAAAAAACAGGATCTGAACCTAAGTCCTCCTGACTCCAAGCCTACTTGCAGTATCTTCTTGGGGCTCATGACAACCATATGACTAAGGTTTTTAAGATAATCTTATCTCCATTTTATGGATAATTTGCATGAAGTCTGTTAATTTACTTTCTCTGGGTCTCACAGCAAGTTAAGTATCAGGCATGGGAAAGTATCAGACACAGGATTTAAAATGAGGCCTTCCTACCTCCACGTCTCACACTATATCCACTGCATGTAGCTTCTTTTTACAGAGGAAGGTAGGTCACATTGCTAGGGCAAGGCAGGGCCAGGCCTCCTGATGTCTTCCCACCAGACATCATCTCCCCCCCAATGTTCTTTAGGCTCTCTCCACAGAACCCCTTGTAACTTTTGTTTCTTTGTGGAGGGTCCATCATCTCCATTCATAGGGAAGCAATCCCTGGATGATATTGGCTCACACTAAGCACCCAGGCCTTGCCCTCTATGACAGGGCATCACTTCTCTTCAGAGACCATCAATTCCCACAAACTCACTTCATAGAGGATGAGTCGGGCCCCAGAGTCTTCCGGTGGATTATGATGGCAAAGCTACGACCATGGCACCGACTGCCCACACAGCTGCTCCCACCACAAATAAGCTCAGCACGATGCCCCTAAGACTGCAGAGAGATAATGCAAATGCCCCGGCCCAGTGAGCCCCAGAGCCCTCAGGATCCTGACTCATCAAAGCTACTTTGGAAAGGCAGTTACTGGGAAGGATGGCAATGGAAGAAAAGATGGAAGAAAGGGGAAAAAAGATGGTGAGCTGCAGCGGACAGAGGGGATCCCCTCACGAACAGATATTTTTCTGTCCATAAACAGGCAAATGTAGAGAATGGGGGTGTGGTGAAGGTAGAAAAGAAAGAACCATTTTAAAAGGACAAGAATGAGCATGAAATAGTCTGTACTTGGAAAAATGATGGCGTTCTGTTAATAGTTAATAATTATGTAGCACTTCAAACTTTGCAAAGCACCTCGTAGAGCTTATCTCATTTGCTGTCATGACTCTTATTTCACAGATGAGGAAACTGAGGCACACAGAGGTTAAGTGACTTGCACAAAGTCATGTACTAGTAAATGACTGAGGTTGGATTCAAACTCAGGCCTTCTTGCCTCCAGGGCCAGAGCTGTATCCACTGTGCTATCTGGCAAGCTCCAGTGCAGCAGGATCAGAGCAGTTCAGTCCCTGGAAAGGTTAAGTTGTTCCTAATGGCCAAAGGGGATGGGTAAGGGGGACCTCTGAAGTTGATTTCTGCCATCTTGAGTCTGCCAGAATAGCAGGTATTTTACTTTGTTGTCTCATATTTCCCAAGAATGACAAGGCTCTCACAGGAAGGCACTTCTGATTCAAACGCACCATCCCCACCCCCCTATCCTTGGCATTCTGGCCAATTTCTCTCTCTCTTGTGATAAGGAGGTATCGAGCTTTGTTTCTCCAGCTGGGCCTCTCATCCACGATCTCAAAGCACATGAAAACATAAGAAGTTTTCCCAGGAGCTAGAGAGGAAGTGGATTTTTCCAGACCCACTTTGTATCAGGAGAGAAGCCCAGAGGTTAAAAGCTCAGAGTTACCCAGCAACTCAGAAATGGAAATTGGAAACAGATTCTGCTGCCTTGTAATTCTTCCCTTCCAACCACAACACAGCCTCCTCTGTAATCAAAATTCAAGAAAACAACTGTCCCAGAACTGCAAGGCTAGAGGAAGGAGGTCATCAGGCAGCTCCCCCCCTCCTTCACTGCCGCAACTCCAGGCAAAGAGAGAAACACCAAAAGCATTGCCCTAACTTTGTACTTGTTCAGACCAGCCTTTCCCCAGATGTGACATAAAACAAGGCAAGTTTGCTGTTGTTACTGCCTGCTGCTGTTTTCCTACACAAGAATACCACCCCCCAACATCCTCTCAGGCACAAAGGATTGCAAAAGAGATGTTTAGGTGCAGAAACTACTTAAACACACTTCAGAAATGGTACCTTGGGCCAGCATAAGCTTCCTACACTTGATGACTTGTTCAGCACTTACAGTGGAAATGAGGAAGCTATGCTTCACTCCTGGGCTCATACCCCTATCCTGTCCTACCTGATTTACTATTATTAATAAGAAAGATGATGGTGAGCACTTAAGGTTTACCAATTTCTTTGCAAATATCACCTCATTTTTCATTACCATAACCCTGTAAGGGAGATGTCATTCTCATCCCCAATTTTCAGATGAGGAAACTGAGGTTGAAAGTGCTTAAGGGTCTTGGCTGGAATCATGGTAATTATGATAGCTCACACTCATAGAATATATTGAGGCTTACAAAGCACTTCAATATAGTAAATAAATTATTTCACTGAGATCCTCACAACAGCCCTCTGAGGCTGGGGGATGAGGAGAAAATTATTTTTACCGTTTTATAGATGAAGCAACTGAGACAGAGAGAGACTAACCACAAGGTCACAGAAGCTGGTAAGGATGTGAAGCAGGATTCGAACTCAGGCCTTCCTGACTCTGGGCCCAATGCTTAATGGTACAAGCACAGGGTAACATAAGTCTTTGCGTGGGTTTATGCACACGTACCAGCCTCCCTATATTTAAAGGATCAGAAGCGGCCTTAGGCATCCCCCAGTCAAACGCCTTCATTTTATAGAGGAGGAGATCAATCACAGGGCTAGCAGGTGGCAGGGCCAGGAACTCCTGATTCCCATCATCAATAATCACTTATACAGCATCTTAAGTTTGCAAAATTCTTTGCCAATATTACCTTGCAACAAGTCTGCCAGATAAGTGCACTTATTTTCCCCTTATAACAGAAGATGAACATAACAATAAATAGTTAATATTTATATAGCACTTATTTCACTCAAATTTTACACATGGGGAAACCAAGGCTGATGGTTAAGTGACTTGCCCAGGTCACATAGCTAGGAAGTAACTGAGGCTGGATTCAAACTCAGGTCTTCCTAACTCCCAAGTCCAGCATTCTAGTCACTGAACCATGACCCCTCTACACACTGACTCCCATAGCAAATCTCTATACCTGCAAGGGAGGGGAGCTGGAAATATCTTCCATCAAGAAGAGCTGTGTCTTGGTTAGAATTCTCACTGGTTTACAACACGTGAAATCCTTTTCTACCTGTTATCACAACACTTTGTGCAAGTTTTGGAACCCTGAAAGGGTGTGTGAATGGCCCCTGATGCCACTGGCCAGGTTGCCCAATGCCACCTGTCCTCCCTGAGGTGTGCCTGTGGATCTCAGCAGAATTGACTGATGGTCCCATCTTATTGTGTTCAACACCTTTGTCAGGGAGAGGTGGAGAACCTTCTGTCATCTCTTGTTAGATCTTTATAAGATATCTTAATAAGGCAAATTGCTTCACCTGTGCAGGCTCCCAGGAAGGTGTGTGCTAAGGATTCTGACAGGAAGATAAATCTCAATCTCTCCCTTGATAAACTTTCCCCTGAAATGTCTATAGTGGACAGAGCCCAGCTTGCCAGAATGGCCATATTCCTCCCCTTTCTTTCTGAAGACCTGAGGATTTCATCTCCCCTGGAGGTGAGTCCTTACCTGGACAGTCAGGTAGAGTCTCCGGGGGCTCCCAGGACCAGGCCAGTCCACGCTGAGGGCTTGGCGCTGTGCTAGGGTCGGGCGGGTAGAGGTCTGACCTGAATTTTCTTCACTGTCAGCAACAGTATCCTTACTGAGCCCTTCCAGAAAATAAAATTCAGGTTAAAGAGATTTCGCCAATCGGTCAATCAACATTATTTTTAAGTGCCTACTCTGTGCTAGGCACCAAGTACATACATACAAAGAAGGAAATTGGCCCTGTGAATGACCTCCTTCCAAGTTCGGAAGCTGACATTGGATGTAACCTAGCTGGCACCTCTTTCATGCCCCATGCCCTGGTTCCCAGCCTCACCATCAGCCAGGTAGGCAAGGCTCTGTGGTTGATCTTAGTGGCTACAGAGAAGAGGGAGTGACTGGAGATTCTCAGCAGGTCATGCCAGGCTTCCTCCTTTTCCTTGGTGCCACAGTTTCCTAGAGCTTGGTTATTCCTAGCCATTTCCCTACCTCTCCTTCTTGCTTTCTTATATTCAGTCCAGTTTAGTTGCTTTTTAGGACCCTAGAGAGGGAGAAAGAGGATAGGGCAACACCAGGTCCCTTCTGCCACTTGTTAGCCAGTCTGTTCAAAGGGAGAGGTTAAAACTCATGGAGAAGTTGATTAACTGTGGGTTTTGGTTTCAATTATCTCAGCTACCCTCACCCCCTAAGTGTACTGATAACACTGTGATGAACATCTCTCAGATGGAAATTTCACGCCTGATTCCTAAGACCTCTCTGGACACTCATTAAAACAAATTCTTGCTGTGAGGATTCAGTCTCAGCTGTCTTTAAAAAAAAAAAAAGCCCTCTCTATAGTCTAAAAAAAGACCTCACATGCTTTTTCAAGTCTCACCTCTTTGTTCTCTTGGCCTAAGTTTTGCTGAGAAGGGGCTGTCTCCTTGCAATAAGAGAGTTGGGTGGCACAACTGACTATGCCTTCCTGCCGGAGAAACACATCCTATTCTAGCTCAGCCCATAGGAGGTCTGGCCTAGCCCTGAGATGATCAAATGGGTTAATATATGTCAGGTGCTTTTTGAACTTGAAAGCACAATATAAAATAGAAGCTGGCATCATCATCATCCTAGTGTTTTTTTTTCCTAGGACCAAAGGAGACTAGGTCAATTTCCTGGCTACACTAGGGATTGGGGCTAGTCCTAAAACAGATAAAACCAGTGATCTCTTAATTAGCCAGTCTGGTGGCCTTTTCTCAGTCCTCATCCTATCTTACTCCTGTTGGTTTTCCCAGAGTGGACAATCACATTCTATGTTGCCCCATAGTGAATGGGGACCTCCTTCTTGGGAAGATGGGAAATCTCAGTCTCCTGTCTGGAATCTGAAGGAAAATGGAAACAGATACTGAGAAACAAGCCTTTGATGTATCTAGCATTCAAGGAAACCTCCCAAAGAACATTTTTTTGCCCAGTCCACTAACAATGGCAAGGACCACCCTCATGACACCCACTTTCGCTTAAGATGTGTGAAATAAAAGGGTTGATTCCCAACTACCCAAAAACAACAACAAAAAATCCAATCCTTCTCCTTTGTTCTGGGGCAAAAAATAAATAAATAAACAGAATGCCAGGAGAGTCACCTAAGCTGGGCAGGAGAGCAGAGTCACATGTAGCTCCTGATTCTAGACAATGCTGCCTTTAAAACTCCACCAGACTATTTAGCTCCCATCTTGATGGCCCTTCGTCAAGTCCCCCAGTATCAGTGAAAGGGGAACAGGGAGGCTGGGGTGGCCCAGAAAGATAGATCAAATGAGCTGCCGGATGAGTCTGAACTTGGGCAGCAGATGAGACAAGCCACACTGGAACTTCCCCATTGCCAGTCCTCCGAGCGCCTTCCCAGGAAGTCCATTCCAGTACTTGGAAGTAAGTATCCTGGAGAAATCCCCTAGAGACCCTAAAACAGTCTCGGGATGCCCTGGACTGTTCCCCATCCACTCTGAACACAACCCACAAACAGAGCCTGGAGCAGGATCAAATGTCACAAGCCTGCAAAGAAAACATTAACCAGACACTTCGCTTACCTTGTTTACGAGTCTGAGGAGAAATAAAAGGAGCGAAACCAAGAACTTCCAGGTGAAGGACAAAGGGAAACCAGCCTAAGGCCACCTGGGCAGCTCAGACATCACACCTTTATTTTTCTTTTCCTTTTCCTTTTTTTTCTTTCGGCTACGGATTGTTAAAGTTTAACTTTCCTTTCAAGACTTTGCTGTGCAGTCAGAACAAGAAAGGAGGATACCCAGATTCCCGGGGAGACTCAGCTAGAGCTTTTGGGCAGCTCGCCGGTTACCCTGTAATTACCTGCCTGCTTATGACTGGGTTTAGGATTCAGTAGGAGACTTTAGTCTCATCTCTGGTATCTGGAGGAAAAAAAAAACATTTTAAAAATGCGGACTCACCAGTTCTCCACCTCCCCTGGCTGGCGTGTGGGAAAGGGCGGGAGCATGGAGAGGCGGGGCTGGCCATCACAGGATCCCCACTGTCCTGGGCACAGCTGCCTTTCCACAGGGCCCTGGCAGAAGGAGTGGTGCCCGTATTCCAGGTCTTTAGAGATGTAATCATGGCACGGGGTTCAATGGCCCACAGGCTCCTGGGGACCTGAAGAGGAAGAGGAGAAAGGATGAAGCAAGGGTGACTTCCCAGGAAGAGGCAGCACAGGCCCTGAGGTAGCTCTGTCCAAGAGGCTGGCTTCAGAACTTTAAAAATGTGCCCACAGAAGAGCCTTCTGGATGAGGGTCTGGGGATGTGTCACCTGATCTAGGGACAGACAGCAGCTGAAGCAGAGTTTCCCTCTCAGACTCTAGCTGGGTCTTTCCTTCAGTGACCAGACACAACCAGACAAGAAGCAGGATTTAATCTAGGCTCTTGTCCCTGAGGAGGGGGCCTTTCCTCAGTCACTGCCTATCCTTTGGCCCTCACTTCCTCAGCTACAAAATGAAGGGGCCAGAGTAGACGGTCTGGACCCAGAGGGAACAGGGGATAAACCAGTCAGTTAAGTGAATTAATGGGAAACAATCTTCATTACCCTGGTTAAAGCAGACTCATCCCAGGGTGATTGCTTGGGAAAAAAGAAAACCTGTTAGATAGTATACCCTGTCAGTCTCTGACTTTCCTATACTTCAGTTTCTCCACTGTGAAGCCTGGTGCTTAAATATATACAAACATGTTCCTGAAAAAGCGATAATAACAACTAACATATCTATAGTGCATTAAGTTTCATTCAGCCAGACAGTCAGTCAGTAAGCATTTATTAAGCACCTACTAGGTGCCAGGTATTCTATTAAGCGTTGGGAATACACAAAAAGAAAAGCCCACTGAACAACAGTAAACCTGACCCTGATGGAAAGGAGTCCCCAGAACATGGGCCAGACAGCCGTGGGACCCTGGAATATGGCAGCCCAGGCCAGATGGGGCAGTGGGCCAGCAGTCAGGTGGCTAGCTTGGGGTTGGGAGTGGTGAGAAGTCCATTAAACCAAAGGGAAGAACCTCACCCCACCCCCAAGATGTTGGAACCTGGGGCACAACCCCTTTTGTCTTAGGCAGGTTCTGATGCTACTCTTGTCTCATACTTCCTCCATTTCTTCAACCTTTCAATAAATTTCAACATGAGAATTCCCTCCACTGGTGCAAATTACAACCCATCTATCTTTCTTCGTTCTAGAGGACTCTTGCCCACTTCCCGCCCCCCTCCTCCATGAATCATCCTCAAAGGGATACACCCAGAATACTGAGTGCCTTCCTCCAAATCTCTTCGAATCACTCAGGTACCAACACAACCAGCAATCTACCAAGTTGTTATCCCTGGCTCATGCCACATGACTTGTCCCTCTTCTTTCCTAATGATCTGTTCGATCGCTACCTTTCACATTGCTTCCTGCACTCAAATGGTCAATGGGAATATGCGGGGGCAGCTCTGTTCCCCTTTTCATCTCCCCGTCCCTTCTGGGTAACCACAAGCTTGATTGGGGCATCCTGTGATTCACAGCACCCAGCACTGGAAGACCAGCAAGGGGTATGTATGTGTTTTTGTTTCAGGGAGAAACTGAGGAATCAATGCAAGAACTGGAAAGTTTTACAAATTCAATCTGGCCCATTCTCCTCGGCCCATTCAGTTCTGTGCCTAACTCACCGTGGAGCTGTATTCCTGTCCAATCTAATTCAATCCAACAAATGGCTATGAATTACTGAATAAATACAGAACCCTGTGCTAGGTACTGGGGGCAAAACACTCAACAAAAAACCCCTGCCTTGATGGATCTTTATAAAATGTGTGTTCAAATGATCCAGTTCAATGGGGTTCAATCCCTTATCACTGACTGAATAATAAGAATCCTTCACTTGGTTGGGTTTTTTTTTCCCATATGGATCATCATGAATTACTGTGAATCCCATTTAGGGGGCATAAAAATGCGGTATGGTTTGATGTAAACACCACATCTGAGCACCTCTCTGTCAATAGCAGGCCTTCTTAACCAGGGGCCAATTCATACTTCTCTACATATGTCTGTATTGTTTGCAGAGGCTTACACATTCTCTTCATGTATTTTCATTAAGGATACTCTTGACACATATGTAAATTATTCTTATAAAGATTTTATAGAGACAACAAAGTAAGCATATGGGCTAGTAGTGATTAACACCCTCTTGGCAGCCTTTTTCAGTCATAATTCAGTGAGGTTGTTTCACCAAAAATGTTTGCTATCTTCCCGTCTTTCACATAGACATCATTGCTTATCCCATCTTTCTTTTCTTTCACGTCATTTCTGATTCTCAGGTAGCACCCTGGGAGGCCATGATGTTGGGGCCCAAGTGAATCGCGTCATTCCGGTCAATGATGGGATGTTATTGCCTCTAAGACGTGTTGATTATGAGAATCAAATACGATGACATTTGTAAAGACCTTAGCCTTTACCTGGCCTCCACATAGATGCTAGCTAATATGGCCATTGTGATTACTACTATTAACCTGTCCAATTAATGTAATGAGGTTCCATGCCATGGAGCATACCCTTGCTTGCTTTTGCACAGTCAGAGATGCTGGTTGAGTTATGAAGACATTGGAATGACAAGTCAATCTCCTCGTTGACGTTGAGGAAGGGCTGCTGGATTTGTTGTATCTGACTTTCATGACCCCATAGACCCTACTGTCCAGTGGATTTTGTTAGCCAAGATACTAGAGTGGTTTGCCATTTCCTACTCCAGTGGAATAAGGCAAACAATGACTTGCCTGAGCAAGTGACTTGCCCGGGGTCACACGGCTAGTGTCTGAGGCTGGATTTAGATTTAGGTCTTCCTGATTCCAGGCCCAGCATCCTATCCACTGGGCCACCTAGCTGCCTACTGGATTTTTGGATCTTTTAAAGGGGGTAACCAACCCTCATTTACTCTCTTCCTTCTTCTTCTGTAGATCATGTCAGGACGATTCAAAATTCTCCTGAGAAAGGTGGAGGAGAGGGGCTACTCTTCCCCCAGTGAAACAGCATGTAGGAAGCTTCATATGGTAGCTAGGGTAGGCTCAGCTGACTAAGCCTGAGACTGGGGGATCCTAGCTACATTTGTCACCATAGGTTTCCTGTCCTAAGCATACATGAAAGAAAATAGAGGTGTCCAGTCTTGGAGGAAAGCTAGTAAATTCAAAAGTTCTAGGGTACTGTGTATCTTGGTTGACACTGATGGTCATCAGGGGAGGTTCTTCAAAAGAAAGAATGAATTCCAACAGGGGGGAGAGCTCAACCTCTGACCTGACTTGCCAGATGACATAGACCTGGAGCCAACTGTTTGGACAGTGCAAAGCCAAGGTGAAAGGTAGAATGCTCACTTACCGGTCCTACAAACTGTAACATGTCTTAGTGTTCTATGTATCACTTTCCCAAGAAAGTATGAGTAGTCATAAATCACCATGTCCTGTTTTAAGTCTCTGTCAAGGCACACCTATGAGTCTCTGTTTTTAGCATTTCTTTAGTGTAGTAACTGTACCATATCTGATTCATATTGTATACTGAGTACCTCTTTCTATACCTCCCTTTTAAGGAGAGACCCTCAACACAAACCAAACCTAAGTCTTAAGTCATTTTCACTAGACTCTGGGCTGGATCTATAAAGAACCAAAAAGTGTGAGAAAGAGCTTAACAACCCTCATTACAGACCAAGGCAACCCCAAGACTGAACCCAGTCTTCATGTTTCTGGGACCAGAGCTGAAAAGGGCCCTTTCAGGGGAGGAGAAAATGCAGCATCCCACCTCCCCAGGTCCAGCAGCACAAAGCCCTCCGTATTCTGAGTGTATCTTGCCTTTCCAGCCTTACGTCACATCAACACACTAGTTCATCCAAATCAGACTATGTCCTGCTCATCAAATTCATCATATCCCTCTCTGGCTCCGTGTCAAGCCTTCCCCATACCTGGCACAAATCATTATATCAGATCCACAAGTGATGCCCGAATTCACCAGCCTCTCTTCTAGATATTCATTCGTGTTTTACCTCAAGGGCTCTTGGGCAGTCTGGGGAGTATGCCCCAAGACAAGTCCAAGGTCCCTGGGACCCTGGAAGTTGTGGGAAGCCTTCCTAACCACCAGGGAGCTGCTTCTTGAATTCTGAGTTTCCATGGCAATGCCTGTGGGTATGGCAAGGTGGGTTACATTGTGATGCCTCACCTCAGAATTCTTAACTTCCAGGGCAGTTAAGGGGTACAGTGGGTAGAACACCAGCCCTAGAGTCAGGATAATCTCCATTCAAAGCCAAAACTTGACACTTATTAGCTGTGTGACCCTGGGCAAGTCACTTAACTTTGATTACCTTGAAAAGAATTCTTAGCTTCCTTTTGTCTCAGTTCAGGTACAGCCACCTCCTCCAGGAAGCCTTCTCTGATTCTCTCAGTTGTGCTCTCTTCCCTCCTCAAATTAATTAGTATTAACATTATATTTATCATCACCTTAGCAGAATGTAAACTCTTTGAGAAAAGGGGTAGTGTTATTTTTGCCTCTGCATCTCCTCAGCCTAACAGACAAAAAGTTGGAGTTTAATAAATGTTGGCTTATACAAAGTCAGAGCTCAATAAATGTTGAATTGAATTAGATCAAGTTAAAGGAATAGCCAGGAATCCAAGGGAAGGAAGAGAAGGAGGAGACCTGTGGGATAGCTCAGGTAAAGAGAGCTGTAAAGTGAGAGGGTTAGGTCAGGATAGTGGTGTTAAAGCCAATAGAATGGGGGCCACTGACCTGTACATCTGGATCCCTGTGGGCATACATTGACTCAGAAAACCACAGATTAACATTATCTATGTTTTATTGTATTTTTAAAAGTATCTCCCAATTATATTTTAATCTGGTTGGCCTGTGCTTGAGTTTTCACAGCCACTTGGACCTGGGCTGTTTTTTTGATACCTGAGATTCCTTCCAGCTCTAGAGCTGTGATCCCAGGTCACCTAATGGTCACATTGATTAAATATCAGGTTCTCCACTCCATATACAAGTTGACTAGAAAGGACTTAGGGAAGGGGAGGGAACTGGAATTTATTAAGCACCTACTATGTTCTAGGAGCTTTACAAATATTCTCATTTGATACAACAACCCTTCCAGGTAGGTACTTTTTATATCCCCATTTTACATTTGGGAAAATTGAGGCAAACAGAGGAGAAATGACTTACCTGGGGTCACCGAGCTAGTAAATGTCTTATGCTGGATTTGAACTATGGTCTTCCTGACTCTAGACCTAGTGCTCAATCCATGTAGCTGTCACTTTACAGTCCTCTGGTTATATGACATTGGGCAAGTCATTCTTAAAATTTTAATAACATAACATTTAATAATGACAATTCCTGAGTTGCTGTGAGGCTCAGATGAGTTTATATACGTGAATATGCTTTGAAAAGTTCATGATTCTACTGAGAAGGATATTAACACTCTCTCACACACACACAAAACTGAAGAACTAGGGTCTAAGTTCCAATTCTACTTTTTCTAGCTATATGTCCATGGGTAAGTCAATTCACCTAAAATCAGACAATGCTGAACTTAAAAGTCAGAAAACCTTGAGTTCGAATTCTGACTCAAGACACATCCTGGCTGTGTGAGTCTGGGCAAGTCACTCAACTCTCAGCCTCAGTTTCCTCATCTGATAATAACAGTGCCAACCACACAGGGTTTGATCCACCAGGATCGAATGAGAGAACACATGGGAAGCAGTTTCCAGATCTTAAAGGTACCCATGTAAATGCTAGTTTATTAGATTATTACCTGATCTCCAGTTTCCTTATCAGTAAAATGGGACCACGATTACTACAGCCTAGCTCCCACAGGGACACTGAAATGCTTAAAGAAATGCAGCCTTGTGAGTTACTCTAACTATTATTGGTTGGAGAAAATCAAGGAAAGTGGAGGACAGGGGCCTTTGGACTTCATGGCTGGACACATGCCTCCAGTACTGCAGCCAATCAGAGATTCCAAAGGGACCCTTTGATTTCAGTGCTCAGGGGCAGATGACTGGTGGTGAGCCCAAGGGGAGAAGAGGAAGGCTTCAGTCAGAGGGGGTGGGGGAAACTACCCAGGCCTGGGTGAGGGAAACCTCCGGGAAGGAAGGCACAGAGAGGAAGGGTGATACTGGACAGGAAGAAACAGCAAAATTCAGCAACGCTGGATGTGAGAGGTCAAGAGCCTCAAGGAATCAAGAATAACTTCAAAGTTTTGAGCCAAGGGAACAAGACCATCCCCTACCCAACAACCTTCCTAGACCTTTTTAGCTTAATGATGTCCTGGATCAACTTTCAGCCTAAGACAAGTACCGGATCAGGAATGTACCCAACATGGGTGTGAATGTGCCCCTAAACACAGGTGGATCCCGAGTCTGATTGGAGGAGAAGGGACTAGAGAGTTTCCTATCAGAGGCAGCCCAAGGCAGCAATCTGTATTCAGCATGCAGGTGCGACACTGTGGAGGTCAGAGTAGGCTGGCCAAGCCATAGAGCCAACCCACAGCCTTGTTTCCAATTAGCCCCAGAGACCACTAGCCTGGTCTATTTCAAGGACACAATAAAAGACCAGCTACTGAAGAGCAGGTTGCAGGAGGTGTACTCCTTGAGCTTAAGGTACTGATAAGCTGCGCTGTGGGGGAAGGGTTGGGGGAGGGTAGAGAATGTACTTTGGTCTAATGCTCCTGTCTTAGGAAGCCAAGATCTGAAATACAGACTTCAATATACTGACTCTGTCTGTCTGGTCCAGGAAAAGGTCTACAGGAGTGCTAGAAAAATACTATTGACAAACAATTCTACAAATTAAATACCTAATGTATGGATGTATGACCCTGGGCAAGTCACTTTTTGGGCCTGTTTCCTCACCTGTAAAATCTATTACAATAATAGCACCTACCTCACAGTATTGCGGTAAGGCTCAAACAACATATCACGCACAGCACTTTGCAAAACCTTAACATACCATATTAATGCTAGTTAATATTATTATTAGAATATTATTATTCAATGTGTTAAACACCATAATGATGGACAAACTACATAACCAGCTCCTGAGGTTACAATCTAATGAGAAGAAAATATGCAGAAATGAAAAGCTGTGATAAAACAACAGTATGTTAAGTACTTTGACCTGGCTAGTCCACGTTTGTGGACTTGGGTTCAGTTCTGGGTGCCAGATTTTGGTAAGGCCATTGGTAATCAGGAAGGCATTCTGAGAGGACCTTGAGTACATATACCATATAAGGATCAGCTGAAGAAACTGGGAGTGTTTAGGTTAGAGAAGGGGAAGACTCAGTGGCAAAGCAATGGCTCTTTTTCAAGTATCTGAAGGCCAGCTATGAAAAGAAGGATTCAGCTTGGTCTACTTGATGCCAGAGGACAAAAATGGGGGCATAGTGTGTGGAAAGAGGCAGATTTAGGCTTCACATAAGGACAAAACTTCCTAGTTAGGGCTATCCAAGAATGCATGAGCTGGGTTGGGTGGGAATAGGTTCTCCCTGAAGAGAAATCTTTGGACCTTAAAGATCATGGAAGACCTTTTGCTGCAGGAAGGATTCTCAGGTACATGTTGAACTCAGTGGATGGCCTCTATCTCTAAACTCCTTGTATTCTGTGTAGTGTGAAGGAGAGGCTAGAAAAAGATCCCTTTCACCTGGTTGGGGTCACATAAGGAAGGTTTCCTGGAAGAGGTGATATGGGGCAGGTCCTTGAAGAAAGAAATGGAATTCAAAAGATGGGCAAGAGAGGAGGAAGAGTCCAGATATGGGAGATGGTGAAAGCAAAGGAACGAAATGGGAAAGAGCAGAATTTATAAAGAGACCTAGAGAAATTCAACTGGACTGGAACACAGTATATGAATAGGGTACAAAGATCAATCAAACAATAGTCATTTAAGATAATGCTGGAGGGGTAGATGGGAGCCAGATTATGGAGGCTTTGAATGCCAAGGTAAGGAATTTATGCTCTGATAGCCGCTGAAGTTTTTTGAGTAGAGAAACTGCTATGGGCAAAGGCACATATTAGGTGGGCAGGGGAATTACTGGGACAGTTTGGAGAAGATTAGAAGAATGGAAACCAGGAGGTTATGATAATAGTTTAGACAGAAGAAATAAGGACCTAAACTGGGGTGGTTTCGGTGGGAGTGGAAAGGAGGGGATGGAGATATATTGTGGAGAAAATGCAGTCGTACAAAAGACGGACGTGACTAGGGAGAAAGGAGACCCCCGATCGGAAGGCATCTGCCTGCATAAATTCCCCACGGACAGATCCCCTCCTTTGAAAAGGCCCCTCACCTGGCCCTCTTGCATCTAAACCCTCGTAACCAGCCTCCGCTCTGGTGGTCTGCCTCGGACCCCGGGGTGGACGCGGAGCCCCCCAGCGCAGCCCCAGTATTTCTCCGAGTCCACAGGAGCCTCATTTGGAGGGGTGCAGCCCCCACCCCCAGAGACAGGCTGCCTCACTCTTCCACTAGATCCGCGGGGGGGGGGGTCTTGGTTGTCCGTCCCCACCTCTCCCCACCCCAAGGCACACAGAGACCAGGCTGGTCCGCCCGGCCCAGCCCAGTAAGGGAATTTCCCCCTTGAATCGGTAGAGAAGGCTCTCCAGCAGAAGGGAGCCCCGCCCCTCTCTCCCCAACTGCAGCCCTAAGCTCGCAGCGAGGAAAACCCGGGGGGCTTATCTTGGGGTGTCCAAGGCGCACCCCCGCCCCGCCCGGAGCCGCCGCGCCACCTCCCTCCCGCGCCCGGGTGTGCCGGACCGGGGACCCCCTCTTAGGGACCCCCGGCAGCCAGAGCGGGGTGTCCTGGGGATGCATGGCTGGGCAAGGGCAAGGGATCCCCGGGCGTAGCCCCTCCGGCGTGGGGAGAGAGCTGAGCTGGAGACGGAAAAGCCTGACGGTGGAGTTGGGGGGCCCCACGTCCCGCTCCCCCCCAAAGGCGGAGGCATCAGGGCCAGCGACTCACCTGGTCCCCGCTGCCCAGCCCGGGGTCTGCCCCCTGGGGAGGAGCTACCGGGCACTGCCCGCTCCGGCATCCCCGTGGCCGCCCGGTCGCCCGGTACGAAGCTGGAATGTCACCCTGTTGTCTCTGACCTCCCCCCCACCCCACCCCCTTACACTTTCCACAGGAAATGATTAACTCGAACGGCTGCTGGTTCCCATGGCAACCGGCTCTCAACACTTGGAGACATTCTTCGGTGCTGGGGGCGGGCACGCAGCCAGAGGCTGGGGAGAAGAGCTAGCCAGGGGAGCTGGGGGGCTCCTTGGGTCGTCCAGGTGCCCTCCCACCGGTACGGGGCCGGGGTGGCGGGCACACACGTGCCTGCACACCCATGCACACTCGTATGGACGGTGCCCACACGGGCAGGGCAGGGCTGGTTCTCCTCCATCCCTCCACCCACCCACCCAACCCCGAGCCAAACTCGTGCCAAGGCAGTCAGAGCAGGTAAGGAAGAAAGACGCAAGCCCCTTTGACCTCTAAGGGGAAAAGGGGGAGGACTGACCCCCAACCTCTCCTGGACCAGCCGAGGGGTCCCTGCAGTAGCTATTCCCCTTGTCAAGCCCCGAGACTAAATCTGCGGCAGAAGGAAGGGATTAGGAGGACCTTAAACCCAGGAGACAAGAATGACAGCTGACCTTAGGAGCCCCGACTCAGGGAACCATTGTTCTTTGTCTCCCAAACAGTGCCGGCATTTTATTCTGGAGAGAGCAGCAATATTTCCCCTCTGGGGTGTGGAAGGAGGAGAAGAAAGAGGCTTCACATGTAGCCTGAATGATGGTTCTACTGGAGATAGCGTGGGGGTGGGGAGGGATGGCCCAGTGTCCCCTCTTGGCTTGCCAGGTATAAAAGACAGAATAAAAGACCTCGAAGATTCTAAGAGTCACCCACTTAAAGGCTGGTTTTGTCCGCTGCTACCACCGCTGCTGCTTGGTAGGAGAGAGAATTGTCTGCATTTGGGCCCTGGGCTGAAAATCAAGAATTCTTGATCAAAGCAAGATCCTGCCCAGACTGCAAATTATTTTAGCCATCAGAGCCTCTGTTTTCTCAAATGGAAAATAATTTGTCTATTTAGAAAACATGGTAAATTAAATGTCATCAGCAGTGTCCAACATTTGCAGGTTCATCAGCATTCGCTCTCCTGACAGATTGCACCTCCTGTGAGACTTAGTAAGTGATCTTTGAGAGTTTCAAAGACCAAAAACTGTTCCGCCTACCTCCAACCCAGAGATGGGCTCTCCAAATTTAGCTAGGTTGCTCTCAGATACAAGAGACAGTCTCCAATTTTTAAAAAGTATTACTTATCTATTTATTTTCACATACAGCTAATATCTTTCTTTCTCACTGTCCCCCCGCCTCCCAACTGGACAATTAAAAAGGAAAAATAAAACCCATCATAAATATGCACTATCTGCTAACGCAAATCCTCATGTTAACCAAGTCCTAAAAGATATGACTCATTGTATATTTTAAATGGGGCACTGTGGCCCAATGGATAGAGTGCCAGGCTTGAAGTCAGCAAGACTCCTCTACGTAAGTTCAAATCTGACCTCAGATGCTTCCTAGCTATGTGACCCTGGGCAAGCCATTTCACTCTGTTTGTCTTGGTTTCCTTATCTATAAAATGAGATGGAGGAGAAAATGGCAAACCATCCTAGTATCTTTGCCAAGAAAACCACCAGTGGGGTCCCAAAGAGTCAGACACAACTGAACAGCAATACATTTTAAATTCAACCCCTCTCTGGAAGGAGGTAAGTGGCCCACAATACCTTCAGTCCTTTGGGCTCCCATTCAAAGTCTTTCTCAAATGGTGGCATCTGCTCAGGCATCTATAATCTTTGGGAACTCCTGGTTACCTCCACACCATGGTGAAACATTTGAGCCAGTCTTTGGTAGAGATTGTATGGAAGTGGACTCAAAACACTTATTGCTGAGGATCCTCCACAAAAATTCTCTCACCAGGTCTGATCAGGACCCACAGATGACTCTGGCTTCTCACAGACAATGACAAGGAACTACCCACCAGCTCTTGCAAGTCCACCAATGGTAGAAATGGTACAAGTACAGGCCTAACAAAAGACTGCGTGATTCTCATCTGAGGACCCAGATAGCTAAATTCTCTGAGGATGCCACTGAGTCATGGATTTTTAAGCCACAATGACTGAAATATTGTAAGGAGTCCCACACATTTTCTTTTTTAAAATTTTTTTTCCTTCGTAATCCTATGTATTTTATTTTAAACATTTAAAACTTACTCTGAAGAGTCCATAGGCTGCACTAGACTGCCAAAGGGACCCATCTCTCTCTCTCTCCCTCTTTTCCTCCCTCTTTTTGTTTCTCTCATTCTCTCTCTCTCTCTCTCTCTCTCTCTCTCTCTCTCTCACACACACACACACACACGCATGCACACAGACATACAAATTTAAGAACTGTGGTCCAGAAGGTTCAAATTAGGTGTTGTTTGTTATAGAAGGATCCCCTGATAGGGAATTCCTCTGCCAATGCAGGTCTTCACCTTCTTAGCACTTGAGAGTTACCCAGACCTCTGAGGAGCTAAGAGAATTGTCCTGAGTATCAAAGTCAGTATATCTTCCTGTGTCTGAGGCCATCTCCATCCATAGCTGCATGACACCCCTCCTTTTTGTTCAAGTACCTCTTTTTATTAGGTGCCATGCTTTTTTGAGAGTAAAGCTTTATGGAAGGAGCCCTTGGCAGGTGTGATTGAAAGAACTGGACCTGGTACTTTGGGGATGTATCTTTCAAGTCCAGCACTAAAGACCTAGTTGTATTTGGGAGGTTTGACATTTATTCAGATAGCATTTCTACTATTACTAGTATCAAAGAGTTTTTAAGAAGCTAAGTAGAAAGGAAAAGAAAGACAAGGAAGGGGGAGGGAAAAGCATTTTCGGAATCCAAATTAAGCTGGAATCTGGTTGGAAATGCTGAAAAGAAATATTTCATAGTTTTTACTTTTTGTCTATTTTTTTTTTGAGGTGAGCTACACTAGAAAGTACAATCACTACACCAGACATCTCAATAATGGACTTGTTGGGGATGCTGGTGGAACTTGACTCTTTCTTATAACTACCTTGGAAGAACATGGCAAACTCCAGGGCACATGTTGCTAGAGCCAAGAATTCTATTTGGGGCAGTCCAGAAGACCTGGTTCACAGGATGCCAATGCTCACTTTTCCTCATTGCCACCCCCCCATTCATAGACATGGTGCCCTCATGTAGTTAATAGATAAGTTCATCCCTAAGTGGGAGAGGTCTGAAGTTGAGTGGGTCATCACACAGGCAGCTGAGGGGCACAGCAGATAGAAGACCAGACCTGGAGTCAAGAAGACCAGAATATATATGTATATATTTGCCAAATGGAGAATTGAGACCATGTTCCAAATAATTTATGTCCAAAAACTTAAAAAACCACTTTCACTTGAAATATATCAAGTTCATTGCTTCGTTTACCCCCTCTTCGTGAGTAAACACTTCTGTTTACTGTAAAACACACAGGTCATTTGCCCACTGAGTTCTCTGTTTCAATGGGAAATCTCTACTTTTCCCAGCTCTGTGGGCCTCCTATCTGGAGGCTCCAAAGACGTGCCTTGACAGCAGAGTCTTAGGAACAGGCACTAACTGGCAGATATAATATTGAAGGTCAACCGACCTTGGTTTTTATCAGTTCCCAGAGAGAAAAATGAAAGGAATGCCAAAGCGTGCCTTCATGTAGATAGGTACTTTGAGCAATGAGTAATGAAAAGATTTAGCAAGGATAGTCAGGGGCGGAGAATACAGGCTAGAAAAGTAAGTAACTCAGCCAGTCTATTTTCCTTTCTTGGCCATTTGGAATCATACTCCTCCCACGGAAAACTTGAGCAGTAATCTCGGTGCTAACCCTCAGCATTTCCATACCCTTCTTTCCTTTCCCCAGAATGATTTGTAATGCAGTGTTCATACCAATGACACCCATTATTTAATGAATGTTAGTTCCTCGTTCTTTCTTTCTTTCCCATTCATTCCTCTCCATCTGTTGCTCAAATCTAGCTGAAGATATTTTTAACCAATCTGCTTTTAGTGACAATTTACAGTTTTGCCTTGGATTAAAATTCTTATCTTCCCTCAAGGTCCAACTCAAGGGAGACTACTGAGTCTTCCATGGACTTGGCCAAGGTCCCTTCAGTCAAAGAGATTTCCCCTTCCTGAATTTCTCAGAGAATTTTCTATGTTTCTCCCTGGTTTGCATTTATCACACACGTCACAGTGCCAAGTACATAATAGATACCTGGCTGATTGACTGGTTATCGTATTCTGACCTGTCATGTATTATAATATAGTATGTGTTTGTACTGTATCCTCATTGGATCACCTTTCCTTGGCCATCTTCGCATCACCAGAACCCCACCCTAGCATTTCCCAACACAGAAAGTATATACAGGATACGTACAGTCAGAGACGCTTAATTAATTAACAATTATGGTCTGTTCTTCAAGATTTATGATCGTAATGCTATTTTCTATCATTGACAAATTATTCCATTCAGAAAGTCAATCAGTCAAGAAGCATTTATTAAGCTCACCTTTTCCAGTCTTCTTAGCCTCCATTCTTCTCTACATGATCTATCATTCTGGCAACACTGGTCTCCCAGTTGTTGCTCATGTATGATATTCCACCTCCCACTAACTTGCTTTTATCCAGCTCTTCCCCTTGCCTGGAATGTGGTCCCTCCTCATTTCTGCCCCCTGGCTCTCTTCAAGACCCATCTCCAATCTTCCCTTCTTCAAGGAGCCTCTCCCATCCCCCTTCCCCACTCCTAGGACTTTCCCTCTGAGGTTAGCTACCTCCCATTTCTCTGTATATTTTTCTATGTACAGAGTTGTTTTTATGTTGACTCCCCCGTTAGAATGTCAGTTCCTTGAGGGCAAGGATCACTTTTTTCCACCTTGGTATCCTCCCCTTTAGCACAGGGCCTCACACATAGAATATGCAACTAGTTACGGTTGTCATTGTCCATCCTCCTCCTCCTCCTCTTTCTCCTCCTCCTCCTCCTCCTCCTCATTGTTCCTTCCTTCTCAAAGAGAACCAATGACATCAAGAGGGTGATTTCTTGAACTGAACTGAAACCTGGAAAAGACCTCAATACTAACTTGACTGACTGAGCAGACACCGTGCTAACATTTTCTGAGTTCCTTTTTTTATTAAGATGTGACAATAATTAGATTCATCAACTTTGTCTTGGGATGTGCTTATGTTTTTGAAAGGCATTTTCATCAAGATACTTTATAAGGAATCATTATCGCTACCAGATGGTGCAGTGGAAAGAGCGTCGGACCTGGAGTCAAGGACGCCTGACTTCAAATCCTGTCTTAGACACTAATTAGCTAGGAGTGACCTTGGACAAATCATTTTACTTCTGCCTGCCTCAGTTTCCTCATCAGTAAAATAAGGACAACAATGGATGGCACCTACTTCCCTACCTCCCAGGTGGTTGTGGGGATAAAGTGAGATAATATTTGTAAAGCATCTTGCAAACCTTAAAACCTACCTTATAAATACTAACTATTGTTATTTACTGTTAATATCCATCATAATAACACCATGTGTTTCTTGTTTCCTTTAATAACCTGGAAGCAAAGATAAGCAAGAACTTTACTCTCTAGTTCAGACCTTTTCATTTTTTTTAAAGGAGTAAAAAGGA
>CM053769.1:120356044-120374127 GCA_028658325.1 Potorous gilbertii
GCAGCGGCCGCTTCCCAGGGGGTCCGAGTCCCGGAGATCCCCCGCTCCCCTCTCAGCCCGCCTCTCTCACTGACCTGTGCGTCTGTGGGTGGAGGGACCTTCACAGCTGCTGGAGATTCAGGTCCCTGATGCCTGCTGGGCTCTGCTCGCTCCTCTCAGTGCTGCATGGCCGGGCAGAGCTCTGCAGCCAGGGCCGGGGGAGGGGAGGTCTCCGCTCCAGTCCGGGGTACCTTTGCAGTCGGTTTTTCAGGGCTCTCTGCCACGGAAATCTCCTTCACTGTGTTGCTGCGCGGCTTCCACTGCTCCAGAATTTGTCAAGAGTTCTTTTTACAGGAAATCTATGGGCTGTGGGTTCGGACCTAGCATAGGTGAGTCTTTCTACTCCGCCATCTTGGCCAGGAATGATATTTTTAAAAGGATGATACTTGAAAGCTATGACTTGAAAAAAGGGTCTTGCCGTTGTATTTCAAAAAATCTTAAAACTGCACAGATCTCTTAGAAGCAGAGGGCAAAGTAAAAATAACAGGAATCCAATGGTCAGTTCCTGAGAGAAATCCCAAAATGTTAACTCTTAGGAACATCATAGCCAAAATCCAGAACTTCCAGGTCAAAGAAAAGAAAACACTACAAAACCAGAAAGAAAGAATTCAAGAGAAAACCACAGTCAAAATCACACATGAGAACACCCACCACTGTAAAGAATCGGAGAGCTTGTAATATAATATTCCAGAAGGTAAAAGACAGACTTAAAGCCAAGAATAACTTACCTGGAAAAAAATGAATATAATCCTGTAATAGGAGGTGAGGAAGAGGTGGAGAGGAAGGAGTGGACTTTTAATGAAATAGAAAGCCTTCCAAGCATCTCTAATGAAAAGATCAGAGCAACAGAGAAACTCAGAAGTTAAAACTCAGAAGTTAAGAAAAATATGAAAAGATAAACATTCAACATGCTTACATTCAAATATAGAAGATGGTACATAAGGAATCATAGAGGGAGTCTAATTAGATGAAACCTATTAGTGGTTCTGTTATATCTTAAGGATCATAAGAATGGAAAGAAAGGGAAAGAATACACTGGAGGTTAGGGGGAGAGGGGAAAGTAAAGGAAGATTAAGGGAATTACCACACATAATCTGAGTGGCCAAATAAACAAGTAGAAGACGGGGAGGAGGAGTGGTTGAACCTCACTCTCATCTGAATGAGAGAAGAAAAAACACACACACACACACACACACACACACACACATACACACACACACACACACACGAGTTTATTTGCAAAAATTCAACAGGAAAATAAGAGGGAAAAGGGAGAAGGGAGAAGAGGGTGTAAGATTAAGAGAGGGATTAGTCCTTTAGGATGTCCAAAACTATTTATAGCTCTTTTGAGGTAGTAAAGAATGGAAATCTAAAGGGGTGCCCATAAATTAGGGAATGGATAAGCAAGTTATAATATTTGAATGTGATGGAATACTACTGTGCTTTAAGAAATAATCGAGTCCATTTCAGAGAAATTTGGGGAAACTTACATGAAATGATACAGAGTTAAATGGACAGAAGCAGGAGAACAATTTATACAATGACCACAATAGAATAAAGACCCAGTTCTGACCAAACTAGGAGCTCTGATCAGGTAGTCTCCAGCCACCTCCTTCCTGAGAGAGTATAGAATAGGATATGGTTTGGAGGGGTTTGGGGGATATGACCAATGCAGAAACATTTTGCTTGAGTATTAGTGTTTGTTCTAGCGGTTTTGTTTTTCTTACATTCTTAAATGGAAGAGGAGGTGAGAAGAAGGAAAAAGGCAGATTTTTGTTGGTTTCAGATGGATAATATAAATTTAAGTTAGTATGTATAATAATTTATGATATATAAGCAAATTATACATTGTACAATAATACATTATAGACACAAGTAATATATAATTTATGTCAGCTATAAATCATATTTATATATAATAGCTGAACCATGTATATTAAGATAATGCTGTAAAATTTAGTAATTTGATTGTACTACATATTTTATAATTACATATATATATTTTATATTTATATAGTATATATAATATAATTTTTATATATATTCAGCAAATTCTATATAATTACCCTCTTTTCATCTCCCCCAATTAAGAATGAAAGAAAAACAACACCTTGTTACAAATATGTATAATCAAGCAAAACAAATATCATATATTTATGCATAATTTATTATATATTATATATATTGCACCTATATATTAAATTTTTTAAAAAAGATAACAGCAAGGAATTGTCCTGTCATTTCAGATTTTTCATGACTCCATTTGGGGTTTTCTTGGCAAAAATATTGGAGTAGTTTCCTTCTCTAGCTCCTATGAGGAAACTGAGGCAAACAGGATTAAGTGACTTGCCCAGGGTCACACAGCTAGGAAACTTCTGAGGGTAGATTAGAACTTAAGAAGATGAATCTTCCTGACTCCAGGCTCAGCGCTCCATGCCCTAGAGTGTCATCCAGTTGCCCCAATTGCCCTCAGCAAGGTATTTTCTGAGCCTTTGAGAGAACCAAGTTTTCCACCTAGTGGTCTTGCCATAATATCACACTGAGAAAGCATGAAATAGCAATAATTGAAAGAGAAATAAAATGGAGAGAGTCGTAGAGAATAACAAACTCTGACAAAAATGTGACCAAGTGAGCAGCTGTCCTGTTTCTTCTTCCAAAAAATAAACATTTTCGGGGTGAGAGTGCTCATCGCCATACAGTTTACAGCTGGTGGGGAAAGAACTGAGAAAACAGAAGTAAACGAAAAAACGGGAAAAACATCATGAAGAACACATTAATGGCCCTTGATATCAGCAAAGGCAGCTGAAATTTACATCCTGTTCCCTCACCTCCACCCTGCCTCCTTGTGTTTCTGGCAGTGTAATACACATAGCTGCATTCTCCTCCCACATAGACAATATAGGAAGTGTAGAGCTACATGTGAGCCCATATGGAAGAAATACGAAGCAATGCAGGAACCCATAGATAAATTTCACAACAGCTTGAATTGCTTTAAAGGGCTAAGCCCACTGAATATTAAACAAATCCCAGAATTCTAATGCTGCCACTGAAGGAATGTGACACTTTGTAGCCACCATGAATTTTTTAAAGCCAAATATCTATGTTTTATTTTATTTTTTAATTACATGTAAAAAAAATTTTAAGTTCCAAATTCTCTCCCTGACTCCTTCCACTCCCCTACCTCTTGAGAAGACAAGCTATTTGATATAGATTATACATAGGAAGTCATGCAAAACAAATTTTCATATTAGCTATGTTGCCAAAGAAAACACGGACAAAAAGCCAAGAAAAATAAAATATATGCTTCAATCTGCATTCAGACTCCATCAGTCCTTTTTCTAGAGGTGGATAGCATTTTCCATCCTAAATCCTTTCGAATTGTCTTGGATTATTGTATTGCTAAGAATAACTAATTCCTTCACAGATGATCATTGTACAAGGTTTCTGTTACTGCATACAATGTTCTTTAGGTTCTACTCACTTCACTTTGCATCAGCTCATTTAAGTCTTCCAAGGTCTTTCTGAAACCATTCTACTCATCACTTCTTAGTAGCAGAATAGTACTCCATCACAACTATACACTACAACTTGTTCAATCATTCCCCAATTGAAGGGCATTCCCTTAGTTTCCAATACTTTTCCACAACAAAAAGAGCTACTATAAATATTTTTATGAGTATAGGTCATTTTCCTTTTTCTTTGATCTTTTTGGGATATAGGTCTAGTAGTAGTATTTCTGGGTAAAAAGGTATGCATGGTTTTATAGTTAAGACTATATGTTTTTTTTTATTGACTATGTGTTAAAGCTACCCCAGGGAGAGAACAGTGCTCAGGAAATATAACTCCATATTAGTAAATGTAAGCAATCAACCAAGTGATCAGCCGGGGTAGGGAAAATATTATCTTTATACATTATTACCAGAGAAGAAATCTTTAAGTTGATCTCTTCTCCCACCATCTTTACAAGAAAAATATTTTCTGATGATTCAGAACCTGCAGCCTCCATTTTTCCAATATGTAAGTCTTCCCTCAAGGCCACTAATCGAAATCAAGACTGTACTGGAGGTATATTAATCACATCAGAGTTTTGCTTCATCATCTGTTTCCACTCTACACACCACTGATTTTTTTATAGGTACTATAAATCTCACCATGCTGAAGCATGTAAAATACATGGCATTTGTGTTTGTGAAAACAAAACCCATAACAACATGAGTGTACTATAAAGGAAAATGACTTTTGAGAGCCTGAAAATTGGTAGGCCAATAGAGACATCTAAATCACAGTGTACAGGAAGAGACATGTTTCTTTATCACCAGAATAAAACAATTTCTTATATTCAACACTCACTCTGGTGCAGGTTCCCACAAAGTAAGTTTTCTTGAACTAATGCCTGGATGTATTTGTTTGTAATCTAAAATCGTTTAGATCATTAACAAAAATAGTAACAAAATACAAGTTGTTCCTACTTTTAAAAAAAATCTTTCCTTTTAATCATATCAACAGAACTGTGGATAGATTTCAGGAGGTCAGCAAGCTTGGATGGTGAAAAAATTACATCTTCACATTCACTAACATTTGGTTTCCTATGCAATTCTGTGTGTTTTATTTGATACATTTAAAAACAATATCCTGAGAAGGGGTTTCACCACATTGACAAAAGTGGCCATGACACCCACCTTAACTCTACTATCCAACCCATCTTCTTCTTAATAGCATTATGCCAACCTTGATATCAAATCATCTGAATTTTAACAAAATTTTAACAAATTTTAACAAAATTATTTTAACAAAAATTTTACAATTTTAACAAATTTTAACAATTTTAACAGAATTTTAACAAAAATTTTAACAAAATTTTAACAAAAATTATTCCACATACAGACCCACCAGAGTAGGATATTTTTAAAGGAAGTACCTCAGTATATCCAATCCCAAGGAACATACCATTTTCAAGAACCAAGCCACCCACATTGTATGTTATGCTCAGGCTAAACCTTGGTACTTAGAATCACAGTTTTAGAAGTCACTGAATCCAACTTCCTCATTTTATAGATGAGGAAACTGAGGTTTCCTGAGTCTTAGTGACTTATCCTGGTACATACAGCTAGTAAAGGTCAGAGGTAAGATTAAGTCTAGTTCTCCCTGAGTTCTAAGAGCAGCTTACAACTACTATCTACTCAGTCACACTGTCTCTCCTTTAGTTAAAGTTGTACAATCTTCTAAGATTACCACAAGCACAGAATTTGAGAATTAAAAGAGACCTGAGTTGCCACGCACTCCAACTCACACATCAAAGGCACCCCCCAATAACATACCTGCCAAATCATCGCCCAGCCTCTGTTCCAAGACCTCCAAGGAGGGGGACCCCAGAATTCCTCGAGGTGGCCCATTGTGGACCGTTCTAAGTGGTAGGAAGTTTATCCTGACATCAAGGCTAGAGTGACCTTATTGTACCTTCCGTTCATTACTTCTGACCCTGTCCTCTGATAATAAAGGAACAATTGCCATCCCTCCTCCACATATGGGAAATTGTTCCTGACTTCCCCCTCTTCTAATGTTACAAGGAAGGGAATTTTGAAATTCCTCCATTTGGCAACAAAGTGTCATGGTATTCAAACTGACATCAAGTCTCCCTTTCCCTCTCTGCTGGGAAAGTAAACCCGGAGGAGTGTGTCACATAGCCTTGTCCCCATTGTCCATATCATTGGCATCCCCTCTCACCCCTCTCCTTCCCTTTACCTGTGGGCAAGATGGTACCAACGATGAGACTGAGCTCCTTCTTTCCCAATGGTGTCCATGCCCTCTGTGAGTGTGGGGGTAAAGGCATTCAGCTTCCTCTGGGGCACAGCTACCTTCCCAGATCTCATGATAAGCAGTCGCTTTCCCCTGGGTAGTTTCCCCAGCATGAGCAGTCACTCTGTTTCTTCCTCTCACTAGGGCCAAACCATTCACAGTAAGGGTCACCAGAGAACCCACTGCATACATGACAGGCCCAGGCTCTGTGACTTACTCAGATAAGTAAGGGAGACCAAAAAAAGCCAAGTGTTCTCCCTTGCTTTCTGGTCATCTGTGCAGTGTTGGAGCCTGCAGCAGCAGCCTGACTCTGGTTTGATGCACCAGTTGGTTGCTTAACACTGCAGCAGATTCTGAAGTCTCATGAGTAAGACAAGCTTACCTCCAGTACGACATGGGGACTCAGGATCTCCTTTTGGGAGAGACATCTTCAACTGGGTCCTGCCAATATTCAGAGCATTACAGGATTCTCTTTTGTTGGACCTCCTTGCAGGGGAGTCCAGCTACACAGAGACCGGACATCCAAAGCTTAAAACCAGGCGATAAGGGAACACTCAGCTACAAGTGAGTAGCTGCTATTGCCACTTAACACCTGACAGGTAGTGATGTCCACAGTCCATTTAGTTTCCCACAAGTTTTTTTCTTAAACTAGAAGAATGTCTTAGCAGGTAGGTCATCCACAGCAATGCAATTCACCAGTGCCCCTTGGGTAATTATCTCTCCTTGCTTTCTGACTCCAAGGTGCATCTAATCTGCCACTTCAACAACTATTCAGAATCAGGCTTCAAGTCAATAGAACTGTTCCAAAAGCCAGAGAGGTCCAATTCATCAGTAGCTATTCTCCAAGTTCTCTAAGGAATACTCCAATGATGAGTCATGGCAGAATCTAGACTCCAGGAATCATTCAAGCCCTATGCCTGGAATGGCCAATAGACTCAGCATACCCATGGAGAACTGAGTGGTGCAGATATCATAATCCCTTGCTGGAGAAGAAAACCAGACCTCCAGGTATGGCATTATCAGGCCAGAAATATTTGCAAAGACTTGCAGCTTCTCCCGTTGCTACCTTGAAGGTGCAATGGTGCTGATCTGTTGATGGTCTGAGCAGTGGGCTACCCTCCCTCCCCTCTTTTCCTCCCTCTCCAAAAGTGTTTTCAAATAAAGAAAAGCAGATGGAAAAGGTTTCAGACTGAACTACGTAACCACTCAAGCAACATTCCAACAGGTACAATTTCCTCCCTATGCAAGCAAACAGGTATTGGGTTTTGGGAAAGTATACTTAAGGAATGTAGACCTTTTGATTCATCCAAGGTGTTTTTCTTTTGTCATTAGAACAATAAAATAAACCCAAAAGGGGATGAGGGGAATTTTCAGTTCCCTTTGTGATTGCAAATTCAATCTCTTATACTCCACTTATTCCACTCAAGCCCCATTTCAATATCTCACCTTGGAGTACAGGTTACCAGGGTTCTTGAAGGCTATATTCGTGGATCAACCAGCTCTCAGCACAATGTATGGCAAATAGTAGGTGCTTAATAAATGTTCATTGACTAATTGAATGAATGATTGCTCCTGGAAACCTGCCAAACTTCAAGTAGAGCCAAAGATTGACTGTCTGTCTCTACGTCATTCAAGGACCAGCCTGCCCAAGTTCAGTTGATACCCAGGAGATTGGTCACCAGATGAAGAATTTGGTTGGTCATTGCCTTTGATGATACATCCATGGAAAGTTTATGACTTGGACTGAAGGAAATCACCTGTCTTCAGAAATGTTGAAGCCTAATCCATCTGGACACATCAGGCCAACACAGTGATTAAGTGGATGTCCAAGAATATTTTTATGTAGATGAAAGAAAACAACTTAGTTGGCAATCATAACAGAAACATTTGCAAAAATGTGTTCTTTGAAACATCCCCATGAAGTAGTAAGTAGCATTAGGATTATCAACTCCATATTACAGATGAAGAAAATGAAGTTTATTTTTCTTGTTTTTGATCGTTTTTTATTTCCCCTCAATTATATGTAAAGACCTTTTTTTAACATTTTTTATGATTTTGAGTTCTGAATTTTTCTTCCTCCCTTTCGTCCTAAAATGTAAGCAATTTGATCTAGATTATACATGTGGAATCGTGTAAAACATATTTCCATATCAGTCATAGCTGTCAAAAAAGAAATAGACAAAAAGGAAAAAAAACACAAAAAGCTAAAGTGAAAAAAATATGCTTCTATTCGCATCCAGAGTCGATCAGGTTTTCCTCTGGATGTGGTCAATATTTTCCATCATGAGTCCTTTGGAATTGTGTTGGATCATTATATTGCTGAGAAGAGCTGGGTCATTCATGGATGATCATCATGCAGTATTACTGTCACTGTGTACAATGGTTTCCTGGTTCTGATCATTTTCCTTTGCATCAGAAACTGAAGTGTAAAAAAAGAATTCAATGACTTGCCCAAAGTCGCAGTCACTTCCCTCCCTGTGGCTCTCTCGTTTCTCATACACAGGGTACAGCATCTCCTAATTCCACGTCTTTTCACTGAATGTTCCTCATGTCTACAATGAGTTCCCTCCTCCCCATCATCTCCTACCTTCCTTGGATTTCTTCCAGACTCATCTCAAATCCTACCTTCTGCAAAAAGCCTTTCCTCATCTCTTCCAGCTACTAGTGTCTTTCCTCTCAGATTACCTCCTATTTACCATCTACCCATCTTATCCATCTGTCTATTGACACATATATGTGTCTGTGTGTATACATATATGTGTACATGTAAATATGTGGTTATATATTGTATACAGAGAGATACAATTACCCAAAGTACAAATACTTTTTATACAAAAGCACAATTTACCCAACTATGTAATACACATGCATAATGTGCATTATGACACACGACATAGTTCTTTGCATGTTGTCTCTCTCTCATGAGTTTCTTGAGAGCAGGGACTATAGTTTTGCTACTATATGTAGTTATACATATAGATCCATATTGTACATATTTATATGTATTTATGTATCACTGTGAGGTTTGCAAAGCATTTCATATACATATATACATATATATGTGTGTATATATGCATATATATGTGTGTGTGTATATGTGTGTGTATGTATATATATGGGTATATATATGTGTGTGTGTATGTGTGTGTGTATATGTATATATATATATATATATATATATATATATATATATATATGAATTTCATTTGATTCTCCCAATAGTCCCCATTTTATAGATGAGGAAACTGAAGTTACGTGACCTGTCCAGGGTCACCTAGCTAGTATGTATGTGAAGCTAAATTTGAACTCAAGTCATACTGACTTTAAGCCAAGCATTCTGTACACTTTTGCTACATAAAAAAATGTTTTTATTTAAGCCCCTACCCACTGCACTACCCACACTTAGCATAGCGCCTGGCATATAGCAAGCATTTAGTAAATGCTTGTTATCTGTCTGCCCAACTGAAATGTCAAGACTGGAATCTGAACCTTGGTTTGCTGAGTCCTGGCCCAGGGCTCCCCCCTCTCTGCCACATTATCTCTGGACAACTGGGAAGAGGGACAGGCTTTCATTTTTCTTTACTACAGAGTAGAAAAAATTAATTCTTCAAATGGAAATAATATATTAATAACTGACATTTTTATAATGTATTTAAGATTTATAAAAGTCTTTACATCTAATATCTCATCTGACTTTCACAATAACCCAGGGAAGTAAGAAGGCCAAGCATTCATGTCCCCATTTTTGCAGATGAGGAAACTGAGGCGCAGAGAAATCACATGATTTGCCTAGGGCCACACAGCAAGTATGAGACATACTTACAACTCAAACTCAGGTCTTAGGAGTCATAGGAGACTCCAAGTTTACAATTCTTTCTCAAATACATTTCAGGGCTTGTCCTTTCAGATTTAAACCCAGATCCCCAAAGACACTCTATAAGTAAACACATTTAACGGTGCTGAGGTCTCAGTGCTTTTGTTGCTGTTAAATAAAAATATTTCTCACCCAATGCATGCTAGTCACTCATATATTTTTTTTATTGTCAGTTATTTGGCATACCTTGAAATCTTCATAGATTTTTTAGAACCGCTCCTAGAGATTTTTATTTTATACTGGTAAGGATTCCTTTCTTCATTTTCATAATGCCCTCAGGAAATGATTTGTAATGTTATTGTTATTATTTTTTTCTTAGCATAAAGCTAAATAAAAAGACAGAATGACTGTTCCATGACTAACTATGCCCACCCACACAGAGTGACTACATGGCAGAGCCAGAATGAAGATACTTAAGAATCCATTTCTCATTGCTGTGTGCAGACTCCTAAGCTGTCTCTATTGTTCCAACAGCCATGTTAAGAATGAATGCATTGCTTTTAATTAAAAGATTCACAGCGTGCCAAGATTTTCTGCCTTCGGTCCCTTGAAGCAGTGAGGCATTGGAATTGTATAGGTTTTTCCTATTTTTATCAAGGTTGTTCAACATCTCTGAGTAAAAAAGTGAAGACTGTAATTTACCTGAAAGTATTTACCTTCATATTCCATTTTGTTGGGGAAAGGAGAAAATATCCTTACGTGATTAAAAATGTGGATCTGAGCCATGCTAGGATAATTATAGATTCTACCAAAAAAAAAACAGAATTCTAGAAGGTGCAACATTTTCTTGTTTACCCTGGAGAAAAACAGCAATTTTTTGGTGTTTCAGTCTTTGGAGTAACCTGGGTTAATTAGGTGCTGCAGATCATTAATAATAGGGTTAGTAATAAACCATGGAGATTTATACCTGCAGGTTCACTAATTAGTCTAATTCTGGGCCCTATTGTTAGCGCCTAAAAGTGTGCTATTCACTGAAAGTTGTCCATTCCAAGAAATTGTCAAAAACAATAACAAATAGCTTGTCCCTTCTGCATCATCGCAGGAGAAGGAGTCAATCTGGAGCAGCTATGAGGATGCACTCTTCAATTTATTCACTAGTGAGGCTGACGACTGAGCTTCTCTGCCTCACTTAAACCCAATTCACAGACGAGTCAAGACACTGGTCCTCTTAGAGAAGGAAGGTTGGGCAGCAAACAGAAACACACATACCAGTTTAATGGAGACAGATCAAGCCATCCATCTAAACAATTCTGCTTTCTAATTATCCATTATATCATTATTTTAAAATGCTTTTTAGGGGCTCATAATGAAGGAGCTATTTAGCAAACATCTAAAATTCATGACCTTTTCAAACTCTAGGGTCTGTGTCTTTTGTGGACATGAATTTCAATCCAATGGATTCCAATGAATTCCAATGAATTAATGAATTCCAATTCTCAATCTAAGTGGAACTGGACCTTTTGAGGGGTTTCTAAGATTTTCTGTAGTGATAAGGAAAGCAAAAAATTACTGGCTTTGGAGGAGAAAATACACGCCCCCAGAATGCATAGAACAGTGCTACAACGTTGAATTTTTCAAAATAATAAGATTTAAAGGATTTTCCCATTGTTTATGAAGAGAAAAAAATTTAAGGGAAATTCATGGAAATCATTTAAAATATTTCTGAATGAGTTATGTTTCTTCCCCCAACCCCTATCTCTTTCTGTACTAAGTAGAGTACACTCTGGAATTGCCAGGCAACACCTGAGATTTCAAAGGATCTGAATGAATTAATAAACCTGTTCCTCCCACTCCCTCTTCTGTTTTGAAGGCTGGGAGACTTTCAGTGATAGGATGCCAGGCAACGCTGCTGAGGATTTGATGCACAGCTGTAGAATTCATGCACTGACAAATCTTGGATGTGATTCTATCTCATGTGGTTTTTCTGATCTTTGCAATCTGTTCTATGGGAAAACAAATGAAGAGTCCTTGAGAAGCTGGACTTTTTCAAAGGATAAAAAGGTCAGTTTGCTAGCCTAGCAAAAAAAGGAAAGTGAATCAAAAAATTAATGAGAATTAATGCATAATTATTCCTGTTTATGTAGTTCCCTGAATTTGGAGTCAGAGAACCTGAGTCAGCATTTCAGCTCTGACACTGATTTAACTATGGGACTCCAGATAAGTCTCATATCTATGACTCAGTTTCCTAATCTACAAAATGGCCATTATAATATTTGCAAAGTCTAACTCACAGAGTTGTTACTACAAAAGCACTTTGTAAATAGTAGAACATTGTATGAATATCATTCATGAGACTGTTGATTTTATAGCCAGAAAGAATCTTGATAGGGATAGGAACTGCACCTCTGACTTCATGAATATAGGAATCTCTCTCTCTACCAATGCAGATCTGCATCTTCTCTGCAACTTACAAACTTAGAGCTGACCAGAGCACTTGAGAGAGTAAATGACATGTCCAGGGTCACACAGTCACACGGTGGCAGAGGCAAGACTTGAACCCAGGTTTCTCTAGTTTCAAGGACAATTCTTTATCAACTGCCCCAGTAGTTCCGATTTAGTAATCATGAGACCTTTGAATGGTTCCCTACAATAGTCCAAAAGGTTTGTGGTAAAAATTCTTTAAATTTACTTCAGCAGTAATAGTTACAAAGAATATTATAAGTAGTACATTAAATTTCCTGGGAGTTCAAAATATGATTTTATTTTTGAAAGGAGTCTGAGAAACAAAACATATTGAGGACCACTACGGAACACTCTATGCTGCCAAATCTCTCATTTTACAGATGTGGAAACTCAAAAGTTGAGTGACTGGTCCAAGATCATAAGATTTATTCATGTAGTCATTCCTTTATTAGTTACACACTTTGAAGCACTGCATAACATGGTACTATTATAAGGAACTTTCCTCACAACTCTGTGAGATAGGGAGTGGCAAACATTATCACCTCAAATAGCGTCCTATATCACTTTATGTACGTGAAGGCTGGAGTTCAGAAATGTAAAGGAAATTGACCAAAATCACACAGCTTTTAAGAATCAGAGCCATGCCTTGGACTGAAGCTTCCTGACCCTATCGAGGGTGGAGAACCTCCGGGTTCAAGGCCACATGTATTCAGTCGAAGAATCATTCTTGAGGACCTAGAATGCCACATGTGGCCCCAAGGCTTCAGATTCTCCACACCTGCCTAAGTCCTCTCCTCTTTCCATCACATCATGGAGCCTCCTCACAATGGCTTTGTCTCATCTACTTTGACTTCTAGACATTAAGCTCAACACTTCTTTATAAAAATTTGTGGAGAACTAAAATGAATCGAGTAGATGAACCCATTAAGATTAACCTCTGACTATTTGTCCCAATAAGGACATAGATCTCTTTATTAAGGAAATTTCAATACATTGATATACTCAGCATCAAGACACCATAGCATCTACTCTTCTGTTGTTTATTTGCTTAATATTCAAGAGAAACCCAATCTGTGATGCCTCTGTTTTCTCAGACAATGGATTTATTCCAATTGAAAAGAAAAGAAAAATCAGTATAAACGCTTAAGATAACAGAAATGAAAGAAAGGCTACCTCCCTCTGATGGAGACTGAAATAACAAAGAGGGCCTCTTGATAATTACTGCTGTCCATTCTCAAGTATTAAGTCACTTCACTTCATTCCCAGGTTTATAATTAAATACCATTTAGCTGGATTTTCTGCATACCATGCAATTATTTTCTATCCCTAGGGATCTATTCCAGACATTTGTTTTTGTTAGCCTCCACTCCTTTAGACGTAATTTAAATAAAACACTTTAATTGAAATCTCTAACTAATTTCGATGTACATGTATCAAAGAAATGAAGTGTTTACCCCCAACTGAGACTTGCTATAAACTTATATTGAGATTTTATGAAAACACAAATTGACAATATTCTCTTCCAAAAATAGAACAAATTTAGTGTTTAGACCAAGTATATCAAGTAGGAAGGAAGGAAATGCTTTCTATGTTTTTTAAGCACTTGCAATGTGCTATGCTAAGCACTTTACAAAAATGTCATTTGTTCCTCACAACAGCCCTGGAAGCTTTTTTTTATCACCATTTTATGGTTGGGAAAACAGAGGCAGACAGAGGTTAAGTCACATGTTTGGTATCACACAGCTAGTATCTGACATCAGATTTGAACTTCCCAACTCCAGGCCCAGAGCTCTATCCACTTTGCTACCTAAACAAATATATTTTTATTTAAACCCTTTATGAGCTTAGAATGGTTATGAGAACAATGTTGAGAGAGTCTTAGAATAGCAGAGTTCATATGCCCAGAGGGCTATAAAACTGAGCATAGCCTGATTGTGGTCTTTATCCCAAAGAGATCAAAGGAAAAGGCAAAGAACCTATTTGCACAAAAATATTTACAGCAGCTCTTTCTGCGGTGGCCAAAAAATTGGAAATCAAGGGGATGCCCATCAGTTGGGGAATGACTGAACAAACTGTAGTATATGATTGTGGTAGAATACTATTATGCTATTAAGAAATGATGAGCAAGTGAATTTCAAAAAAACCTGAGAGGACTTATATAAACTGATGAAAAGTGAAGTGAGAAGAACCAAGAGAACACTGTACATAGCAACAGTCATATTGTAAGATGATCAACTGGGAAAAACAGCTATTCTCAGCAATACATAGATTCAAGATAATTTGAAAAGACTCAATAATGAAAAATGCTGTCTGCCTCCAGAGAAAGAACTGATACAGCCTGAATGCAGATCAAAGCATACTATTTTCACTTTCTGAATTTTGTGTGTTTTTCTTGCATCGTTGTCTTCTTTCATTAGAATTATATTTTGCATGATTGAACATATATAACCTATAACAAATTACTTAGTGTCTCGTGGGGGGAGGTGAGGGAAGGAGAGAGAAAATTTAGAACAAAAAAATTTTTTAATGAATGTTAAAAATTTTCTTTAGATGCAGCTGGAGGAAAATAAAATAGCATTAAAAAAATAGCAGAGTTCAAAAAAACCTCAGAGGTCCTCTAGTCCAGCTGAAAAAAAAATAATCTCAGTATGCGGACCCAACCTAAAATGGGTCCAGGAAGATATAACTAATGGCCTCCTAGAGTAACCCAGTCCATTTCGCTCACTAGAAAGTTTTCTTTATACAGAACTAAAAGCTAATTCTCTGAAATGTCCACATATTTGGTGCTAGCTTTGTCCCCTCGGGTCGAAGTAAACAAAATGAATGCTTCTTTTCCCTTGAAATACCCCCCAAAATCTTGGCTGCTGTCAATGTCCACTGAATCCTCTCCTCCCAAAATTAAATATCCCCATTTCTTTCAACCAATCTTTTCAGTTGCTTTCACCACTCTGGTACAAGGCTGATGACTTTGAGCAACTCTACCTTACTTAAATCCAATTTACTCCTAGGTCAAGACATCGCCTGTGATGTCATGGGTCCTCTTTGAAAACTAAGGACGAGCAACAATGTTCCTGTCCTATGCAACTTTTATCTTGTCAATGTCCTTTATAAAGTGAGGTTCCCATAACTTAACCCAACTGTTCACTCGGTGTCTACCCAGAACAGAATAAGGAAAGGCTATAATCTCCCTTTTAGGACATGCTAAGGAGAGGAGAAGACTTGAGATTTGGTTGATATAAAGAATTTTCAGGTAAGATAATTCCCTCTACTAAGATTTATAGTGATCTATATAGTCTTAGAATTCTCTAGAGTAGAGGTATCATATTCATGGTCCATAGAACTCCAAAGAGACCTGAACAAGATTAAAATATAATTAGGAAAAAATTTAACAAAACAAATAACAAATATAATAAAACATGTTAATTTCTGGTTTTCTAAGTCTACATGCAGCACACCTTATGGAAGGATTAGTAGTCCTTTTTATAGTAAATTTGACACTCCTGATCTGGAGAGGAGAAGTTAAATGACTTGCCCAGGGTCACACAGCCAACACCCGACAGAGTCAAGACTTGAATTCAAATATTCCAGGTTCCAAGGGTGGCTTTCTATACCAAGCTATCTATGATCATATTTTTTTTTTTGCTGACATAACACCTTGACTCATATTGAGTTTCTAGGCAACTAAAACCCCTAGGGACCTTTTTTACCCAAACTGTTATCCAGCTGTAGCTTACCCTATTCTTTCCTTGAAATCTTAGTGTCTGACTTCATGTTTATTCCTATTAAATATTATCTTATCATATTTGACCCAGCCTTCTAGCCTGTCAAAATTGCTTGGGATTCTGCCTTTATCATCCAGCCAGTTAAGAGGAACTCTCCCAGCTCTCACAAATGTGATCCATATATTTCTTTCTTCACTCCATGACTTAAGGAAAGACTGAAATTGCTTATAACAGGGAACCCAGTGATGAAATTAAGGCTTTCTTACTTCTAATCATAGCAGAAACAGGGGTCATGATGTCAATGGATAGAATTTTAGCTTTGGAGTCTGGAATAATCATTGCTATAAATAATGATATGAGATAATATTTGTGAAACACTTAGCACAAGGCCTTCCACGTAGTAAGATTTATATGTAAATTCTAGCTCTTGTTAGCTTTACAAATATTAGCTCATTTGATTCTTTCAACAACCATGGGAGGTAGGTAATATTACTACTATTTCCATTTTGTATATGAGGAAACTGAGGCAGAGGGAGGTTAAATGACTTGACCAGGGTTGTGCAACTAATAAGTGTCTAAGGCTGAATTTGAACTCAGAGCTTTCTATCCCTAGGTCCAGCCCTCTGGGTACTACATGCCATCTACGTGTTCCAGTCCGCTTTAGACTTGTGTGACCCTAGGCAAGTCATTCACCTCTTCTAGCTTCAGTTTCCTCATGTGTAAAATGCAGATGACAAAGCATCTCACAAGGCTGCTGTAAGACTCAAATAGATTAACATTGGTAATTGCTTTGGAAGCCTTAGAGTAGTAAATAATTACCAGCTGTGGTACAGCAGGAAAAAGCATGAAGTTTGAAGTCAAAAGCTCTGGGTGCAAATCCTGCTCTGTTCCTTACTACCTCTGGCTTTGGACAAGATCCTTAAGCCTCTCTGGACGTTAGTTTTCTCATGTGTAAAATAATGGGCTCAGATGACCTCCAAGGTCCCTTTCAGTCAACGTGAAATCTAGGATCATGTGAGATCTAGTTAGAAATAGCACCAACAAAACTTTTTCTCAAAAATTCCCACTGAAGATATTCACTTCACTAAAATTGGTAACATTTATTCACAATTTTTCCAACTTTCAGGACTCCTTCCTTGTCGTCAATCCCAAATGTGAGACAGCCTGTATTATTCCTCTCCCCTCCTTTCACCTCCTCCCTGAAAGGTCATTTTGATAGTGATCAATGGGAATGTCTTACAGCTTTCAGAGAGTCACATAAAGCAAGCTTACAGAGTTATTAATGGCGGTTAACTATTTCAGAAGCTGGAGGATGTGGGAGATTATCTCCCCAGATGGGAGCAGCTACAAACCCAGGCTTACCTGGTCAGCAGAGACAGTATTTTGCCATTTGCCCACATGATTCTAACACAGGGGCAACAATGCAGATTATATAGGAATCAATCAATCCATACGTATTTTTAAGTACCTACTACATGCCAAGTGCTTTGTTGGGCAATGGGTATGCAAGTATAAGGAATGGAATGATCGCTCAAGGAGCTTCACCCATAAAACATATACATATAGCACAAATATAAAGTTAATAAAAACAAAATTGTTAAATAAACATAGTTTGGAAGGGAGGGCTCCAGAACTTGAGGGGATCAGGAAAGATTTCATGCAGAATTCGGTACTTGAGCTGCATCTACAAGGAAGAGAAGAGAAGGGAAGCACATTCCAGCAATGAGAGCTGGCCAACACAAAGCCAAGGAGAGAGGCAAAGGGATGATGGAGTTGGCTGAATTATGGAGTATGGGAAAGAAAACAATGTCCAAAAAGATTGAAGCAACAATATCCTGTAGAACCAAGTAAACCACTTTGGTCAATATCCAAAGTTCCTCCATTCATTATTGGGAAATAGCTATAAAGCCACTAAAGGTTAGAAAATTAGTCTTCTAAATAGAATGTACGTGGCAAATATAATGTTCTTCACCATGATTCTGCACCATTTTCACTTTTTTCCATCTGAATCTATTGTTATCCAGCTTCAGACTACCATTTGTCAGGTCCCACAAATGAGATGCTATGGACCTGGACAAAGGATTAGATTGGGGAATTTCAAGAAGATATTGAGTGTTGTAGAAAAGAGAATGGTTGCCATACCTGCTGCTGCTTTTCCCACTGGTCTATGCTGAAGTAACACTTGATGCTTCACCAAGATGGGGTCCTGTGTTGCTGGAGCAATTTCTTTCTAAAATACATAAAATTCA
>CM053769.1:120374627-120391495 GCA_028658325.1 Potorous gilbertii
CTAGAGCATTTTGTCAGTCTCATGGTTAAAACTACAAAGGATAACATATGTAATTGCTTCTCTGTGGATAATTTTTTTAAAAAGAAAATTAGAATGGAGTGGAAAATTACATTCCTAATTTGCACCTTTAAATGATAATGCATTCATTGTTTCCCCAGTTCTCTACTTTATTTAAAACTTTGATTTGGAAATTCTATTCACAGATCCCACCTCTTTTTTCAAAGATAAGAGGGCTTTTTGGAGGTTTTTGTAATGACTTTTTTTTCCTGCAATGAATATTCAGCTATTCCAGTCTTTCTTTTTCATTCTGCTATGTTCTAGTATCCCTTGATTAATAGATCTGCCAATTCAATGAACTGATATGATCCCAACAACAGCTCAGCCTAAAGACGGTCAGTTTTTTCTCTTCATAGGACTTCTTCTGCCATATGGATTTCAGGTACCTCCAAGCTATAGCCAATAATTTATTTTGCTTTTTGTCAATACAAAATTTTTTTTTAATTTTTATTTAGGCAATATTTTTGCTCAGACAACAAAGCACAATGGGAATTTGAGAATTCCTCTCCTCTGACAGTCAGAGGGTTCTGTAATAGTCTAAGTAAACATACAGATCAATAAAAATATCATCAAATGTTTCTACTGAAGCTCAATTTCAGAATGGAGAAAGTTGTTCAGGACTTAGAACCACCTGGGGCTCGGGAACTTGCCATTAGGGCAGAGAGTCACAATGGCCAACCTTGCTGATTTCCTTACTATGACTAGTTAATGTAGCTGATAGATGCCATTTCCATGGAAGTATCAGCACTATCAGACTGCAAATTAACAGTTATCATGACTTCTTGCAAAGACAACATTTTAAAAAATTTTAATATCTCATTTTTCCCAATTATATGTTAAAACAATTTTAACTAATTTTTTTACAATTTTGAGTTCCAAATTCTCCTCCTCCCTTCCACCCTTCCCTCCTCTCTCACTGAGAAAGCAAGCAATTTGATAAAGTTTATACATGTGCAGTTATACATAACATACTTCCATATTAGTTATTTTGTGAAAAAAAATAGTCATAAAAAACAAGAAAAATAAATTTTAAAAAGTATGCATCAATCTGCATTCATATTTCATTAGTTCTTCCTCTGGGGGTGGTTAGCATTTTTCATTATAGGTCCTTTGTAATTGTCTTGGATCTTTGTAATGCTGGGAATAGCTAAGTCTTTCACGGTGAATTATTGCACAATATTGCAGTGCTGTGTAGTGTTCTCCAGTTCTGCTCTCTTCATTTCACATCAGTTCATGTAAGTCTTTCCAGATTGTCTGAAAGTATCTTACTCATCATTTCTTGTAGCACAATTTCCATCACAATCATATACCACAATTTGTTCCCAACAAGTCATTCCCCAGTTGATGGGCATCCCTTCGGTTTCCAATTCTTAACCACCACGAAAAGAGATACTATAAATATTTTTGTATGTATAGGTACTTTTCCCTTTTTTAAAAAAAATCTCTTTAGGATACAGACCTCGTAGCGATATTGCTGGGTCAAAGGATATGCACAGTTTGATGGCCCTTTGGGCATAGCGCCAAATTGCTCTCCAGAATGGCTGGATCAGTTCACAATTCCACCAACAATTCATTAGTGTCCCAAATTTCTCACAACCTCTCCAACATTTGTCATTTCCCCTTTTTGTCATATTAGTCAATTTGATAGAAGTCAGCTGGTTTTAAGTTTCATTTCTCTAACCAATAGTGATTTAGACCACTTTTATATGACTATAGATAGCCTTAATTTCTTCATCTGAAAGCTGTCTGTTCATATCCTTTGACCATTTATCAATTGGGAAATAACTCATTATTACAAATTTGACTTAGTTCTTTATATAATTGAGAAATGAGGTGTTTATCAAAGAAACTTACTGTAAAAATTTTTTTCTTCAGTTTTCTGCTTTCCTTTTAATTTTGTCTACATTGGTTTTGTTCGTGCAAAACATTTTTAATTTAACATAATCAGAATTACCCATTCTACATCCCATTATGCTGTCTCTTATTTGGTAATTAATTCTTCCCTTCTCCATAAATCTAACAGGTAAACTATTCCACATTCCCCTAATTTGCTTAGAATACCACTCTTTGTGTCTAAATCATTTTGACCTTATCTTGGTATATGGTATGAGGGATTGATCTGTACTTAGTGTCTGCTAAACTGTTTTCTAATTTTCCCAGTAGTTTTTGTCAAATTATGAGTTCTTTCCCCAAAGATCTGGATCTTTGCATTTATCAAACACAAGATTACTATAATTTCCCATTACGTATTGCATACCTAATCTATTTCATTGACCCACTGCTCGATTTCTTAGCCAGTACCAAATTGTTTGATAATTACCATTTTCCTATACAATTTGAGATCTGGCATGATTACACCACATTCCTTCACATTTATTTTCATTATTTCTCTTTACCTTTACAAGAAGACAATATTTTTTTTAAGTAATATAGCCTTTTGAAGAGAATAAGTTTCCACAGAACCATGAAGATTAGTGACCCCAATGGACCATGTGGAAAAATTTGCTTCCACAATGTGAATATTCATATGCAGCTAATGCAATTCTAAGAACCCAAATAAAAGAACAGGAGAAGACTCTTACCACCTCTTTCCCTACCTACAAGTGATAGATACTCAACACAGCCCTCAGAAGAAGTCAAGAAGAGGTATGGGTAAAAGCATATGAAGTTTATGAGTGTAACACCTGCAGAGGCTGTTACAAAGTAGCAGGTTATATTAAATAATTACAAATTTTAAGTAGGACTTATTTTATTTGAAAGTAATAGGGAAAAAATGTATGACCAAAGCAAAAATAGCAAAACAAAGCATCCTGTAGGGTGGGAAGAGCTGTTTCCATCCATGACAGGGGTCAGATCAGTCAAGTAATGGTGGAAGAAGTAAAAAAAAAGTTATGACATAAATAACAAATAAATAAATAAATGACAAATCTGAATACCATCAAAGATAAAAGCCAGAACCCCATCAGGGAACCCTATGATAATATATTACAAATGTCATTCACTACTAATGTCTTCCCTACGAGATTGCTTTCATTTATACCATATATATCTATAGGTGACTAGTTATTTGTGCATGACATCCCCATTACAATATAATCTCCTTGAGAGCAAGGACTGCATTTGAACCCCCCCCCCTTTTTTTGGAGGCAATTGTGGTTAAGTAACTTACCCAGGGTTATACAGTTTACTAAGCTGGATTCAAACTCAGGTCTTCCTGACTCCAGAGTCAGTGCTCTATCAACCTAACTGCCCCTATATTTGTCTTTCTTTGAATCTTCAGCAATTAACAAAGTGTCTGGCACATGGCAAGTGCTTAATAATTGCTTGTTGACATCCCCCATGAAATCTACCCACTTACTCCCATGGACCTCAAGCGAAGAACCCCTATAAGAAGAGGGGGAATCATCCACAGTTTCTAATCTGTTCTTCCAAAATCCCTTTACTCCATGGTCAGCACGTGTTGCTCCAGAATCATGGTTATGAGAAGGAATTCTAATAAATTTGTTCCATGTTTTTAAGTAGATGTAGACAATGACAGTAGAGTCAACACAAAGACAGGAAGAAGCATTGTTTGGTCCACGATGCCCTTTATCTGGTCCTTTCTCCTTCCCAAAGGCTGATTTCCCTAGAGGGTGCTTTTCATCACCAAGTTGCCATATACTGTCCATCTCTCATCAGATCAAATTTAATATTCAAGCCCCTTTTATTTAATTTAAGCTTACATGCTTTCAGTATCATCTGAAATATTCTGTATTTGCAATGTTATTTTTGGTATAGTCATATTAATTCTTCCTATCCAGGGAAATGTCAAAGTCTTTTCCTTTCTTTAAGGAGAAAAAAAAAATTGGAGGGTGGGGAGGTTGGGTTGGGGAATTTGGAAATGTGAAAGGTTAAGCTATAAAATCATTTTGTTTGAGACTAGTAATCCCTAGAGAAAATTAGGTGGTGCTGTAGACAGAGTGCCAGATCTGGAGTCAGGAAGACTTATCTTCCTAAGTGCAAATCTGGTCTCAGATATTTTAGCTGTGTGACCCTGGGCAAATCACTTCACCCTGCTTGCCTCAGTTTCCTCATCATCAAATGAGTTGGAGAAGAAAATAGCAAACCACCTAGCATCTGTGCCAAGAAAACCCTAAATGGGATCATGGAGAATTGGAAATGATTTAAAAACAACTGAGCAATAACTAATTCCTATGAATACACTACCCACTACAAAAGCATCAAGCCACCAACCGCTTATGAAGTACCTTCCATGAGACAGGCCCTGTACCGTGTGTGAGGGATACAAACAAAGGCCAAAAAAATGACACAAAAAAACCCAGTTCCTGCTGACAAGGAGTTTACACTCTAATGAGGGAGACCACATGCAAATAAATATGTATAGTCTAGTTAGATACAGGATAAATTGCAGATAATTAGCAGAAAAAAGGAAATAGCATTACGGGGGACTGAGAAAGGTTTCCTACAGATGGTGGGATTTTATCTGAGACATAGAGGAAGGCAAGGAAGACAGGATGCAGAGATTAAATAGCAGCAGCCGCAATAGTCACCTTTGAATTTTTATCTTAACTGCCAACCTCAGTAAATAGGACAAGTAGGGAGTAATGGGGTTTTTTTTTTATTTTTATTTTTAAAGACAAGGGGGTTCCATGGATAAAGTACTGGACTTGGAATCAGGAAGACCTGAGTTCCCATCCTGCTTCAGACACTTACTAATGGTGTGACCCTGGTCAAGTCATTTAACTATCCAAGTCTCTGTTTTATCTGTAAAATGAGAAGGTGGGACTCAAAGGACTCTAAGTTCTCTTCTAACTCAAAGTCTATGAGCCTATGGCTCAGAGATAAACCCAAAGACTGTTCACCATTTGAATACTAGCAGGGAAGACTTTGGAATATAGTTAGAGAATGTGAGTTCCAATCCCAGGTCTGGTACTCAATTCCCCTGCAATGGGCACCTCCCTCTCCTGGGCCTCAGCTTCTCCATTTATAAAATGAAAGGGTAAAAGTAGATCATCTGTAAGTTCCTTTCCAGCTCTAGAAACCTGCATTCCTTCTCCAGAGGCTGATGGTTGAGTGGAATACTCATCAAAAAGACAATCCCTTCAGGTTCTTAGTGATTGGATGATGGCCCTGAGGCAGTGGTGATTTGGGGGAAAGAGCCCCGGAGCAGGAATTAGAAAACCTGGGCTCTTGTCCCCAGCTCTGCTGCCAATTAACTTTGTGATCTTGGACCAGTCACCTAATTCAGTTTCAGAAGCTTGTTTGGTTTTCATTTTCCTTCACTGGAAAATGAAGGAGCTAGACTCAGAAGGACCCAGTTCTAAGGGATCCTCGATGGAGCCCTCAGTGAAAATGAATTTATAGACTGTTGTAAAGAATCAATTCCTTTGTACATTTTCAGATTCCATAAACAAAATCTATTTTGCCACACACACACACACACACACATACACACACCAGGAGAAGACCTTGAAATGTTTCCAGATATGAGGCATAATATGATTGCATCTGAAATCCAATTATATATGCAGAGTAATTCAAGTAATGCTGACAGGAAAGGCTTGCATATAAGTTTAAATTAAATAAAAACCTCTTGAATCAAATCAGCTCCTGGACAGGGAGGGCTTGGGGCAGTATTGGGCACTCCGGTGCCAAGGGCTTCCTTTCTTCAGCAATTTGTGCCCAAAGACCTTGCCATACACCTAGAAGGGAGTCTTATGTCTCCCCCTTTATTTTGTGCCATCCCTGCTGGTGGCGTCCTTCTTTGTATTGCCAGCTGTTAGCTCAGTCCCCGGTGCATAGTAGGTGCTTCATACATGTTCCTTGACTAACTGACTTATCGATAGTCTTGTTCTAAAAGCCTGTCACTCATGGGCGAACTGTAAGGATTAGCTTGTCCAATTTTTAATTTAAATTCCCCTCCCCCCAAGATATATGGGCTGATTCCAAAATCCCTCCTTGAAGCATTCCAAGAATCACAGAAAAGAAAGCAGCCTGGGATCAGGAGGCGGCACCAGCAGGTGTTTCTGAGCCTTCTTCTAGAGCACAGGAGTTAACCTTTTTGGTGTCCTGGACCTCTTCGGCAGTCTTGGAAAGCCTATGGACCCGTCCAGCTCTGGAATCCTGTAGTTCTTCTCAGGAGGCTGTATAATGTTATACAGTATAATGGTTTTAAGTGCATTAAAATAAAGCACGTAGGATTATAAAGGAAATCAATTCTATTAAAACAAACGTAATTTTTCCTATCCAAGTTTATGGACATATCTGAAATCAGTCTACATACCCCGTGGGGGACCCCAGAGTAAGACCCTTTGCTCTAAAGGGATTGTCAAAACAGGGTTGATGGTCCATTTACCACTTAGGTCCAAACAAAACGAATGATTGTTAAAAGGTTTGGGGGTTTTTTCAAGTGTTTTGTTTTAACAAAAAATTCTGTCTCTGTCTGTCTCTTTATCTCTGTCTCTGTCTCTCTGTCTGTCTGTCTCTCTGTCTCTGTCTCTCTCTTTCCTTAATTGTCTTAAGCCGATTAGAGTATTAGGCAATGCTCTAAGTTATCAAGAAGGCATAGTTCTGTTTAGGTAGAGAGAAATTCCTCCCTAGACAGGAGAAATTCTAGGTCCAGTCCCTAGCCTCTCTATCCCTAACAAAAGAATGGGGTATGGGTTCCAAAGTAGAGACTACTCTCCACCTGTTTTGTCTCCCCAGTCTCCAACACAGGACCTTCTTTGCACGAATGAACAAAGTTCAAATTTAATACATTAGGGAAAGCTGCCTGAATTGCCAAAGAAAAGGAAGCCCATTTCAAATTTCAGCCATCATTTATTGAACATTTTCCATGTAATCTTTTTCCAGGACCAAAAGCAGAATATAAAGATGACAGACTCCTTGAGAACCTAATGGTTTGCCTAGTCACTGGACAGATGAGAAGACATTTTTCAGGGTAACATGTGAATGATCATATGAGAAAGAAAAGTGATTGCATGATGGTGGGAATTGATTACAGGAAGCTGGGTGGGTGGAGGTCAGTTTTGAATGAGTTTGGAAGGAGGGGGGGAAAGGGGTTAACATAGAGAAAGAGAAGGCATTGCTGGACATAGAGGCACTGGGCCTAAAACTGTTCGTATTTTTGTTGGGATTTGGACTAGTAAACCTAGATAGTTCAGGTAAAAGAGAATGAAAAATGAGATTAGTGAATTTAGAGGGACCATTTGGAGAGCAGCCTTGAAGGACAGGCTTAGGGGTTTGGATTTGTCAAAAGACAATGTGGAATCTCTATAAATTCCAAAGTCAATAAGCATTTATTAAGCACCAACTTCATGGCAGGCATTGTGTGAAGTGTAAGGAACGCTCAGTCTGATGAGACAGCATGTAAGCAACTATGTCCAAACAAGCTATAGGCAAGATAAATTGGAGAAAATCAGCAGAGGAAAGGTAGTAGAATTAAAGGGGCTAAGAAAAGCCTTCTTAAAGAAGATAAGACTTTAGCTGACATTTAAAGGAAGCCTTGTAAGCCAAGAGGGGGAAATGCAGTGGAAGACATGAGGAACAGCCCGTGAAAATGACTCAAGGTGGAAAATGGAGAGTCTTGAAGGAGGAACAGTCAGGAAATCAGTGCCACTGGATCAAAGAGTAAGCAGGGTAAAGGGAATGGGAGAAAGAAAGAGTGGGAACACTGGAAGACAGGAAGGTCCAGGTTATGCAGGGCTTTGAAAGCCAAAGAGGATTTCATATTTGACCCTGCATTTTATTGAAGAGATGGGATGGGTTAGGGAAGAGAGAAGAGATGTTGTACTGGAGTGGAAAGAGAATTGAGGCAGGGAATTCTTAACTATGGGAATCAAGGAAAGCAATATTTGGAAAACTCCAAAAAGTATACAATAATACCAAACTAAGTTTCAGATAGACTAGCTAGAATGGTTTCTACATGCTAAGTGGGGCAGCTAGGGGGTGCCATAGTGCATAGAGTGCTGGACCTGGAGTCAGGAACATTCATTTTTCTGAGTTCAAATCTGGTCTCAGATGTAGTTTGTTCTTCATTGTCAAAGACAACCAATGACATCAGGAGGGTGATAGTTTGATTTGCAAGTGAACTGAATTTAAGTGAGATAGGGCTGTGTAAAGTTACCAGATCACTCTCTCTTCCTGAACCATCTGTGTCCAGTGGCAAGACATAGGTCAGAACAGCTGGAGATGGCCCCTGATGCATTAGGCTAGGTCTCAGTTTGTCTGAGGCAACACCCATTCAGTGATTTAAGGCTAGGTAAGAAATGAGGCAAAACATGACCTAGTCTGTCTACTCAAAAAGAAAATAAATCAAACCAGGAGGGGAAGACTCTCATGGTTTCTGGTCAGGTCTCAGAAGCTTACTAGTGGTAGCACCCTATTTGTCTCAGTTTCCTCATCTGTAAATGAGTTAGAGAAGGAAATGGCAAACCACCCCAGTAACTCTGCCAAGAAAACCAGAAATGGATCATAAAGAAGTGAACATGACTGAACAGAATATGCTATATAGTCCACTGAGTGGAAATCTAGGTGGATAAGCAAGAGCAGCAGTGTATCCATGTGGTGCCTGACTTCTCCTCCAGAACCATCTGGATCCAGTAACCAGATATTCATCAGAATGAATGGAGATGGCCCAGGAGGCAAGGGAAGAACTTGACCCCTTTAGGCCAAGATCTATTCAGGAACTCAGTGAAATTATACTTAAATCTTGGTTTCCCATCATAGAAAAAACAAAAATAAACATAGCCATGAGACTTTGCCAAACATCTTTAATATGTTTCACTCATCTGCCATAAACAATCAATTTCTGAAATGAATCCACAAGCCAAAAATATTGTTCTAAACACTTTGATTATAATGTATTTAGGAAGCCATTGTAATCAGAGGTCTTCCTAGTCATTCATACTCATTAGTGAACCACCAAAATATAAACTGTCAAGCCCATTTTCAGATTTAAAATTTTAAATTTTGTGGCTTAATTTTTATTTAAAATATTGATATAGTTAAAAAGCTACTGTATACTTCTACCAAAATGCAGAAAATGCTAAAAAAAAATCTTAATTGTAGCACTCAATCAAGACCCTGTTTCAGGCATATGGTGTATAAAGCACAGTGATAACCTCCCATTTCTTTTACATCACATCTGCAGCACTTGAAATGGCTCAGGTATAAGAGGATACTTTAACCAAACAAGGATGAGGCTGACCTCATTTCAAAATGTATTTCCCCCCAAATAACTTTCTTGGGAGCTATAAGATATTATAGCTGTCCAGGGATATTTAAAGAATTGGAATCTCTATATAATAATGTATATATTTATAGGCAAATATAAATAATGGAATCTTAACAAGGTTTGTCAGCCTTTGAGTGTGTTTTGTTCTGGTAATGAGTGTGAGCAAAAGGTTATAGTGGGAAGGGGGGGGTGGATTCTGTATATAACCCAGACTTTTCATATTTTAGAATAGTATTTATTATTTAAAGTGATAAATACTTGCAGTGAAATGGAAAATGCCAAAAGGCAATTTACAATAAACTCTAAGCATCTCTACCTTTGTATTTAAAAAGATTTATGCCAGCATGAGATCATCCCTCCTGTTAATTATACAAGGTAGGTGGAGAAAATAAGGACATTAATATGTTGTCTTTGTCTGGATGAGCAAACACTTCCATACTAAGATGGCAAAAGACAACAACCAGGCTAACTGCTTCCAAGGCAGATTCCTCCTCCCCATCCTTCCATCTTGCTTGGCAGTGTCTTTATCTTACCTACCTTTGCAAAGAAGCTGTTTCACCCTTTTTCCATTTTCCTCAACTGTCCTGACCCATCTGGATCCTTTATTTTCCACAGGTAATTCTGCCTCCTACTTACTGAGAAGATTTTGCTTTGAAGTCTCCCTCTTCTTCATTTTCCATCCCCTCCTTCCTGTTCCTTGACCTCACTCCTTCTCTGGTCCCCTTTGATCCTCATGTCTTTCGCCTTTCCAAAGTATTTTTATGTTCGTCCTCTTTGCCCCATTATCACAGATGCCACTTTTGTCCAGGCCCTCATTACCTTGCATAAGAACTTCTTAATTAGTCATTTTTCTGCTTCTACTATCTTCCCCAATCACCCCCAGGTTATTCATATACACTCTTGCCAAAGCCAGTCATCTTCTGTAGCACCTCTACCTATGGCAGGGGCTCCACAAATGTCTTTTATCTTATGAAAGTACACAACTCTGATAATGTCTCACACACGCACACACACACACATACACACACACACACACACACACACACACTCACCTTACTAAGAAACCTTCCATTGCTCTCCATAACCTACCAAATAAAATTCTTTTGTCTGATACTCAAGGCCTTCTACAATTTAGACCCAACCTACCTTGTTAACCTTATTCCAGTCCCTTCCGTGACAGTCAAGCTAGACTGCTTTCTCTTCCCTGAACACGTACTCTGTTTTCCCACCTCTATCCATTTGTTCAGACTGTTCCCTCCATCTGGAATGCCATTCCCCGAGATGCGCTCATTTAATTACTAACCCTTGCTTCAAGATCTAACAAATGAAACCTTCCTTAATTCCCACCCCCCAGTTGAATGTAATCTCTATCTTCTCAGGTTTATTTGTACTTCATTGCATTCTCATCTTTTATTTTCTATATCTACACATATACATGTGCATGTACATATGCACATGCTCATATTCGCTAACAGAAAAATCCATGAGAACAACAGTGACATCTCATTTTTCTTTGCATCCCCCTTGGCACTTAACATGATAGTTTGTGCTTAATAGATATAGATATTTTTTAAATAAATAAAAGTGTGTTTTCAAATCACTTACTTTCACACCCCCAACTTCAATCTTTTCATAATGCTATTGATGGAGCATAGTATTTTTGTATTTTAAAATAGGATGGATAGGAAGCATTTAATTTTCATTAAATTAGTTGAAAATAAAGAGTCTAATTCAGAGCTAACTCCTCACTTCTAAGATCCTGACTTTCTCCCATGAAGCTCAAGGTGGATTATTACATAATTTAAAACAGAATGTTTGAGGGTAGATGCTGAATTGGGCACAGAAGTTATGTTAAACCACAGGGCTAGCTATAAATTAGACTAAGGCATAAATGAAAAGCCAAATAAGATTACTGTTTACTGCAAGCAGTTCAAGACCATTGCTGGTGACAGTAAATCATCTCTCTCTCTCTCTCTCTCTCTCTCTCTCTCTCTCTCTCTCTCTCTCCCTCCTCTCTCCTTCCTATGTCTCTGTCTCTCCCCTGTTTCTCCGTCTTCTCTGTCTCCCTATATTCTATGTCTGTGTCTCTCTTACTTTCTTTCTGTCTCTGTCTCTCTCCTTTTTCCACCTTAAACTGAGAATGGATTAAAAGTTCCATATTTGGGGGACTCATGCTGGCAGGAAAACTCTAATACAGATCATTTTTAGTAAACCCTTTATACTGATCACAGCCGTCAGCTATCTCCCTTTCCAGTTTCTTGACTCAAACTTGTGACATGACCTTCTCAAAGAAATTTTGCTTTCATTTAAATGGGTTATTTTCTTCCAAATTGTAAGTCTCAAGTGAGACTTTTCCATCACACCTTATGAATGCTAGTGAGGCTGTGTGATCTTGTGAAAAAAAAAATCTCACTTCAAGTTGGATGATCTAAGTTTAAATCTCACTTCTATCACTCGGCAGTCATGTGACTTTAGACAACCATCTAGCCTTGCAGAGTCTCAGCTTCCTTCTCTATAAAAAGTGAGTAATGATAATACTTCTCTACCTAGTTCACAGGTTGTTATGAGGTAAGTTCTTCGTGCTCCATCAAAGTACTTGCAAAATGTGAGCTTTTCTTATTTGAAGCTATCCTCATCCCTAGCGCTGGGGGAATCTACTAAAACCAGCAATGGACCCAGTTAGCAAGAGGATTAGATCTTGCTCTTACTGTTTTCCCATAGTAGAGTCCTAAATGTTAGAACTTTTAACCCATCCCTTGTCACTGGCTCGATTTCAATTTTGAATGATCTGGGTAAATGAGAGCAGAGATCTGGATAACGTAAGTAGGTGAAAAGACGAGCACTTACTAAAGCCAAAGAAAGAAAAATATATCTTCTATTTCTAAAAATAATTTGCTAAATAAAAACAGTCATCAACAGCACTTTGCATCCAAAGCTATTGAACAGGACCACATACAACATCCTTGCACGAAATGGGGAGGAAATCACCTGAGGGTGAAATCAACACACTTATTTAAACTTCCCTGTCTATGGTCACATTCTCCCACTCTATCCCTCTGGCTAAATGGACTCTGTGTATGTGTGCAGGTGTGTATATACTTGTGAATACATGTATGTTTCATTATTTAAAACACACCTAGAACTTATGTATTAATATGAGTGTGGAATGCTCAAGACAGCATGCTTCAATAATTTCTACCGGGAATTGTCCAGGCATTTCAGCCGTGTCCAACTCTTTGTGACCCTATTTGGGATTTTCCTGGCAAGGACACTAGAGTGGTTTGCCATTTCCTTCTCCAGCTTATTTTGCAGATGAGGAAACTGAGGCAAACAAAGTTAAATGATTTGATCAGGGTCAGATACTAATAAGTGTCTGAGGCCAGATTTAAACTCCAGGCTGAAACTCTAGCTACAGTGCCACCTAACTGATAAGGGCAAATATACATGCTAGTGAAGCTTCATGATCTTGTGAGAAAAAAAATCCCACTTGGAGTAGGATGATCTAAGTCAGAATCTCACTTCTATCACTTTCCAGTCTTCCTGAGTCTTCCTGACTTCAGGCCTAGAGCTCTATCTACTGAGCCATCTAGCTGCCCTGTTATTGGGGACAGTGGACCCCTATAGTTTATGAAAATAGCTGCTGATGAATCACTGATGCTAAAAGATCCTTGAATGTGATTCTGTGGCTCCCTCAATAAAAAAAAAATCTTGGGGTGAGACTATCGATCAAGGATCTGATGGGAAAGTAAATAGCAGAAGAAATCAGTAGAATCCTTTCTGAGGGCCAAAAGGCCTTACAGGTTTGCATCTCTCTTAAAGAGGTGATGATCTTCATTTCTAAGACACTAGCCCTGCAAGCTAAGGACAAAGAAAAGACAAGACAAGCCCTATCAAGCATAGCTTTGTTTGTGAAGTTTATGGCCACTAACTGGAAATTAGAAGCTGTTGAAAGTAAAAACACTTCTCTAGCTTAGATAGGTAAGTGTAAGTAGCCAGATGGAACATCGGAGGACCAGATATTGGGTGGCCTTCTAGGAACTAGCATGGGGTAAATATCACTCGTCTTCCTTCTTTTCTGGAATTTCTACAGAAAGAATCTGTTCATCACTCTCCGGGGTCGGGCTCATGCGAATCCTGACAGAGTGATCTGTAAATTCAGATACAACTTCCCCATCACCTTCTCCCTCTGACTTCTTGGGGGAGGATGAAGATGGAGGATGGGCATCTAGTGAATCTGCAGCAGTTGGCTCTGGTTCAGTTGATGGTTCTAGAGCTGCTGACTCTGGTTCTCCTGGGGCTGCCGATTCTGGTTTCTCTGGAGCTGCCGATTCTGGTTTCCCTGGAGCTGCCGATTCTGGTTTCCCTGGAGCTGCCGATTCTGGTTTCTCTGGAGCTGCCGACTCTGGTTTCCCTGGAGCTGCCGATTCTGGTTTCTCTGGAGCTGCTGAGGCAGTAGAACTCTTGGCCTGGAAATAATAAAATGAATGATGAAATGTGTGTATACTAGAGCTGTAGAGAAAAAAAATCAAGGCCAGTTATAAGAGATTTTAACTGAATAGGATATTCTTTTGAGCTAAGTTCTAATTCAGGATATGCACAAATTCCCTTTACTTTAGTAGTTATGAATAATCAGCATAAAGATAATATTTTACCCTGGCAAACAATTCCAGGGTATTCTCTTTTTAAAGTGAATCATTGGCTTCTTTGAACCTTTTCACACAAATCTTCAAGCTCCTTTCATCTAATTTATTATTATTAATTATTATAATAATTAACCTGTAAAGTAGGTTGTTAAATATCTTGGCACTTTATTTTAAGTAGGTGGTCAAAGGGCTTAGATTAAGATGCTTCCCTATGTGCAATAAAATACCCTAAAATGAAGAAGAAATAGGTTTCTATGCGGCAGAAAAATACTGTTACCATGCTCTTAAATTTAATTCCAGTCATATCTAAAACGGGCATGTTGTTTCTGAAGCACAACAAACTGCACCTCGAGGAAAGAATCTTGATATTACATTATATTCATAATACCTTTGAGTATTGCTTGACTCTAAATGCATGACCATAATTAACACAGTAATGCTAATTAGCATCCTGTCTTTTACCTCTCTTTGTATCCCCAGCTCTTAGTACAGTGCCTGACACACAGCAGATGCTTAATAAATGTTTATTGATTGATCTTGGTATCAGGTTGCCAAAAGAAAGTCCAAGGTTAAAAATAAACACTTCTAAAAACACCCTTCAGGTTGAAGGTGATGTTCAGGAGGAATAGGACAGGGAGTGGAATGACAATCAATCTTACTATTTCTGCAAATAGAGACTTTATATCCTAGGGAATCTTAATTTTCCTAAGTATTATATTAAAGATCAGAAAAAAACAAAATGGTCTTCTCTGTACCATAAGAGGATAGTGCTAAACCAATTACTTTTTATAATGTCACGGAAATTAATAGTACAAATGACTAGATTCCTACCAGACAGCTCCTAGACCCCATGGCCGCGATCAAGGTCATGGTCAAGGTCAAGGTTATAGTCAAGGGTGCTCACCTGTTCCAGCTCTTGTTGGTGCTTGGCAGCTGCTTCTAGCGCAGCCAGTTCTTTCAGTCTTGCTCTTAAATGGGCAAGTTTCCCTCCTCTTGCCCCTCCCTTTCCTCCCATCTTTCCAGCTATGGCTAAAGCCGCTGAAAAGAGTTTAGGAGTCCCGGCCCTTGGAGGAAGAATGAGCACGCTTTTCGATTCTTTGGGTTTGTTATTATTTTTCAGCATCCTCCTACAAAAGACAATAATAGTTCAGAGCACTCATATGGAGAAATACAAAGGCTAAATGTGGTCAGAAACAAATCCCCGAGGTCAGCAGGGAATCTTTGCATATTACAGCTATGGAGCAAACAGTTTGGCTAAGGACCAAATGAAACATGAGCTCATATCATCAATACAACCTCCTGGACATTGGCATTCTCAACACTGGTTCATGAACGCACCATCACCTTCTCATCTTACACAGCTCTTTCCATCCATGTCTCTCTGTCAATACTTCACAGAGAACCCACCCAACCAAACACAGGAGGCCTTCCTTTGATTTCTTTAATATTGTGTAATTGCCAGGAGAACATTCAGGCTACACATCTGTTATCCCTCCTGCTCTCTAAAAGACCAGACTACAATGGAAAGCAACATTAGGAGGATCAGTTGTAACTCATTACCAATACAGACTTCCATGAGCTATATGTAAAAGGTATCTATGATCAAGGACATGGGGCAGGGGAAAATCTAGCCTAGCGTTTAATAAGAAAGCATACCTAATGTGCAAATTTGATAATCAGGGTCCTATCGACATCTATGGTCAACCAAAATAACTTGCTAAAGCTGAAGGTCCTTCCTTTGTGCCTCTTAACAAGAGAAATTTTGATTCGATGACACAAACTGGAAAGTTCTGAGTTGTGTTCCAGCTCTAACAGTCTGTGGTCCAAAGTTTGCTTCCAGTTACAACACATCATCAATAGGAAATGTACATCACTTGCTTTTCTAGGAAGGATTTCCCCATCTACCCCCCCCAACCCCTCCACCAGCCCATATTTCACAATTCTCAGAAAGGCTCAAGGTCTCACTTAGGCAAATGAGTGATTACTTTTCACAAAAGGCCTAAATGCCCAAGACTGTTACATCAAGGATCAAACATAAATGCTTCTGTCTGATGTTTAAAGCTCTTCACAACCTGGTTCTTTCCTACCTTTTCAGACTCATTATACTTTAATGCCAACCCTCCACATCCCATATTCTGCATTTCAGCCATGCTGGCCTATTTAATGTTCCACACATAAAAAGTACCATATCTCATCCCCATGCCTTTGCATAGGCTGTTCCTCATGCCTGGAATGCCCTCCCTCTGTCTCCCAGAATCCCTGGTCTCCTTTAGGATTCAGTTCAGGCATCAGCTTCTTTATGAGTTCTTTCTTAATCCTCCCTGACCCAGCTGCTAGGACACCCCTCCTAAAATCACCTTATGTTCTCTATATATCCATATGTAGACATGTCATATGTTCACACATACACATGTACATTCTATGTATTCATATGTGTTTGTCTCCTTGGAGTACAATCTCCTTGAGAGTGGAGGTTCTTTTTTGTCTTTGTATCTGTGCTTATGACAATATCTCACACACAGCAAGTGCTTAATAAATGCTATATTTGTTGATTGATTTGATTTCCCCTTGTAGTTCAGTCATTGAGTCATGTCCCACTCTTGATGATCCTGGGTACCATACCATCCATGGGGTTTTTCTTGGCAAAGATGGTCTATTCTCTTCTCTATCATCATTTACTATCACCTATCCACCCCAAGCAAAGGTTCTAGGACTTCTTTGATCTCCCTTTTCCCCCAACAAAGCTAAAAAAACCCCAATCTTTTGCCGTTGTGCCTGGCACCCCTTGCCAGCTTCAGCTCATTCTCCCCATGAGTATTTCTGACACTTGTCTGTTATCTGTCCTGGCTTCCATCTTCTGTTGATTTAGTTTAAAAATCTGGGTTGTTTGGTGAGTACCCTGTGTATCCACTTTGGTCTTAACATAGATCAAA
>CM053769.1:120397150-120436711 GCA_028658325.1 Potorous gilbertii
CCTGAGCCCGTGGAGAAACCATACAGCTGCTCCATCTGCCAGAAGCCCTTCAAGCACCTGTCGGAACTGTCGCGGCACGAGCGCATCCACACGGGCGAGAAGCCCTATAAGTGCACACTGTGTGATAAGAGCTTCAGCCAGTCCTCCCACTTGGTGCACCACAAGCGCACACATAGCTCAGAGCGGCCCTACAAGTGCACTGTGTGCGAGAAGACCTTCAAGCACCGGTCACACCTGGTACGCCACATGTATGCACACTCAGGGGAGCATCTCTTCAAGTGTCCAGCCTGTGAGCTGCACTTCCGTGAGTCCTCTGAGCTGCTCCAACATGCGTGTACTCCCAGCGGTGAGCGCCCCTTCCGCTGTGGAGAGTGCCAGAAGGCCTTCCGTCGGCCCTCGGACCTGCGGCAGCATGAGCGCACACACAGCGAGGAGCGGCCCTTCCAGTGTGACCTGTGCCAGATGAGCTTCAAGCAGCAGTACGCGCTGCTGCGTCATCGGCGCACACACAAGACCCCCAGTACCTCCCCTGAACCCTTCAAGTGTGCACTGTGTGAGAAAGGCTTTGCTCAGCCTGGCCACCTGGTCTACCACCAGCATGTGCACAGCCTCGAGAGCATCTTCAAGTGCGGAGTCTGCCAGAAGGGCTTTGATCAGTCATCAGAGCTGCTGCGGCACAAGTGTGCCCAGAGTGCTGAGCGACCCTTCAAGTGCACCGTCTGTGCCAAGGCCTACAAGCGTGCCTCGGCCCTGCAGAAGCACCAGCTGTCCCACTGTGCAGAGAAGCCCCTGCGCTGCACGCTCTGTGAGCGCCGCTTCTTTTCCTCCTCGGAGTTTGTGCAGCACCGCTGTGATCCGGCTCGCGAGAAGCCCCTCAAGTGCCCCGACTGTGACAAGCGCTTCAAATATGCCTCAGACCTGCAGCGGCACCGACGCGTGCACACGGGCGAGAAGCCCTACAAGTGCCCCTCGTGTGACAAGGCCTTCAAGCAGCGTGAGCACCTCAATAAGCACCACAGCGTGCATGCCCGTGAGCAGCAATACAAGTGCATGTGGTGTGGGGAGCGCTTCCTGGACCTGGGGCTGCTGCAGGAGCACAGCACCCAGCACACTGCTGAAGGTGCCTATCAGGTGGCTGCTTGTCTTCCCTGAGCACCCCCTGTACCCAGGCACTGAGGCCAGACTGCCCAGCCTTCCCACCAGGCTTTTCTCCTCACTGTAGCCATCTACACTGTACAGTGTCTTCAATGAAGTGTCCATGAAACCACTGTACTGTGGTGTGGGAACATGGGGACATGCCACAGCTCCCCCTTAGTCTACTGCTCAGAACCTGAGCTGACCTGGGCAGGTGCCTCAACAAGCTTCCCCCTCTTCCCCAGCAACAGATCTGCAGCCTTTTAGTGGCGCTGGCCCTTTCAGGGCCAGTTAGCCCCCTCTCTGTGAGAGAAATTCAGAGCCACACCAGATCTGAAACCAGTCTTTTCCTCTTCCCCAGCCCCTAAAAGTAGAAGACCAGCCAGCCAGATGCTTCCTGATTTTTTTCAGCCTAAATAGAAAGAAACCAGGCCATGAAGAACAGTCCTGTGGCTTGTAAGAAGACTGCCACGGTGCTTGCTGATAGAGGGAGGTCTACTTTTACCTGGGCACTGAGTTGACAGTGTGTCCCAGTGCCAGGGGATCTGTGGCCAGGGTTCTCCTTACTCATGTCAGCTCCAGAAAGAAGAACCAAACAGAAGCAATGGGCTGCAGAGGTCAGCCCTGTCTGATGGTTGTCCATTGGAGTTGCCAAAAGGGCACTCTTTATGACCATTTGTTCAAATAGGAAACAAAACAAAGGCTCCCTTATCTTTGGGGAAAAGAATTAAGAGCCTTTCCTAACAGGGAAGGAGGCCTCTCTCTTACTGAGGGTTAAAAGATCAATTTCCCTATTTTAAAGGCAGCTTCTCCTGCCATTTTGAGGTTGCTTAGCACTTCATAGTATGCCATCTTAAAGTGGCAGACCTTTGCAGGGCAGGACCACTGTGTGTGATCACTAGAATATGTGGAGTCTATAGGTGATGAGGAAAAATCAAAGGGCAAAGAATGTCAGCGAAGACTTTTGATTTTGTTTTTTGGCGAGGCATCAGTTCTTCTGCCCCTTTCTTATTTAAATAACAATGTTAGGAGATTTCTAGTCAGATTGAAAGGGTGGGAGCTAAGCTTCGCCCAATGCCTGTCCTCACAGTCAAGACCAGGTTTTTTCTTGTAAGTTGGTAGGTATGTGGAAGGGCAGACTTTCAAGGGTGAGTCTGGTTGAGATATCAGGAGTGAGTCCTTCTGTCACTTGACCCCTTCTTTCCTCTCCATGTGAATGATTCTATTGAGTTTTGACAAGAAAGGAGCATTCCATAGCTAGCAACCTGGGTGGCCTTATTTGTCTAAGCCGACGTAACCCCTGTTGTGATATCACATGACCAAGGATGCTTTAGTCAATGTCTGAATACTTCCTGGGTCAGAGAGGTGGTTTCCTGGAGTTCACTCTGGCTGCTTCTGGGGCATTTTGAGTCTTTGGGGAGAGGGGAGGGAGTAGAGGATGGGGAGGAGTAGAAGAAGGGAAAATGGATATTTAAGTGGAGCAAAGATAAATAACCAACATAATAACCACATGGCCAGAGCTGGTCCCATGCATGCTTCCTGCCATATTTAATGATATGGTAAGCCTCTCAGTTTCTCATCAGAAGTTATTTGTCCAGACTGACTGGTTAGAGATCAAGCTAGGCCTACTCGTGCCCCCAAGAGAAGACCAGGAAATTTGGTGCAAACTGGGAGAAAGACTAAATGTTCTATTTTTTAATCAACATCCCACACTATCCTCACTACCACTCTACCTGTCCATGGTCCTGGCACTTGAAAGAAGACCAGAAGCAGTTTGATCAAGGGGTCTGACAGTGAAGCTGTCCTCACTCTCAGCTTTAAGGAGTGTAAAAGGAAACAGACCTCCTTCTCCTCTTCTTCTCCATGAGCCCCACTCTCAGGCCAGCCTCAGGGAGGGGCTTCTCCTTCCCACTTGACTGTTCAGCCCTTTGTACTTTACGCTGCCTCCAGAGACATAGAACCCTACCGTACAAAAGTTCCTGTCTGCTCTTTCATTTTGCTTTCTAAAAGCAATTTGTTAATACTCACAAAGTTGTATAGTTTAATTTCATGTCATTTTGAATCTTCTATAAAAAAAGATATGCAAAAAAAGAACTCTTTGATTTTAGGTAGCAATTTTGGATGTTATTATCACTTAGTTTAAGGTATGCTTTAGAAGTAAAACAGCTGCCTCAAAAGAAAGCACAGTTTTTCAAGTCATTCTTACAAGGGGAGAAAGGGAAAGTGGCAGGTGAGGAGTTACAGAGGCACCGTGGTCCAAGGTCATTTCCCTCCAGCAAGCGCTGGGTCCAGCACATGGAAAGGTTAGCAAATGATTTTAAATGCATTCATTCCTCCCCACAGGCCCCAATTGGGAGGAGTTGCAGATGGAGGCAAGTGTCCCAATATTTCTGGATTCAGCAGGTATTCATCAAGGACCTACTGTGGAGAAGGCCCTTGGGCTCAGTGTTAAGAACACAGAATGAACCAAAAAATGAAACTATGAACTAGGAAGGGTTATGACCTACTGATGTTCTACAAGTGAAATAATGTGGAAGTGCTTTTTGAGGATTTAGGATCATGAGAGCTAGGCTTGAAGAGACCTTAGAGCTGGTCTGGTCTAACCCCTTGGTTTTACAAATGAAACTGAATGCTAGAATCTAAATGACTTGTGGGAGGCCTCATGGGCTTTAAAAAAAAAAATTCTCAACATTCACTCTCACCAGATTTTGAGTTCCAGATTTTCTTCCCATCTCTTGCTTCTGCCCACCCTAAGAAATGATGTGTTCTGAAGACCCCTTCCCTCAATCTGCCCTCCCTTCTATCATACCTCTCCCTTTTTTCATCCCCTTCCCCTTTATTTTCTTGTAGGGCAAGATAGATTTCTATAATCCATTGCCTGTATGTGTTACTTACCAGTTACATGTAAAAACAATTTTTAACATTTTGTTTTTAAAACTTTTGAGTTCCAACTTCTCTCTCTTCCTCCTCATCCATCCCCACTGAGAAGGTACACAACTCAATACAGGTTATACATGTGTAGTCATGGAAAACACTTCCATAACAGTCATGATGTGAAAGACTAACTCCATTCTATCCTGCCCCCCATTTATTCTGTTCTCTTTTGACCCTGTCCCTCCTCAAAAGTATTTACTTGTAATTACCCCCTCCTCCCATTTGCCTTCCCTTCTTTCATCTCCTGCCCCCCTACTCATCCCCTTTCCCCCTACTTTTCCGTAGTGTAAGACAGATTTTCATACCAAATTGTGTGCATGTTATTCCCTCCTTAAGCCAAATCTGATGACAGTAGGATTTACTCTCATTTCTCCGCTCCATTGAAAAAACCTTTTCTTGCCTCTTTTAGGTGAGAGATAATTTGTCCCATTCTAATTCCCCCTCCTCCCAATATATTCCTTTCTCACCTCTTAATTTTGTTTATTTAGATGTCATCCCTTCATATTCAGCTTACGCTGTGCCCTCAGTCTATATATAATCCTTACAACTACCCAAATACAGAGAAAAGTCTCAGGAGTTACAAATATTGTAAACAGTTCAACTTTAGTTAAGTCCCTTATGATTTCTTTTTCCTGTTTACCTTTTCATGTTTCTTTTGATTCTTGTGTTTGAAAGTCAGATTTTCTGTTCAGCTCTGGTCTTGTCATCAAGAGTGCTTGAAAGTCCTCTATTTCACTGAATGTCCATCTCCCATTCTGAAGTATTATGCACCATTTTGCTGGGTAGGTGATTCTTGGTTTTAGTCCTAGCTCTTTCGGGATCTCTTTCAGGAGGCAATCAGGTAATTCTTTCAGTATCTGTTTTGCCCTCTGATTCTAGAATGTCAGGGCAGTTTTCCTTGATAATTTCTTGAAAGATGATGTCTAGGCTCTTTTTTTGATCATGGCTTTCAGCTAGTCCAATAATTTTTAAATTGTCTCTCCTGGATCTATTTTCCAAGTCAGTTATTTTTCTTTTGAGATATTTCACATTGTTTGCTACTCTTTATTCATTTGGTTTTGTTTTATAATTTCTTGATTTTTCATAAAGGTGTTAGCTTCTATCTGCTCTACTCTAATCTTTAAGGAATTATTTTCTTCAGTGAGCTTTTGGACCTTCTTTTCCATCTGGCCAATTCTGCTTTTTAAGGCATCCTTCTCCTTGTTGGCTTTTTGGATCTCTTTTGCCGTTTGGGTTAGTCTATTTTTTTAAGGTGTTATTTTCTTCAGTATTTGTTTGGGTCCCCTTTAGCAAGCAATTGACTCATTTTTCATGATTTTCCTGCATCACTCTCATTTCTCTTCCCAATTTTTGCTCTATTTCTCTTGCGTGATTTTCAAAAATTTTTTTGCGCTCTTCCATGGCCTGAGATCAATTCATATTTTTCTTGGAGGCTTTGGATGTGGCAGCTTTGTTGCCTTTGTCTTCTTCTGTTTGTTTTTTTGGTCTTCCCTTGTCACCGAAGTAAGATTCTATAGTTTAATTCTTTTTCCAGTTTTTGCTCATTTCCCCAGTTGTTTACTTGACTTTTGAGCTTTCTGTCAAGATAGTTCTCTGCTTCTAGTAGGGGCCAGTGGGGTACTGTCAGTTGCTCGATCTCCCAACAATCTGTGGTCCTAGAGCTCCAGAAACATCTACTGCCTCTTCCTCTGCTGCCACTACTGTGGGATTCTCTACCCCTTCTGCTGCCCAGGAGCTGTCCCTGGACCACTCTACTGTTGTGAAGTCTGGAAACTGCCTCAGGTGCCAGGTCTGCTCAGGTCCTGTCTGTGCTGGAGTACCCATGCGAGGCTGCACTTTGCTCCCAGTGTGTGGCATGATAGATGCTTCTTGTTGACCTTCCCGGCTGTCTTGAGCTGGAGATTTGCTTTACTCCATCATTCTGTGGGTTCTGCGGCTCCAGAATTCAGTCATTTTCTACAGATACTTGGTTGGGTGTGGGGGAAGAGCTCTGGCAAGTCTCTGCTTTTACTCTTCCATCTTGGCTCTGCCCCCCACATGGATTTTTAAGTAGTAGAGCCTGTGTGGGAACTCAGATGGTTCAACTTTTCATCTGTTGACTTCTGAGCTGGGCCTCAAAAAAGAGAGTTTAAGATGAGATTGGAGAACAACTTCAGTCCACTTTGAGTAGGAGATATGGAGTACATGGTGAGAAACAGGAGACTGGAATTATAAGGCAGAGGACCCAAAGAGTTTAAACATGGCTGGGGAGAGTTTGTACTTTATCCTTTAGACAAAGAGTGGTTGAGTTGTAGCAGGGAGGGAGTACTTAGGGTTATGCATTAGGAAGTGTGCAGCTGTGACTGCTGTGACAGCTGAGATGGAATTGAAGAGATACTGCTTAGCAGAGTTGCCAGAGGCAGCCAGTACCCTGCTGATCTCCCCACTTCCTTCTCTTATGCTTCCACAAATCCCTAACAGAAGGCAGTAATAGAGCATGTTCATTCTCACTTCCTGACTTAATAAAGAAAAGCAGAGCACTCCCCATTCCCTTTGGCACAGAACTCATCCCACCCCCATCTTGTCATTAGTTCCCTGGTCAGCTGCTCACTTTGCACCCTCTTTTAAGCCTCAGTTACTGGTAGTCACAGAGAACAGAGATGGTGTGCGTAGTCCTGATTCACATAATCAGTCTTTCCTGTATCAGGAAGCGGTGATGTGTTAACTGTCCTTGACTGACTGACTGACTGAAAGAGCTTCAGGCCAGGGTCAATCCTAAGCAAAACTTTGAAGCCATTCATTTGGTCTCGGGTACCTATTTATCTCCATTTTTATGTGCTCTCTCTCCCCTCAAGTGGTGTTTCTTGCACACCCCAGGTTTCCGGGCCTTCTATTTGTACAGAGTTGCAACCTGAGCAAGGTTAACTCTCATAAGTAAAAACAACAAAAGTCATTTCTTATTCCTGGGGTGTATCTTATTAATATGCTTTCTAGACTCATAGACTCTTAAGCTATGTAAAGGAATGAATGTCTAATGGTGAACTGTATGGTGTTTATAGCCAGTGTATGCAATACTCTTGGGCAACTCTTACCATATTACTTTGTTTTTTGTTGTTTTGGTTGTAATTTTTCTAGCAAAGGCATTTTTACTTGAGTGGCATAACAGAAATGCCAGTTAAAAAGCATTCCTCCCACCCTGTGGGCACGCCCCAGGGTCTGAGATGTACAGTGAGAGTGAGGCCAATCTGCCCTGGGCTGGATTCTGAGCATGGTGCCCACTAGGCTATTCCACCACAGAGGGGCATCCACGAGTCTGCTGGACAGCTGAAGTCTTCCCCTCATCAGGCACTGGCTTGGGTTGGTGTTACACTCTCAGCCCTGTGTAATCATGCACTTCTTGGTTGGAAGTGCTATGGCGCTCCCTCCACTAAGGCAGCCACCCTTCTCATCAGCAGAAGCTTCTTCCCGTTGACTCAAATTGAGACAAGAGATTAGGCCGGTCTCATTGACAAATTCAGCCTGTCACCCTCCTACGCTACTCTATGTTGCCTTACGGTGACTCAGCTCATTTTTACTTTCCAAAATTCTTTTGGCATCTACTGTCTATGCATGGCTAGAGACAAAGGTTTGATTGCAGTGTGTGCCCTGTGGGCAGTTGTTGTATTTCTTAGCAGGACCTTTTCAGTCCTATGTCTAACAGTTCTTCTGACCCTCCTTATTAAGTGTGTAGCAGGTCTAGTTCAGGAGTATGGAAGGAACTGGGGTGAAGTTTGCAGTAGAATGGGAGAAGGAGGTTTCACTCATTGTAGGGTCACTATGTCCTTGTGTAAGGTTTTTGTATATGTTTTAGTAGAGGTGAGAAAAGTGGCCAGCCATTCTCTAGGAATACCAGAGGCTGCTGGTCCTGTGGTTCTGTCCATATTGGAGACACCATCTCCAGGAAAGGAGTCAAGATGTGGAACCAGCTTGAAAGATTAAACTTTTAAGTCTAGAAGCTGCTGGCTGAGTGACTTTGGGGCTTGGAAAGGTGACCATTGCCTTGCCCAGTTTCCTTTGGCAAAATGAAGAGGTTAAGCGAGGTGGCCCCCCAGGGTCTAGGGAAGTGGAGACCGAGGTCTCTACTGACCCTTGTTCTGTGCCTGGAGTTAGGCTGGGCAATCTGGAGGAGCTCATAGTCCCTGTGGGGAGACAGTCTAGGGTCCGAGGTCTGCAGCTCGAAGAGGCCTCTGAGAGCACCTAGCACAGGCCTGAAGTATCAAAGGAAGGATTGGAACTCAGGCCCTTTGACTAGGGCTTTTTTCCACTGTACTTCCTCACCTTCATCTTCTTGTGAAATGATCAGGTGCTAAACTATGTGGACAGAGAAAAGGCAGAGTGGTGGTTGAAAAGGTCAGATAAAGTTCCCCCTCTTAGGGGAACGTGAATGTAGAAGAACAGGTGACATTTGGAGAAAATACTATTTAGTTTATTTGAACTAAAGAGCAACTGCGGCTAATTCATGTCGGACTTGCCATTTCTTGCTTCATTCTGCAACACAGCGCAAGTGGGGAGTGCGGTGGAGGGAGGTAGGCAGAGTTGGGCTGTACGCCTCCAGAGACCTCTGACGAAAGCACTTGTCAACACCCAACAGTTCCCATGACCTGGCTCAGAACCCCCACCAAAAAGACCTTCCTGTTTGATTCCATCAGCTTAGGGGTCATTAATTTCCACTTGTTGATACAGGCCTGTGCTGCCTAATATCATTAATTACTTCTGTGGAAACATTGGGTGGAACGCTGGGCAAATCATTTTATAGGGACAGTGTTACAAACCTGCTCCTGGCCCATCAGTTACAGTGGGATTCCATTACATAACACACTGACAGTGTTGTGTGTGGGGCTTGTTTTTAAGGGACACTTTCATGTTCAGTGGCTCTCAATGACCCCTTAGTCCCTGAGGCAAGGACCCTTTCTTTTTTTATGATTTATCCCCGTACTGATAGACATTATTAGTGACAATAAGAGCCAACTTATAGCACCTCCTGTGTGTACCAGGCACTGACTTTACATATAATATCTGACTTGGTCCTCATAGCAACCCTGGAAGGTAAATATGGTTACTATTCCTATTTTTTAGGTAGAGAAACTACAGCAAACAAAAGTTAAGTGATTTACCCAAGGTCACATAGCTAGTAAGTTCTGCTCTCAGCCAGGGAAAGATTCACTAGCTTTCTCTACCAAGATTGGATTGGGCCAGGGACTCATCTGAGACCTGACTTTCAGGCTCCCCCTTCTGTCTTCTACTGTTCGTGATGATTTCCTTGAAGTGTAGGTGAGGCCTGTGGAGTTTGAGGACCATTTGGGTGCACTGGACTTTTTAAACTACATGACTTCCACACCTAGTGTAGATGATGACTGGATGTTGGGAAGCCAGCTGGCCACTTTGCTAGTCCTTGTGGCCAGGCTTTCGATAAAGCCAGTGAATACGTTTGTCAGTCAGCCCCAGGGTCACCCTGAACCTGTTCTGCTAAACTGATTTCTGAACTGTACCCCATTCTTCCCTTAACCCTCCCTGTGGGGATGGTTGCTAGATGTTGAAGCGGTCTAGGGGTCCTTTTTTGCTCACCCAGGCTCTTGTACTAGTTTCAAATGCTCAGATTCTCAAGTGTTACGGTAGTCTGGGCTGGAGTGGGGAACCTGTGGCCTCAAGGCCACTTGTGGCTCCATTGGCTCAGGTTCTCCACCCCTGCCTCAGGGCTTTGAAAGGGAAGTTGGAAACAATAGAGCAGAAGTCAAATATTTGTGCCCGGGTTTGACTGGGCCTTTTGGGTATTGTTTTGAGGAGCTGAGGCTTTGGAAAGCCTTTGACCTGAAGAGAAGGAAGAGTGACTCCACCCTGGTCTTCCTCTTAAGAGCAAAAAAGCAATCCTAGGTAAGTCTAGGGATGAGTCATTAAAGTCTTCGGGTAAATCTGGAGTCCTGAGGTCAACTGTTTCAATTGTGGAAGCAAAGATCTCTCCTAATCTGCGTCTCGGCTTCCCTGCCTGTGCATGAGTGCTGCTGGAGTGGGGCAGGAAGAGATGGTCACTAGAACAGAGGTCCTTTAAAAAGGAAGCATCCTGCCTTGTGTTTCACTCTTATTTTTGGCTTTCTTAGCTCAATTATGTGTGTAAATATGTATATTTACATATACAACATGAACACATGCGTAAGGTGTTGTAGCTAGCACACAAAATTTGAAGGTTTGGGAAAACACTTTACTTACATTATCTTATTTGGTGTCCACAATAACGCTGGAAGATCAGTGCTATTATTTTCCATTTGAGGGGAAAGACTTGTCTTTGAAGGCAAGTGACCTGCACAGGATCAGTCAGCTAATAGACTTCCTGACTCCAAGTCCAAAACACTGTAGTACCTGGCTGTACTAAGTAGAATGGTACTTTCGTGTGTGTGTGTGTGTGTGTGTGTGTGTGTGTGTGTGTGTGTTTGTGTACATCATGCGCATCAAGTAAATGCAGGGTAGTTTGAAAAGAGAAAAAACAGGTGAGACAAGGCAGTAGAGATGGCAGCCTTGAAGGAAATGGAGTCAGGTTGTGGAGGACTTTAAATACCCGGTTTAGTGTTTGTATTTTATCCTAGAGACAGAGAACTTGGGAAGATTTTTGAGCAGGGTATTGTCAGACTGTCTGAGGAAGATGATGTAGCAGCTACATGGAGTTTGAGTTGAGGGAAGAGACTGAAGTAAGGAGATCAATTAGAAAGTTTTTGTGATAGTCCAGAGAAGGGATGATGACGTCCTGGCTGAGGAAGTGACTGAGTGGAGAGAAGAAGACAGATGTGATATCAGACCCAAGAGGGTTTGGCACTTTACTAAATCTAAGGAATAGGCAAGACTCATGGGTGCCTCCAAAGTCTTGAACCCAGGTGACCAAAAGGATGATTAGATTGGAGGAGGGACAGGGGTGAGGAAAGGGAGTAATGAATTCCTTTGTCAAGGTCTATTAGGTTGTGAACTGCTTGAGAGCTGGGACTTCCCCCTCCCCCCTTTTTTGTTTTCCCAAGGCGATAAATGCTAGTTGACTTTGAAATGCTAGTTAGCTTTAAATGCTGATGGGACATCCAGGTGGAGATATGTAGCAGGTAATTGGCAAAACCAGAAGGAAATGAACACTGGATGGATAGATTTGAATGTCATCTGTACAAAGATAATTGAATCCAGAGGAGAAGATAACATCAATAAGAACATAGAGAGATTGGGGCCAGGACAACACCCTAAACACTGAATGCCTACTGTGTGCCAGGTACTGTGTCAGACTTAGAATGCAGACAAAGACAACAGACAGTCCCTGCCTTCAAGGACCTTGAAATCTAATGGAGAGACATAACAAGAAGCTGAAAGGGGAAGGGTTGAGAGCGAGAGAACCCTTTGTGGAACATGATGTAGTCCCACAACCAGGTGGAAACTGAGGTATCTGAAAGGAGCTCTCTGATGTCCACCCTGCACCCTCTAAGCAGATAGAGAGGGAGGGGCCCAAGGTACAGGGAGCACCAAATAACTGAGTTACAGAATTGATTTGACCTTGCTGGAAGATGAGTTTGTAGAGACAATAGTGAAGTCCAGGTGAGCAACCATATGGGAAATGATGCTTTGGGCCCCATCTTTAATTAGAGGATCTGAGAGGAGTTCTCTGGTGTTTCCCCAGTCAGAGGGAGGAAGGGGTCATGGGGGAAGGGAGTGCTGAGGAAGTGTGAAATATATGGTGCTCCATCAGAGGAAACAAAACAATGGTCTCACACTGGCAAGAGAAGAAGCAGAGGTAGCATCCAAAAGAAGGGAGTGGTTGATAGTGTTAAAAGCTTTGGAAAGGGTTCAATAGGATGAGGACTGAGAAAAGGCCATTAGATTTAGCAGTCACTTGGGAAGTGATTTCTGTCAGGTTGGAATCCAAACTGGAGGAGCTGAGAAAAATGAGTGAGGAAGGCAAGGCAATGAATGCAGACTTTTTTTTTTTTTATCAATGAGAGGGAGTAAAGGGAGGATGACAGCTTTAGAGACTGTCAGGGTCAAGGAAAGATCGTGTGTGTGTGTGTGTGTGTGTGTGTGTGTGTGTGTGTGTATGTGTGAGTATGTGTATGTGTGTGTGTTTAAAGCATGAGGGAAATTATGTGATAGCAGGCAAAGAGGAAAGGGCAACAGGAGAAATGGCAGGGAGGTAATAATCCAGGCCATAAGCTCCAGGAGCAGAGTATGCAATTAAAGGCACAATTTAGAAGGGTTGGTCATGGGCAAAGAGAAAGACCATCTTCCTTTCTGAAGGGTTCTGAGGTTCCTTCCCCCCACCCCTTTACAACATACCACGGCAATCCTGGATTGAAGGCAATCTGAGTTTTCTCATGATGCCCCTGTTGTCCTGAGAGCAGGAATCTAGATTTAGAGTGGGAGGGATCTCAGGCCATCAAGACTGATGGCTCATGTTACAGATGGGGCAAAAAGGGATGAGTGACATGCCTGTTGTCTCCTAGGTAGTATAGCATGAAGATCTGAACCCAAGCCTTCTGACTTCAAATCCAGTTATTAAGAACATACCAAAAAAAAAAAAAAAGAACATACCATGTTCCCTTTTTCCTTTCCTTTAACTTGACTAGATTAAATTTCTTTTGTCACTGTGGGCCAGCTCCCCAGTTAATTCCCAAAATTAACAGTCCTTCTGCAATGCTGGACCAGATCTTTTCTGATGAGATTCTTCGTCCTTGGTTTGGATTTTTTGGTCTAATCTACAAAGAAATGACCTTTTCAGCTTCTGAACACTGACCATTAGAATGGACAGAGGTAGGCTTTGAAAAGTGGACTCTTTACTGTTTTTTTGGGGGGGTGGGTGGGTAGGTGGGGGTGGATTAGTCTTGATTCTTTGTGTGTATCAGCATTCACTCATTCATCCAACAGAATTTACTAAGTAATATGTGCCAGGTCCTGTGCCAGCCACTAGGAAGGATACAGAAATATGAGACTTGGTCCCTGCCTTTGAGGAGATTCAAATCTCTTTGAAAGCAAAGTTTTCTAATGGAGGCTTTGGGAGGGGGAGATGCTGTACCTTACTCTGGTTGTCTCTCAGCATAGGAATATGCTCAGGTAACCTTGGGCAAGTTCCTAGAACTCCCTAATCACTGGAAAGATGGGGGATTGATTTGCTAGACTAATATCTTCAAGTCACATAATAAGCTTGTTAACTATTACTGAGTCCCATCTCCTTTGGCCAGAACCTAGCTTTCCCTTGTGTGCACATACTTATGTTTAATTGCCAAGAGGCCAGAGATTTTTCCATGGGAAGATCTGAAAGGTGACTTCAAAATTTTACCATCCTTCCCTGCCTCCACTGGAACAATTGAACCTGTTTTACATCTACCACTGATTGGTGTCAAACTCAAGTATAAATGGCTTCCTGCAGGCCATGGCACATTGAGTTAGAAAACCACAAGTTAACATTACCTATGACATACTGTCATATTTTGTTAAACATTTCTCAGTTACATTCTAATCTAGTTTTGGCCACACAGGAGTTTTGTGGGAAGCCTGGAGCATGACACCTCTGCACTAACACAATGTCAAATGTGAACTAAATGTTTATCTAGCCTGAAATAACTCTAGGTATGGTTTCTAGGTTCAGGGACAGGTTAAATGCCATTTCCCAGCTATTTCTCACCTTGCTTGCCAATACAGTGAAGCAAAACCCTGTGGAAAGTTGGGAAGCTTAGGACATCAATTCCACTATCCCTAAGGCACGAAGAAGCTGTTATTGGGTTCACATTTTGAAGAAAAAGGAACATGGTAGTGTTTGGTAGTTGCCCTTGGAATCAGGGAAATGGGGATGGCTAGAGCCCAGGGCAGGTCAGAAGCTTATAGAGAAACTCCTTTAAGGCAGAAGGAAGAGGAGCTAGTGTGATCTTGGGTTGCATCAAGAGGCATAGCTTTCTGGATGAAGAAGTGATAGTCCTGCTGTACTTCACTCTGGTCATCCTAGCGTGCAGGTAATAAGTATAGCATTAACCAGAGCTTTATAACAACCTTAAGAGGTACTACTGTTATCACCACCCTCTTACAGGTAAGGAAACTGAGGCAACTAGAGATTAAGTGACTGGCCCAAGGTCACAGATCTAGTAAGTGTCCGAGATCTGATTTGAACTCGAGTCTTCCTGACTCCAGTACTCTAGCCATTGTATGTCCAGAGTATGTTCAGTTCTGGGTAGTTTAGGAAGGTTAGTGGTAAATTGTAGAACCTTCAAAGCCGGGCGATGCTGATGCGGAGATGATGAACCTCAAGTTTGTGATGTATTAGCATTGGTCAAGGGGTATGGGATGGAGAAAACTTAGGGAGCATGGTCACTGTTTTCAAGCATGTGAAGGCCAGCTTTGAAGAATAGGGACTGGTTCTATTTGGCCCCAGAGGGCAGAACTGGAGACCCTGGGTAAAAAGTACAAGAAGCAATGTTAAGCTTGATGTCAGGAAAAGCTCTGCAAACAATTGGAATGATCTAAAAATGTAATGGATTCCTGGGTATAATGAAGATGCTGCTTGTGAGATGTCTTCAATCAGGTATGATGCAGGAAGGAGGGATTCATTTTCCAGCTGGGTTAGGCTAGATGACTAGATATCCCTTCCCAATGAGATCTTGTTTTCCTAGAGCTTAACATCCTTCCTAGGGAGGGTGTTAGTCCGTTAGGACAGTGTTTCAAGGACATATTCAGCAAGCTTCCTTTTCCACTCATCCCTCCCTTTATAAGTAGTTTCATCATTCCTATGTAGTTCCAGAACTCTATAAACATGTGTTTTGAGAAGTGGTGGAGTCCATGGTGGACTCTGACCTCTAGTCCTATGAATCTGGGAGGAAAGGTTGATGGCTTTGAAGCTTCTGCTGTCACTCATGGTTTCTAGCTATTCTTCACAGACAATTCAGTTTGCTCTTCCTCTTCCCACTGATGATTCCAAGAGTCCTGACACCCTTCTTACCTACTTTGGGTGGCATTTGAGGTTGCCTTTCCCAGTGTGGCATGACCCACCAGGTTCACCTTATCTCTGTCCTCTTTCTTTGTGTCCTGTGACTGTCTAATGCTTTGATAGGAAGCCAAGTCTAGAGACAAGACTTGATGAATATCCCCTCAGGGTGGGTGACAGACTCTGCGTCAGGAAGGAATGCCCAGACTCATGTGCCTAAAGCTACTAGGAGCCTTGGTACCTGTAACATGTATAGGGTTCTCTGTGCATCTCCAGCAGGATGTCTGGCATATGGTGTTTAATGGAAACCTGTTGAATTGAATGGGAGCCAGCTCTCCTTTAACTGAGGCTGTTTCCAGAGGAAGAGCACTGAGCACCTTCTGGTGCCCTCACTGAAGGAAACAATGGGGAGAATTTAGACACAAGCTTTAGATACCTTGGGACAGGAGGAGACATCTCAGACTAGTTCCCTGATCTTCCCGTATATGGCCCACTGATGGAATGCCCACTGAGGCATTCCCTCTCCCAGTCCTTCTGGCCAAATGGCACTGCCAAGAAACTTGCTTGGTATCCATCTGTGTCCCTCTGACTTGGCCTCTAGAGGTAGGTGTGGGCTAGGAGAACAGTTTTCCTGGCCCTGGTACGGCAGAGGGAGCCCCAGCCTCTGCTATCTGCAGTAAGTTGTGAGAACTAAAGAAGGAAAGAGTGTGTGGATATTTGAGTTGGGTGGTGAGTGGGCAGAGATGTAGGGAGCAGGATATAGCATAGCACTGAGAGCTTTCAGCTCCTCAGACAGGGCTTCCCTTGAGATCACTCTCTTAAAGATCCTTTTACATTTTCCACTTATTTTGTGGTGAGCTGAGAAATAGACCTTCTGCTGTGCCCCATCCCCATCTAGCCTAGGGCTGCCTTATCCACTTTTGTACCATGCCAGACATGGATATTATTAGTGGGTGAATGGGGAAGATAGAAGTGGGGGTAGGAAGGACAGGGAAGAAACTCTGGGCTCAGGGGAGATGATCTTGGAAATACTGTCCTGAACCATGTGCTTAAGACAACCCTCCTCCCTGCAGCTGGGCACCAGATACCCTCCCCAGAACTAAGACCACATCCATAGGGCTAGACCATGGGCTAGACCTTCCCTTTATGGGAAGGTAGATTTGTCTGTCTCTGCATCTTCAGCATCAGAGAAGAGCAGTTAACTGGAATATAGATTTCCAGAGTGATCTCCTCCCACCTGTAGTAGGTGATGTAATTAGGATAAACCCCACTTTGCAAATGCATACAATACTAAACCCATTTACAAATATTCTCATTTGAGCCTCACAACAGCCCTGCAAGGTAGGTGTCTTATTATCCCCATTATACAAATTGAGGAAACTGAGGCAAACAGGTTAAGTGACTGGTCTGTTATCACACAGCTAGAGTGTCTGAGGTCGAATTGACTCCAGACTTAGTGGGCTAGCCATTATACCACTAAGTTTTGTCCATCAAGTAACAGAGTCAGGATTTAAACCCGTGGTCCTTTTGACTCCAGAGTACCTACTCTTCGTGCTATGACACATAACATTTTGCTCAGCTGTGGAGTCCCTTATATTGTCCAACCCCTGTGAAGAGGAAGTCAGGCTGTCTTCTTTTCCTCACTTGAATCAAAGGTGCAGTTGTTCCCGTGAGGCCCAGAAGAGATATGTTCAGAGCACATACATTACCCCTTCCCTTACCCCATCATTAATACATTTCACTGTCATTTTGAGACTCAAGGCTTGGGTCATTTGGTAACTTTATTATTCCTGCCATGGATTCCATATTTCTCAGGGAAGTGGCAGGTTCCATTTGAGCCATCTCTGCCTTTGGGGAGCTGGAGACTTAGGGTGGCCTGGTCCTGCTGGTCAAGACCTCCAAACCATCTTCCTCCTCTTGGGAGGCTAATACCAGGGCTGCAGGTAATTGACATGTCTGGAAGAAAGAAGCAGATACTCCCCTTAGCCCTGCTGCACAGTTGCCAACACCTTCCTCTTTTATAGACTTAAAGGTTATTTGAGCTGGAAGGGAATCTAGAGATCTTATCCAGTGCAACCCCCCTAATTTTAAAGATGAGGAAATGAAGTCTAACTACTCCAAATGGGGTGATTTTAAAGTGCTTTGGAAATCATGAGGCTCTATATCCTCCTCCTCCTTTTGGCATTCAATGCCCCTCTATAATCTGCTCCCACTTTAATATTATTTCTCACTGCTCTGCAAATTTTCCTCATTCCTTCTGTCTTCCTCCTTGACCCCTGAGAATTCCATAACTTATTTCCACCTCTTTGATTTTACTCATGCTGTTTTCCTGCCTGGAATGTCAACCCTGTTCCCTTCTCTCTAAATTCTACCTTTTCTCTACCTCCTCTGGGAAGCTTTCCCCAAGTGTTCCCACTGCTACCTGATCTCTCCCTTCTATGACATGTATAGCTTTTGCTACACAGCTCACACTTTATTTCCTACTTAGTCCCATTTCCCCAGCTGGTTATAAGTTTCCTCAGGGCATGGATTGATCTTCCAGGTCTCATGTATCCCCTATGGTGTTCAGCTTCAGAGGTAAGCACAGAATGAGCGCTCTGTCTTTTTTGGCTGAACTTGAGGGCTCCTTCCCCCATCTGTCTTGTCTCTTAAAAATCACCTTGAACCCCTCCCACTGCCCAAACTGGAAGTTAAATCTTTAGAAAAACTCTATCATATGTGTGACCATTTTCATGGCCCCATGCCTAGATGTCATTTGAGGTCCCTTCCAGAACAGCCCAACACCCACCCATTCTATAGATGTGGACACTGAGGCCCAGAGAGGTGAAATTATTTGTCCAAAGGCATACCCAAGGTTTTCTGACTTCAAATGCAATACTCTTTGTGGCACTGTTTTATATTAGGATGCTTGTGTTTCCCCCTTTGCAGGGAAAACCCTAACCTCACCTCCTAAGGAACCTATGAAGTTGGACAGCTCCCATGCTGCATAGTTTTGAGTGACTAAGAGGGCTGATGAATTGTCAGTTCCTTACTCCTTCCTGAGCTTGTGTCAGTGACCTTGCACAAGCCATCATCCACCTTGCCCTCCCAAACCCTAGCTAATGGGAACTAAACTCAATCCTGGATGGGGACCATTTGGCTCAGACAGCAGAATTGGGGCTGGACACTAGGCAGGCAGGGGTCCCATCCTGTTACCTGTAGGCAGAGTTAAAGCTTCGGAAGGTGTTGCTGTGGGGAGAAAAGCAATACTAGTTAAGTCTGAGGTGGGGAGCCTCTGTTCTGGTCCCCATGGACAACCCCTAGGAGGGATCACTTACGTGGTGTCAGTTGCCAGGAGTCTCTGTCCATATCGGTCAAGGCCGGGGTTCTGGCTAAGACAGTACTAAGAGAGGAACAGAGAGCAGAGAGAGATCAATAAATAGTGGCTTTTTGGCTCAGTAATCCTTATGGAAGCTTGGAGGTCCTTGGGGAGGAGGTCTCTGTGGGCAAGGATTTATACCATCTGCCCTCACAGATGAAGGCTGCAGTCAATGGATTTTGGAAGCATAGAATGTTAGCCCTCACCTTTTCCAGTTCTTTACAGATAAAGAAATGGAATAAATTGCTCAAGACCACAGAGATAGTGGTCAAGCTACATCCTCCAGTTCCCCAGAGGCCTTGATGGCATCTGGGGAGGTTGACTGGGTGTGGAATGACCCATTGACTGTGCCTGCCTCTAGCCAATGCTGTTGCAAAGAATGATCCCAGGCTGATCTGGGAGAGGGATGATGGCTTCAGGAAGAAAGTCCTTCTTTGTCCCAGTTGGTCATAATCTCACCTTACAAATGTATGATGCTTTATAGTTCAACACACTTGTTATGCAATTTTCATTGCACATTGCATGTTCATTTTGCTCATGGGGAAACAGGTTTAGAGAGGAGAGTGACTTGCTCAAGGTGACATGGCTAGCTCATGGAATCATTTTATGGGATCATAAGAACAGACTCAGAAGGAATGTTATAGGGCAGGGAGTTTAACACCCTTCTCCCCTCCCTCCCCCCCCCCCCACTTCTTTTTACACGTAAGAAAAATTGAGTCTCATAAAAGTAAAATAATGGAATCCAGGGAACAGAGGTGCAAACAGGAGGTAGTAATTAAGTAATAATATACCAGGACTCCACTGTCTTAAAGGTGGAGAGAGCCTCTGCTTCTTCCTTCTCAGACCCCTGAGAACCATTGTCACAGAAGTCAGAATGGGGAACTCTGCTGCGGTTCCCTGACTCCCCTCCTCTCCTCCATGGAGGACCACCAATCCTCCCACCAGATATTCCTCTAGTTGATAAGAAGGACTTCTTTTTTCTATGTTCTATTCCAGTCAGGGACAGGAGAGAGAGATGTGGGAACTATCGCCTTTCATCATTCTCTTCCTTCCTGCCCTCCTCTTCCATCCCACCCAGGGGAGATGTATCTGGGCCTGACCTCGTCCAGAACCCAGGATCACCAGGCAGTGAGTGTGGCAGGCAGAGAGGACTCAAGTAATCCTACCCGCCAGCACTGGGTGACATCTGGCTTCAGGTATCTCACAGCGTAGTCACTGAAACTCTCAACTGTGAAAAGAGGAAACAGATGATGTATGGTCCAGGCCCAGGCTCATCACTGCTATCACACAACAGTTTGAATCCCTCCTCCAGAGAGGCCTGCTTGCATGTAATGTACCCTCTAACTCTACCTGCCCTCACATCTACCCTAAACCTTAAATTCTTACTTTTAGGGGTTTTGGGGAGTCTACCAGAAGGTTTACGTTGCCCCATTCTAGTTTCAAATACTTCTGTTAAGGGGAAAGGCCCATTTTATATGTCAATTGATCAGATTGGTTCACAATCAGCCAGCAATGAGCAGACCCTTAGAAAATGGGGCACAAAATAGGTAGATTTTGAACATGGTGAGCAGGGGAGACTCCCAAAGTTAGGGAAGTCAGAGGAAGACAAAGGCCCCAGAGTCCTAGTGGAGAAGAGTAGGAGGGAGAAAAAGACTTCCCAGCTTCCTGATTATCCTAGGCATTCTCTGGGCCATGAGCAGAGCCTTATCCTATCTAGAGTGGGAAGGTTCCCTGACCCTCTCCACCAGTTCCCAGGTCCTTGTGTCTTTCTCATTTCAGTCTGATAGGGCTTGAAAGGATGGGAAAGGGCCAGCTGAGGGAGAAAGGTTATATTTTCAGACTCAACAGGACCTGGGGATGGGGACGATATCTGTGTTGGACACAAGGAAGCACCTGCATATAGAATTCCTGTCTCCTTTTACAAAGCCCTGGCAAAGATGATAATTGATAACTCATGGATCTTTGGCACTCTCGGGTTTACACAGCTCTTTCCTCACAATATTTTCTAAGGTATGTCATGCAAGTGCTTTTATTATTTCCATTTTGTAGAGGAAAACTGGGGCTCAGAAACTTGACTTGCTCAGGGTTAACATAGCTGATCAAGTGTCATAACTGGGGTTAAGGTTACTGAGTTAGAATCTTAAAAAACAAACAACCCATGCCCTTTGAAAGGTCAGAGAGGCAGCCCTTGTCAGGACTTGAACCCAGGTCATTTGACTCCAAGACCACTGATCATTCCAGTTCTCAGGATCAGGAAGATATAAAGGAAGACTCTTGCTTCTTACAGGCTTTTTATAATCATTCTCTTGTTTCATCCTGTGAAGTAGGAAGGAATCATTACCCCCATTTTACAGAGGAAGAAACGGGAAGGAGGTGGCTTTGGGTCAACCATGGGGAACTTGGCATATTTTATGGTTTTGGCCTTTATATTTAGAAGTCATAGGTGCCTAATAAAGCCTCCCTCCCTCCCTCCCTCCTTCCCTCCCTTCCTCCCTTCCTTCCCCCCTTTCCCCTTCCCTCCTTCCCTCCTTCCTTCCCCCCAGTCCCCCCATAGCCCAGGTATGACTGCCTTGTATTTCATGTTCCCCCCTCAGGCCTGTTCCCACCCACCTACCCCAGTTACTTCCACTCCCTACAGACCCTTTTTATCCACAAGAGGAAGCTTGAACTCTCCTGAGGCAGAGATAAAGTGGGACCAGTCTTCAATGGCATGGGTGTGGCTGGGCCAGTTGATTTGGTTAATGCCCGGCACTAATGGGGCCAGCTTCCCACCCTGGTACCTCTTTTTAAGCATCTGTCCTGTCCCAGTGATTTCCTGTACAGGGAGACCCCAGGCCCAGAGTGAAAGAGGAAAGATGGCTTCTGGTCTGGAGATACTGGGGTAATGGAGGAGGGGATGGGGATAGGACAGTTCCCAAAGGCATGGGCTTGGGTGGAAGAGGCAGGACTTCCTCAGGACTAGAGGAATATTTGCATTGGGCTCATGGCAAAGTCAGGACAACACTAGATCTCTGACCTCTGACTCAGGGATGGATCCATCCTCCCGCTGGCTCACTGTTCTTCTGTTTCCCCATCACCTCCCCCCAACCTTATTAGCCCTTCCCCTATCAAATAATCAGCAACCATTTATTAAGTCACTACCACAAGCCAGGTGCAATTCTAGGTGCTGGGGATTCAAGGAGAACAAATTGTTCCCCCCATTGATCTGTATATGTACATTGGTCAATGGAAGGGAGTGGCCATAACCTGAGCCCCAGGACTCTTGCCCCTTCCCACTCAAAACCATCCCTGACAGGTAATCAGCAGAGATTGTTCCCTTCTCCCCTCCCCTCTCCCTTAGTGAGACAGAGAGAGAAGATACTCATTGGGCTCCGTGGCCTGGGAGTGCATGATGGAGGGGCATCATCTCAGTCATATCTAAGTCTTTGTGACTAATAGGTCTGGGGGATCAATCACATCAATGATTGGAAATGTAGAAGTGGATTGAAAACCAGGCCCCAGATTTCCACAGGGGACTTAGTCCTTTGGAATGTAAGCCAGGGAGAGAGGGAGAGGCTGGCCCTGGGGAGCTGACCCTGCTTGCCCCTTCAATAGCTTGTTCGGTACATACCCTGTGACCCTTCTCCTCCCTCTGCTTCCCACCCTACCCTTCTCCCTCCACCTCCACACTGGACTCCAGTCTAGGAGGGTCACTCACCAGGCCATTCAAACTTTTTTTGGGGACACCCAACAAGCTGAAGTGTGCACGGTTAAAGTCATCTGTAGGGAAGAGAAGTGAGTGTGTCTGAATGTGTGATCTTTGTGCATGTGTTTGTGGTGGATGTATTTGTGTGAATGTGGTGTGTACCATCTGTGCTAATTGTGTCTTTGGCTCCTGTGTATAAATATAGTATGTAGAGCTTATGACAGGCAACCATGTGAGCAGCTGTATAAATTGAGCCTTTACTATCTTCCTGTAGAGTATTGAAATGTGGAGTTACGTCTCTGGATCTGAGTGACTGTTTTTGTATGTGTTTCTAGATAACTTTATCCAGATTATTCAGGTTGCAAAAGAGGGAGGCCTTGGATTGAGGACATACCTTTTCCCTACAGAGTTCTTTCCCTCCCTTGATATCTTCTGTGATGGGGTGAGGATGTGTGAGGTAGAGAGAGAGAGCTTGCCAAATAGGGAGAGAGAGGGTCAAGGAAGGGACTATCCTAGGATCGTAGGTTTAGAAGTGGAAGGGGCCTTGGAGGTCATCTATTCTAACCCTCCCTCCCCAACTTTACAGTGAAGGAATCCAAGGACTAGGAAGGTTCATTGCTTGCCCAAGGTCAGACATGACCAGATCTTGGTCTCATAGCCTGTAGATGTCCTATATAGGGACCATGCTTCCATCATGACCAGGCATGGGACTCCAGACAGGCTAGCCCAGGTAGGCATTATTACCTTTGGTGCAGTAGGTGGATGACTGGCAGTGCTCATCGGGCAGTTTCCCGATGACTGAGTCCATGTCCATCCGCCTCAGGGTGGGCAGGTTGGGGTGGTAGATTTGCTGTTTCACCCCTGCGAGCATGTTCCTCTTTGGAGGTATAGGGAACAAGATGGCTGGGGATGCATAAGCTTCAATGGAATTATCACTCCAAGGGACCAGGTCGACGATCCGAGCCATGGCTGGGAAACCTCATAGTGAGATAAAACCAGATGAGATATCCAGTGAGAAGGCTTAACTGTGATACCACCAGGAGCCTTGGTCCCTTCCAGACTTCTTTTCCTCCCACCAACAATTGAGAAACAAGAAGAAAAACAGAAAATAGGGCCTGAAAGTTACTATACCCCCTTTATCTTCAGCCCCAGCCCTACCTTCACTGCTCTCTTGGCCAGAAGCAGAAGCCTCCAATTCCCACGGTCAGCCCTGGAAACTGAGAGAGAGGACTGAAGCCCTGAACTTCAGAAAGGGGAAGATGAACTAAAACACCTACCCCCAGGAGCCTGGTCCCATCCTTCTTCATCCTCCTTGTTCCCCACTAAAATCCCCTGCCTCCTTTCTTTCCAAGGCTGAAGACATTCCTTGGCTCCCTCCCTTTCAATATCGACCAGAAAGAAGGGAATCTATCATATCTGGCATTTATATATTGAGATAAGGCTTTCAAAGCTCTTTCTATAGGTTGTTTCATTTGATCTCTAAAGTAGGTACTTTTATTTTCCCAATTTTTTCCATCTAGCGATAGACCAAAGCCTCCCACGGGCCATGGGACTCCATTTCATACTGGAGGCATCATCCCAACTCTCATCCATGAGCAGAACAATGAACGGTGAATTGAAAAAGAAAAAGAAACCCAGTTCAATTAGAATTTCTGTGATATAAAAGGCCAAAGGGATAAAATTCCTTCAGAATTCCAACTTGAAGTATCAATGGATAAGTCAGAAGAAGCATCAGGGGAAAATTTAAATTGGATAATAAGTATATTAAAGGAATTCAAGAAGGGTTGTAATTTAGTTCTCAAATACATGCATAAAAGATCATCTAGAAAAATTCAAAATGAGGGCTGCAACCTGCAAATCTTGGTGCCAGAATCATATATGAGAGTCAACTAAATAAAGCTGAAGTCATTAGATGGAAAAACAAAATGGAAGAGGAAAGAGAAGTAGCATGGACTGCAGCAAAATGACCGAGGGACATGCCGAATAAAATAATTTGGAAAATAATGAACTTGGAAAGCAAAACAAGAATAGCAAATATCAGATTAATTAGGGTTGAAGAAGATACTGAAAAAAGAAAAAAAATAAAGGCTAGATGCAGTATTTGAGGAATGAATAAGGAGAAATCGCCGAGTCGGTCTAGATCATGAAGCACTAAAAAGAAGGAAAATGCTGGGCAACAGCAAGAAGAAATTCTTAACTTGGATTCGCCAATGTGTATCATCTATTGATGAACATTTATTAAGTGCTTACTCTATGCCAGTCACCATACTAGTGCCTGGCATATACTAGATGCTTAATAAATGTTTATTAGACTAAGTACTGGGGATGCAAAGAAAGGTGAAAAAACTACAACAAATAACCTTTGCCTTCAAGGAGCTCCCAGTGTAATGGGGGAAACAACATGCAAACAGCTATGTGCGTACAAGACACATACAGGATAAACTAGAGATGATCAACAGAGGGAAGGCACTAGAATTATAAGATAAAAGAGTAGATCAGATTACCCCAGGAGCAGGAGCAGAATTGGAAATAGAACCCACATCTCCTGGCTCCCAGTCCAACGTTCCTTTCCTTGGTGTAAATATGGCAAGACCTTCTCCAGGACTATGAAGACAATGTCTTCATCTCACAGTCTGAGTCTCCCACCTGATACTGGCTGAAGACATTCCTTGGCTCCCTCCCTTTCAAAGGGAGGCACCCAAAGATATGGGAGTCTTGAAGGGGGAAGAAGAATGGAAAACAAATTCTGGGCCACAAGTTCCTGGAGAGGAGGTGAATGTGCAAAGTAGTCTTGAGGAAGAGTGCAATGCTGGAAGGTTTTTGGAAGCCAGCGGGCTTCATAAAGGGTACTGAGTGACTGGACTGGCAAGGGAAGGCAGAGGAAGGGAATCAGTCAGAAGTCATAGGATGATGGGATTTAGAACTGGAAGAAACTTTAAGGACCATCCATCTCAACCTTTTCATTTTAAAGCTGGAAGAAATGAGGTCTAAAAGAGTAATAAGTGGCCCAAACTGGCAGGTCTTCAAACTCCAAGCCCAGTGTTTTTTCCCCACTATTCTGATGCTAACATGCCATCTCCAGTCATCCGGATCTATATCTGACCACTGGACCCACATGACTCTGGAGGAGAAAGTGAGACTGGTGATTCTGCACAGTCCTCCCTCACTTAAATCCAATTCACTTGCAAATCATGGCATCGTCCTCTCGATGTCTCCGTACTCTTTGAGGATAAAGGACAAACAGTCACACTTCTAAGGGTTCAGAAAGGGAGAAGGGAGGACTCAGAAAGGGAGGTGAAGAGTCGCTAGTAACGAACCTTGGGCTGCTTTGAAATCCCTAGAAAGTCTGGCTTTCCTTGACTCTAAAGAGGGAGATCCAGGGGACAAGAAGTTCTGAAGCAATTGTGGGGTGAGTTTCCTATTTTTTCCAGTCACCATACGTCCAAGGAAGAAGCAGAGAAGTAGGAAGGGAAGAAAGATCAATGTTCCAGCAGAAGGGATTAAAACAAACAGACATTCTGAGGAGACAAGATCTATGCTCTCTGAGTTCCTCCTATTATGAGGTCTCCATAGTGGGTCCTTCTGACTGATCCCTTCATTCACCAGGGCAACGGACAGCTCCTATCCAAAGTCTTTCCTGGGCGGCAAAGGCAGGGTTGCTAGGCTACTGGAGCTGTGTCACCAAAGTTACCTGGAAACTGATGACCCCTATTCAGCCCATCTGAAAGGAAATTCTCCCTATTGGGGAGGGCTCTGGCCAGCTCCTACAGAGGATAAGAGAAATTGTTCTTCAGGGGAATACAAGTCACAGAACTACTAGGGGGCTGCTGTGTTGTGGAGAGTAGGAGAAGATGCCGAGGGGAAACAGGCTTAGAATCAACCCCAGGGGAACCCCAGTTACCCCTAAACAATGCCAGGCAGAGCAGAATTCACCTTGTGGAGACAGGCACAGAGAGGAGAAAAGACTCTGCTTAGTGTTTGGGCACCTATTGTAAAGGTTTCCCTCGATTCAGCCCATTGTGTCTTGGAGCCAGATCCTGACCACATCCCAGGAATAGCAGCTGTCTCAGTCCAGCAGCATGGCCTAGGGCAAGGTTTCTCAAAAGAGGAGCTCAGAGAGAGGCTCAAGGTAGACTTAGAAAACCAGGCTTCTGACTTGTTTAGGGGGAGGTAGTGAAATGGAGTCTTCACTAGGGTCCTCAGGCTTTTGGCAATAAGTGACTTGTCATTTCCCTAAATCTTAAAAATAACTGAAATGTATGTTCAAGTTGGTAAAACAATCCACATCCATGATCTAACTGGGGCCTCACAACAACTGCACAGTTAGGGGTTGAGGATCAGACCCCATTGTAACTGCTTACCCTGAGCTATGCTAATCTGTGTCATCTGATGAATTCAATTCAGTGTCCACCCACCTTCAGTTCTTATCACCTTGCCTTGGATAAAAACCTAGCAAAAGAGCTGTCCAGAAGGTGTCCTTCCTTCTCCCTATCTGAGACTTCTCCGGGATAATTCCTTTATTTGTAATTGCCCCAGCAAGCCCACTTTATGTTTCTCCATTCCTTTTTTGGGAGAACTTCAATTTTAAATTCTTCATGGCTCATAGACACATATATGCATATGTATGTATGTATACACACATATACGTATGTATATATATCATGTCACCAGAAGAATACTGGAGTTAGAGAGGTGGGCTTTTGTTTCTAAAAGAACTGTGTGATTTCTTTTTAAATTTAATTTTATTCAATGAACAAAAATCTATTTTCTCTCTCCCCCCCTCATCTCCCTAGTAAAATAGAAAGAAAAAATATTATTGGAACAAATACACATAGTCAAGCAAAACATTTTTGCATTGTCTACATCCCCAAGAATATAGTTCTCAGCCTGGGAAGGGAAGCGAATAGCATTTTAGAGCACCTACTATATGCCAAACACTGTGCTAAACATTTTATGAATACTACTTCATCTCATCCTCAACAATCTTTCAAGGTAGGTGTCTTTATGATCCTCATTTTACAGTTGAGGAAACTGAGGTAAATGGAAGTTAAGTGACTTGCCCAGAGCCACATAACTATTAAGTGTCTGAGGTTGGATTTGGACTCAGGTTTTCCTTGACTCCATGCCCAGTGCCCTATTCATTGTATCATCTAGCTGCTTCTTGTCTACACCCTTAGTCCATTACCGGTCTGTCAGGGGGTGGATGGCATGTTTCATCCTTAAATCTTCTAGTATCATGATGGGTCATCATCAGAACTGCAATTTTCCAGAGGCCACTCAATCTGCTCCCCTCTTCCAGCTTAACTCTAGACTCAGCTGATTCTCTGTTTACAGTATCCCTTCCAGATAGCTAGGATGTCCCCAAAGTCTTAATACAGTTTTAAGCTATGAAAGTTTGATGATTAAGTTGATGTCACAAGCAGTATTAATGTATCAGAAAATGAGAGGTTAAATGACCTGTCTAACTAGTCAGTATCTCTGGTGGGAATTGAACTCCAGTTCTCTCTGACTTCAGCTCCAACACTCAATCCACTACAGCATACCTATTACGAGCCTACATTGGGAAGGTGGATAGGGATGCTGAAAGTGACATTTCAGATCTGGAGAATGGTTAGCATTATTCCTCAAAATAATCTTCCTTAGCAAGCATCACAAAAAAGAGAGAGGCCGGGCAGCAGAATCAGACTTGAGATCTTGTTAGATAAGGCTGCTGAAACTTGAAACATCAGCTGTCAGCGTGTTGGATGCTGGGCTTTAAGTAGGGAAAGCTGACTTTGCTGCTTACTGGCTGTGTGACTTTTGATGAGTCATTTCTCTCTTTTGGGTCTCAGTTCCTGGATACGTCAAAGGAGCAAACTTGAGTTTGATGATAGCTAGATCATAAAACTGGAAGGCACCTTCGAGTCCCTTAATTAAGCAAATAACTTTTACAAGAAACAAAAACCCAGAAAATGACATTTAATTGATCAGAGTCACACAAGAGGAATAACCCGGGAACAAGACTTTGGACCCAATTCTCTGACTTCAAAGTGAGTGCTCTGACCTTTTCAGTTCTAGGGTGCTACGATCTCCTTGTAGCTCCCAGCCGGTTGGTCAGTAATTGATCCTGTGGCAACGAAACAGTAGAATGAATAGGGTCCAGGACTTGGAGTCAGGAAGACCTGAGTTCAGATCTTGTCTCAGACACTAACCAGCTATGTGACCCTGGGCAAGTCACTTAATTTCTGCCTCAGTTTCCTTATCTATAAGATGGAGATAATTATAACAGCAACTTCCCAGGTCATTGTGACAATCAGATGAGATGATAAATGTGAAGTGTTTTGCAAAATGCAATATAAGTGCTAGCTATTATAATTTCTTTTTTTTTTACTTTTTTAAAAAATAAATTTGTTTTCAGTTTTCAACAATCATTTCCATTCATTTTAAATTTTCTCCCCTTCCCTCCCCTTTCTTCCCAAGATGGCATGCAATCTTACATGGGTTCTACACATACCTTCTTACTAAACACATTTTCATATTAGTCATGTTGCAGAGAAGAATTAAAACAAATGGGACAAATCATGAGAGAAACCAAAACAAAACAAAACAAAAGAGAAAATAGTCTACTTCATTCTGTGTTCTGACTGTAAGGTCTTTCTCTGGATGTAAATGGTGTTTTGCATCAAGAGTCCTTTGGAAATGTAGCTATTATAATTTCTAAGGACTTCTCAAGTGTTAAGAGCTGTTGCAAAATCCAAGGTGGAAGATGGAATGAGGTGGTAGTTTTTTTTTCCTCCTGTGGAAAAGCAATGGGAGGATTGCCCTGAAAACTCATCGGAAAGGGGAGGATGGGGAGGAAGAAGGGTCTGGCCAGTTTATTTCTTCACTGGGATGTAAACATAGTGCCTGGTGGAGATTAGAGACTGCCCTGGAAATCCGAGGTCAGCGGTGGAAGGATCAGGAAGATTGGCAGCCTCAGCAGGTCCTGGATTAGCTCAATGACACTCACTCTACCTTAGACCTTCTGGAAATTGCCCCTCTTCTAGTTTTGTGACCTCACCAGGAAGAAAGAAGGAAGCTAGGAAGAGGAATAGGTCTGGAGGGACAACAGCCTTCACCCTGTGCCGCTGGCCTCAAGGTCCTTGGTCTACCATCTTACTACGGAGGTATTAGAGCAGGAAGAGACTTTAGCCTTTTTATAGAAGAGGAAACAGGGCTTGAGGAGAAGTGACCCCCTCCCCGATCTGCCTGCTCCTTCTGTCCTCCTCCCCCCTACCTCTAACCCCAAGTAGCTTCTACAAGGGCAGCAGGAATGTGATTTGTATCCATGGCTCTGTGATGCTTTCTCTTCTCAGGTAGTTAAGAATGTCTTGGTTCTTTCCCAAAGAGCTTTCACTTCTTGACAAATGTCTGCTCCCTTGTCTTATCTCCTCAACCCTCCTCAAGGATTGATTTCCCATTCCAGTGTCAGTTGCACATCCCTGACACCCCATCCTGAATGTTTAACCCCCACCCCAACACTTTCAGTATTTGACCCTCACTTGACTTTTCAAGACTTTATCTCCTAACCAGAGCCCATGGACTGTGTGGTTGGATTTTAGGGAGTTCATGAACTTGAACGGGCAGTAAATAGCATCTTTATTTCAATATTATTGGTTTCCTTAATAATCCTGTATATTTTATTATATGCATTTAAAAGCATTATTCTGAGATGGGGTCCACAAACTTCATCAGATTGCCAAGATAATTTTAAGAGCCCCTGTCCTAGACTATCCCCTGGATGCGTGCTGCACTCAACCAAATGGGACTACTCACCATCCCTTGGACATGCCTTCTTTATTAAGACCCCTCCCCTGTCCTTTGTTCATTCTATCCCCTCTGCTATAAATATCCAGTGGTAAAGGATTAGGTTCAAACTGCCTTCTCTGAGCTCTGTCTGATCGCCTCCAGGCATGATCTCTCTCTCTCTCTCTCTCTCTCTCTCTCTCTCTCTCTGCCCCCCTGCTCTCTCCTCCCACCTCTCTCCCCCCCTCTCTCCCTCTCTCTCTCTCTCCCTCTCTTCCTCCCCCTCCTCCCACTCCATTCCTCCCTCCCTGAACTTGGATAGTATCCAAAAGACATACAATCAAAGTGCCCTTTTCAGTTCTGCGGAGCTGGAGGAACCTCAGAGACTGGGTAGTCAAACCCAGACCTGAGTGGGAAGACTGTGCATAGCACCTTGGACAAGCTCACCCTGAAGACCTCCACTGATGGCTCATTAAGTCAATCTGTTCCCTTTCATGAGTCAGGAAACTTTTCCTCTGCCATCTTCACCAGTCCTGGATCCACCTTCTAGACCAAGCAGGTCAGATGTATTCCCCTCTTTGATGAGGCAGCCCTTTGAGTATTTGAAGACAGTTATTGTACCTCCCCACCCCTCACCTCCACAACAGTCTTCTTTTCCCCAGGCTCAACACCTACTCCAATTAATTTTAATTTTTTTTTCACGTGGAGTGCAGCGATTTGTTTCTTCCATACAAAAGAAATGCTTAACCCCGAAGTCTGACAAGTAGGCACTGACAAAGATTGAAACAAGCAACAGCAACTTCTTCTGCTGTGATACTCTTTCTGGAGGTCAAAACACAAACTACACAAAAAATCAGTATTTCACCTTTGAATCAGCACTGAATCCCTCCAAGGTCCCTATTTTCTGGCAAGCCGGGCCAGGAGCTGTGTTCTTCCTCACTGCAATGATCATTTTCTCCTCTGATTATGAGACTTTGGGCTGGTTCCTTGAATTTCCAGGCCTCAGTTTCCTCATCTGTAAAATGAGAGAATTAGATATTGGCGTCCTCCTTGGTTACTTCCAGCCCTAGAGCTAAGCACCTCCCATAATGCAGTCAACAGAACTCTTTTTTTTTACAGAAAAGGAAACTAAGGCCAGAGAAGGGAAGTCACTTGCTCAAGGTCACAGAGCCAGGAGCAGAGACTGAATTCTCAAAAATGTCAGTTTGACAGTCTCTGCACTGCTCAGTACTTCAGCCCACAAGTTTCAAACATTCCTGGAACTCTGATGTAAAGTTCAGCACTGGGATCCAGTCTCTAAGAACCCAAGACAAGGGAAGGGGCTATAACGGAAACCAACATCTTAGCTCTGTCCCTTTTTAAAGGTTTCATATGGTAGCTATTTGTGCATATGCCTTGTAAGCCCAATTAGATTTCGAACTCCAGAAAAACATCTTTGAAACCCCCATTGTCTATGGGGCCTGCCTGAACCCAGTAAATATTAAATGTTATGTAATGCTTTTATAAAGTTTTTTTTACTGTTCAGTCATTTCTGACTCTTTGTGACCCCATTTGGGTTTTTTTGGGCTGGAGTGATTTGCCATTTCCTTCTCCAGCTCATTTGACAGATGAGGAAACTGAGGCAAACAGGGTTAAGTGACTTGCCCAGGGTCACACAGCTAGAAAGTGTCTGTGACTGGATTTGAACTTAGGAAGATGAGTCTTTACTTTGTACCACCTAGCTACTGCCCTTTTATAAAATATAGAACATGAAATAATCATGTTGATAACTTGTCTTTATATAGAGCTTTAAGGTTTGCATGTTATCTCATTTGAAACTCACAATAACTATGAGAGGTAAGTGCTCTTATCATCTGTTTTACAGATTAGGAAACTGAGACTGGGCGAGATTAAAGTGATATGACCTGGGTCATATCCAAAGAAACTGTGTGAGGCAGAATTTGAACTTAAGTCTTCTTGACTCCAACACTTTAGTCAAAAAGCATTTATTAAACATTTGCTACTTGCCACATATTTTCTCTACTCAGTGGTACAGTGCATAGAACTCTGGGCCTGGGGTGAGGAAGACCTGAATTCAAATCTTGCCTCTGACACTCACTAGCTGTGTGACCCTGGACAAGTCACTTAATCTGTTTGCTTCAGTTTCCTCATCTGTGAAACATTTCAGCATCTTTGCCAAGAAAACCCCAAATGGGATCAGGAAGAGTCATACATAACATAAACAGATGAACCATTGGTATTTTCTCTAAGCATAGGAAAAACAAAAACAGGTTTGTCTTGGGAGCTTACATTTTAATAGGGGAAGACAAGATATAAAAGAGATTGAAAAGAAAGGAGGGTAGGGAAGTCCTGGGAGAGTCAGGGGTTCTAGTTTGGAGATAAAGAATGGGGTTTCTCCCTAAAATGGAGGGTCTGGGGGAAACTACCAATCAAGGGGAAAGGCTGGAGGCCAAGAGAGTCCTCACAATGGGATAAGTTGTGCAGGGATGGAGTGGGCTTCCAGGGGTGGGGAAGTTTCTATGTCATATGGACAGTCAGATGTGCAGTATATCCACTGATCAAAATAAATGTTTGTTGATTGAATAAGTTAGTTAACTTTGTCCTTCCCGTTCCCCCATCCTCATTCTCACTGGAGAAAGGGGAATTTGTAGACAGCCTCCCTTGAACCACTGAGGACTTCCAGGACTAGGATCAGTTTCCCCCACTCTCCCATGAAGGCTTTGGTGACACTGTCCTAGGCAGCTTAGGAGCTGCCCTAAAATGAGGGCACCAGAAGCCTTCTCTGGAGTGGTACCTTTGCGGCCATAGCTTATATTCCCCTGGGTAAGAAAACCTACTCTCCTGAATTTTTACACTGAGTCTTCTGTAAGATCTGTAAGGCTCAAACAGACACTCCTCTTCACCTCCAATTCTGGAACCCTCTCTCCTGTTCCCACCTCCCACATACACTCATCAGGGGCTCCAGGGTCCTATTCCTTCACATCAAAGCTTGACCACAGGCAGCAAGGGACCCCTCCACACGTCCCCTGCCCCTTCCTCTGAAGATGGAGACTAGACCTTTCAGTGACGTCTCTATAGGTTTTAAATGCCTCAGTGGTCCGCTGGATCCTTCTCCTCTGAGATCTGGCCCAAGGCCTGGGTCAGTGGGGTGTTCCTCTGTTGTGGGGTGACCTCGGCCCCCCATGGTGACAGCTACTTTTGTCTGGTCTCCAGTATTATCACCAGATCCATCCTCATTAATCCCCTTTGTGGGAAGGCCCTTTTATAATCCCATCAGAGCCCTTTGAGGCTTGTATTGGCAACAACGTGGACCAGTGGCTGGGCACCATCACCAGATAAGGTAACTGCTTGGGCACCCTGAGAAAAGGGGAACCTCTAGTTGTAGGGGGTGGGGGCAGGAGGGAGACCTTCCACATTCTCCTAGAACTTCTCAGAATCATTCTCATCTCCCAGAAGAAGAGACCACCAGAGATGGGGAGGCCAGTGGGCAATGCTGAGTTATTGCAAGCCTGATCATAATCTTTCTAGTTCATTTTCCAGGGTGCTAAAGGAGGAAGAAACTTGCCCTTCCCCTACAATGGCAGAGTCTCCCAGGGTCAAAATAGACTTCTTTATCAGTCCCCAGAGGACGTCAGTTACTTTCCCCTGTATCCCATCTATTGGGAAGGAGATGGAAGAGAATGTGGAAATGGAGAAATCTGCCCAATTTTATAAGTAGGAGAATTTGGGGAGAGGTAAGAGGGAGGCCCTTACTTCAGTCAGCTGGCTCCATTTTCAGACCAGGCTGGGAGGGGAACAAGGCTTGGATCAAGGAAAATTTCATGGGAAGTAGAGTCATAGAACTTCAGAGTTGAAAGTGAACCCCCAAAGTCACTTAATCCAACTTTGTCCAGAATGGGAAACTTCTGTAGCATCCCTAAAATGTGGCCATCCAGTTTCCACTTGGAGACCTACTATGATGGGGAACTCACTACCTTATTGGGGAACTTTCCCAACTGCCAATGGGCTGTCTTGATTTTTTCTAACATCCTTTGTTTATGTTTTTTCTTTGCTTCCATCACCTTTGACCACGTTTTTTTGCTTGCTTATGTCATCCCAGTCCTCTCCTTCCTATTGGATAGACTTTGCTGTTATCACCAGCATCAGCATTGTAAACAGACTTTCAAGTCAATAAAGTACCTTGTCCTAGGCCACTTTGCTAGGCATGGAGAACATAAAGCCCCCAAAGAAAATAAAAACAAAATCCCAAACCTTCCCTGACTTCAGGGGGTTCATTTTCTCCAGGAGATATACTACAGGTAGAGCAAAAAGTAAAGACAGATGGCATACAAAGTGGCTTCTAGGGATAGAAAGTGATATTTGAGGTGTTAGGAAAGGCCTCACATCGCTGGGGCCACCTGGGTTGTGCATTCAAAGAATCAAGTGATTCTAAGAGGCAGAGAGGAGGATGGAATACCTTCCAGGAATGGGAGCACAGCTCGTGCAAAGGTGTGGAAGTAGGAGACAGGATGCTTTCTATGGAGAATAGCTAGCAGGACTAGAGAGTGTGATGTGAAGGCAGATTAATGTAGTGTAAAGAAAATACGGCTTATGTGAGGGCTTTCAGTGTCAGCTGAGGGGTTTGTGATTTGTTTGGAGGGGCCAAGAAGGACCCATGGAGAATTTTTGAGTGGAGGGAGAGGATGAGGTGTCATGATCAGATCTGGATTTTGAAAATATCTGTTTGGTGGTTACCTGGAGGATGGGGAGGGGAAGGGAGAGTCTGGAGGCACTGAAACTAATTAGAGGAAAGAGCTAAACTGAATCCACAGAACCGACAGTGGTAATCCATTGCCCAAGTAGGTGAGTCATTTAACCCTGACTGCTTCAGTTTTCTTATCTGTGAAATGAACTGGAGAAGGAAATGGCAAATCACTCTAGTAACATTGCCAAGAGATCCCTGAATGGGGTCACAGAGAGGCAGACACAACTGAAAGTAATTCAACACCAACAATAAAAATGGATATTTAATGAGTGAACAAACGAATGAAATTGTAATATTCAAATGAAATGGTTTAATAATAGTAAGTAGTCCCCTGAAAATGAGGAGGGAGACAAACCTAAGAAAAGAGCTAAGACTGTGAGTTCAGTTGGGATTCACTACCTAAATTCAACTTACCTCTCCCTACCAGGGTCCTCAGTATCTTCATCCTGTCCCTGTTGCTTCTGCTGAGGAAAGTGTCTGATGAAATATTTTGCATTCCCATGAATAACTTTCAAAACATACAATTTAAAGGAAGATGGCGAGAAAGGAATCTGTTCTATCCCAGGAAATAACTCCATAATACCAAAATTCTAGGTGGGAGAGGGAGAGATGTTTCGGGACAAGGTAGTTTTTCCAGAGTCTGAAGCAGAGTTTAGATTGGATCAGAACCACAAGGGTGAGGGCTCCACCTGTACAGGGCCCTGCTAATACTCATGTGAGTCAGCAAGTAGAAACAGCCAGGCTTAGCACAAGTAAGTAGGCTCCTGGATGGCACCTTCCATCCCCTCTCTCCCCTACTGTGTTATCCCCAGGTGGGTTCCTCCCTGCTCTTCCCCCCAGGACAGCCTACATAGAAAGAGTCTTGGTGTCTCCCCATCTCTTTCCTTAGAGGCTAGTGTCTGCAGAGGGATCTTGTGTCCCGGGGGTCCCTGGTGTCTCTGTCTGCCTTTCCTCTCCCTCTCAACTGAATTTCTCTTAAAAAATTGATTTGAGAGCAGACAGTTTTTATGCCCTCGCAGCTTTAGAACCTTAGAGGCCACTGAGTTCAACCCTCTTATTTACATTTGAGGAAATTGAGGTGCAAGGAGTTTAAAGGGACTTGCCCAGGAGGACACACCTAATAAGCATCTAAGATGGGATTTGAACTCACGCCTTCATGACTTCAAGTGCAGGGCTCTACCCATTGCACCAAGCTGCCTCAGAAATCATTTAGCTCATGCAATGACTTGCTCAAATTCACACAGGTAATGAGTAGCAGAGATAAGGGAAAGTTCATGATAGAGTTCATTAGCCAGAGTGACCACCTTGGAGTCTGTAGAGGGTCAGATAGGATCATCGATTCATCAGGTTTTTCATTAATTGGGTTTCTGGACACCTAGAGGAGAGCCAGAACCAAGAGACGGAGCATGGAAACAGAGACATGGAGGGGAGAGAACTCAGGTGGTACCCCTCTGGTGTATGTCCACCTCACACTGTGCTTTATACATCTCAGTGGTTGTGCCTGCCTCTCTACTAGCAAGTAAGCTTCCTGAGGGCAGCTACCTAGTCTTAGCTAAGCTGTGAATCACCCCTAGTGAGGTGATGAACAAAAGATGCTTCAGAAATGCTTCTTGAATGAATGAATAAATAAATGAGTGTGTGAAGAGGGAGTGGATGACAAGACGTTCTGAGATATGAACTTTTGGGATCTGGGAATACTTTATATAGTCTAGGCCAGGGGTGGGGAACATATAGCCCTCTAGGCTCTCAAGTGCAGCCCTTTGACTGAATCCAAAAGGGTCACACTTGAGGACCTAGCAATTCAGTCAAAGGGCTATCCTTGAGGACCTAGAGGGCCACATGTGGTCTCAAGGCTGCAGGTTTCCCACCCCAGGTGTAGGCTTCTGTAGCCAGGCCTCCTGGAAACAGATCCAGCTAGCTCAAGGACATTATTCTTGACTGTTATGCAGAGTTAAGTGTAGTATTGGGTTTGGGGTTCTAGATTCTAAAACTGGAATCTAGTTGACAGTCTCATTTTACAGGTGATGAGACCAAGGCCTAGAAAAGTTGGGTATCTAGACCCGTATAAATGATTTTCTCAAAGTCATATAGGGAGTAAGTGGCTGAGCAGGACATGAACCCAGGTCTCCTTGACTCCACATTCAGTATTCTTTCCATTGTATCCCTGTACTTCTAATCATTGAGTCATAATCAGAGAGATGGTCATAAGTAGAATGGAGTTTGGGGAGAAAGGGAGGTCAAAAGGATAGGGGGACTGGGAAACCTAGAAGAGACAGTGGGGACTGCTTTAGCTCTGTCTTCCAGATTGGGATAAAGGGAATCTTTGGTCTCTCCCAGAATGGGAGTTTGACCCACTGGGGCTCCCAGTAGCCCCCAAAGGCTGCCATTTCCAAGTTCAGACTTCTGTGGCTGGTGGTATGGGCAACAAATGGTCAGGGGAAAGATTGAGGAAAAAAGTCTTCTTCTTCCGTCGAGGTGAAGGGATGTTTAGCTGGTTTGAGAGAGTGTTGCCTCAGCCGCCGGGCACTCCCCAGAAGATCGGGGAAGAAGAGGAGGCAAAATCGAATCTGGAACCAGGACCAACAGAACCAGTGTTGAAGGAAGACCAGCCTGTGAAGAAAGAGGAGCCTGAGCTGGTAAGACTGGTTCTCGGTGGTGCCACAGGCTTACAGTTTGAGGTCAGAGAGGAGAAAACAAGTCTAGAGAGGTTAAATGTCTTATCACACAGCTAAGTGTCTGAGGTTGGATTCCAAGCCAGATCTTTCTGACTCCAGTCCAGTGCTCTGACCCCCTGGACTCCCTGTCTGCCTCCAAAGGTTGGTGGGAGGAGGATGCCAAAACATGGCACAGAAGGCCAGATTCCCCGAACAAATAACAGTTACCTCCATGTTGCCTTAATGTTTGCTCATAATAGCCCTGTGATGTCAACAATGCTGGTATCATTACCCCCATTTTACAGATGAGAGGAGTGAGTCAGTCAGTCAATAAGTGTTCTAGTTAGGACATGAGCCTAGGTCTAATGTCATGACCGGCACTCCTTTGACCACATCGATCTTAGACTCCCAGGTGTGAATGAGTCCTTTCTTTCCTCTTTCCCTCCCTTGCCCCTACCCACATACCTCCACAGCTATGTTTAACATTTTTATTTAACATGGAGCCTTGGGAGGGTGACTGAAGATTCTGATGTCTTTCTGTTGGACTCTCCCTAGGCTCCAAAGGAACCATCTGGATGTATAGAGATGCCTCCCCAGTGCAGGAACTCAGAGGGTGAGTCCAGGAAGCCCCTCAAGTGGTCTCTGAGCCATTGTCTTGACAGACCAGATGAGGAGGGATGGAAGCTTTATGATCACTACCCCTCCCACTAACCTTTTGGTACAGACTGATTTGGGCCACCCCATACTTGGGGTCTCTCCAGTACCTGAGCTATCCCCAAGTCTCCTTTCTCCTTTCAAACCCTACTCAGTAGAGCGGTTCAATTGGGAGGAATGGACTCTAATAATATACTTTTGTTTTTTCCAGTCCCCCAGGAGACGGTGGAGTTGCTGCCTACATCTGATTCAGTCCAAGCTCCTCTGGCTCCTGGGAACAGGTACCTGCTCCCTTAGGGAATTCATATCTGGTCCAGGGCCAGTGCTGAAAGGAGGCAGATGCTTTCTGGTGGGAGGTGGGAGCACAGAGAGCTTGGATGAGAAGTGGGGAATTCAGCTATTTACGGGCAAAGACCTCAGTGACGGAGTGATGGTGTTCCTTAGGGCTCAGCACCAAAATTAGACTGGTTCCACAAAATCAGCAACCTCTCTGATGAATCTTCCATACCACAGCCAAATTCATGATAATAAGGAATAGGTGTGCCTAGGTCACTCTCCTCCTCAAGAATCTTCAATGTCTTCTGATTGCTTCTGAGATAAAGTGCAAATCACTGTGTTCAGTATTTAAAGCCCCATACAATCTGTCCCCCTAGGCCAGGGATGGGGAACCTGCAGCCTTGAGGTCACATATGGTCCTTGGGTGTGGTCTTTTGACTGAGTTCAAGTTTTATAGAACAAATCTTTTAATTAAGGGGATTTGTTCTATGAAGTTTGGTTTCAGTCAAGGGATTGCGCTTGAGGACCTAGAAGGCAGGTTCCCCTCTCCTGTCCTAAGTCATCTCCCGTGTTCAGAATGCAATCCTTCTCTGCTTCTACTTAGAATTCTGGTTTCTTTCAAAAGTCATGTCAAGAACCACTTCTTATAGAAACTCTGTCCTAATTCTCTCCCTGTCCCCAGTTGATACTGTCTCAATGAAATTACTTTTTAAATGTGTATGTGTTCTCTCTCCCTCCCTCCCCCTATCCCCATATTGAGTATTTTCTTGAGGGACATGAGTCTTCTGTTTTTACTTTCATGGTATCTAGCATACGTGTTTGTCAATAATAACAGTATTTATATAGTGCTGTAAGCTTGAAAAAGCTCTTTACAAAAGTTATCTCATTTGAGTCTCAGAACATACCTGTGAGTTGTACAGCAGCTGGGATTGAACCCAGTTCTTTGGATTCCAAATCCAGTGACCCGTGGATGCTGGTTTCTAAAATTTCTTCTATTATGCCTCACAGTCTGAGGTTTTCATGGATTGGAATAAAGTCTAAGCTCTAGAACCAGAAGGATCCTCAGAGATCATCAGATCTCACTATTTAATTTTAGAATCTCCAAATGGTTGAGTCACACATATAGTAAGAGGTGGAATATGAACTCTGGCCCTGTATCTTCATCTACAGCAGTCAGGGAGGACTTTCTGGAGTAGATAGAACTTGATCTAGGCCTTAAAGGATTGAGGAGAGAGGTCCTTGAGCCAGGGATGCGGAGGTGGGGTGTCTGGGGGAAGAAATTGGTCTGCCTTGAGTTGGACTGGGGTATCTAGGTAGGAGGCTATGGGAGATGAGGAAAGATGGGTCAGTTGCCGGAGGGTATGGGAGGGGTGAGAGCCAAGAATAGAATTCCTTGGGAGGAGGGCTACC
>CM053769.1:120437211-120458506 GCA_028658325.1 Potorous gilbertii
CCCACCCTCCTTTCTCTCCATTTTCCATTCTATTTCATTCACTCAATAATTCAGTGACTGCCCTTTTATAATTTCTTCACATCTGGGGGCCTTCAGCCCTAGGAGTCTGTACTCCTAAGGTCTCCTCTAGCTCTGAAGTTACTGACTCTTTGACCTCCATCCAATCCAGTCCAACAGTACAATACACATTCTTCTGTGTGGCATTCCAAAGCCTTCACAGCTTGGTTCCAAGCTCCCTTTCCCCTCACACACTGTGTTCAGGCCAAACCTGCTGTCTTGCTGTTCCTCACACACAACACTCCATCCTCCTCCTTTCTGTCTACAAGCCTTTGCCCTGGTCACGTCCCCAGCCTGGGATTCCCTCCTCCATCACCTCTTGTCTCTTAGATTCTCTTTTCCTTCAAAGTTCAGCTGAAACTCCACCTTCTACAAAGTCATCTGTGATCCCTCAGCTACTAGATCTTCCCCTTTCAAAGTACCTTGTGTGTTTGCACACATACATTTATATATACAATATCTGAATAACACACGCACACACATATATATCTATATATACACACATATATGTACATGTAATGTCTCCCCATATAGTAAGTACTTAATGACTACTTGTTGATTGCTTTAGCAGGCAACAATTAAGCGACTACTATGTATCAAACCATGTGCTAAAGACAGAAACCCAAAAATGAAACAGTCTTTACCTGCAAAGATCTTTTATTGCACCGTGGGGTGAGGGTAGAAGGAAGGAGACTTGACTCAGAATAGGGGGCTACTGAGAGTTATTGAGGTGGAGTTATATGAATAGCAATTTATGTGCTTTATTATTAGTTATGATAATTAATAATAACTAATACATTACATATAACAATATATAATAATTATTAATAAAATAATAAACAATATAAACAATAAATAAAAATAAAATTATAAATGACAATAAACTATATTGGCTTATATAATTAATCATATCAACATAACATATATTAATATCTAAGAAGACTGATCTGTGTGGGGTCAATTGAGGGGGTGGAGTTTAGTAGCCAGGAGGAATCTTAATTTTGTTTCTTTCTGATATTATAGGAACTGGAAGCACCCACCGATTGCACCATGCAGAACAGTAAGTGATTTTATTGGGGGTTCTTGGATTGGGTAGATCTCAGAGCTGGGTTAATTTGCGCCCTGTAGTGTAAGCCCAAGTAGGGATGGGGGCCAATGCCTGGTCCAGCTCGATGCTCAAGTCATGAAATGATGCCTGTGATTTATGGGATTGCCTATACTGGAGGCTAGCTGGACGAATCCAGTATGGGATAGATAGGAGATAGTTCAGTGGTGAAGGGAGTTGTTTTAAAACCATCTTTATGAACAGATGCCAGGTCAAAGCAAGTGGTTGAAAATGAGCATATGGTTGACTTAATTCCTCCCGTGGGCTAGGTGCACCTTAGAAAATCGTTCATCCTCATTAAAAAGGCTAAGTTAGAATGTCAGGAGTTCAGAAGTGTCCCGGTGGAAAACTAGAAGTTGAGAGCTGAAGATGTGGGAATTAAAAACATAAATGGTAATCCCACGGGAGGCATGGGACTTTTACTCCCTTCACCCATACAGAGTGGGGAGTTATGGCTTGGTAAGTGGGATGAGATGTCCAGGACACTCTGGTTCTCCTAACATGATGCTAGATAGGGGAAGGGGTAGGGAGATTACAAACACTTATTGACTGTCTCCTATTTACCAGATACTGTGGTGAGCACCTTACAAATATGATCTCATTTGATCCTCAGCTGCCATTGCTATCCCCATTTTATAGATGAAAAAATGGGTAGAGGTTAAGTGACTTGTTGAGGGTCGTCTAGCTAGAAAGTATCTGAGGCCAAATTTGAGCTCAGGTCTTCCTGACTTCAGGCCTGGCTCTCTATTGACTGTAACACCTAGCTGCCTCTAGGTAGGCAGGGATGGGTCTAGGCTTGGGGAATCCCTACGGAGAAGAATCACTGCTTTGTCCAGTGCTCTCTGAAGTACCCCTGCCTGATGGGCTTCAGTCTTGTCCAAGGATTCATGATGCATGCAGTAGGGGAGTCTAGGGCTGGGAATTCATGTCTAATGGAAATTCCTTTCCCCTCCTACTAATCAGAAACTCACTTGTAGTTTATGGTTTTAGAGAGTTGCTTGGGCACAGAGAGGCCACAATCATACAGCTAGTATGTGTTGAAGATGGCACTCAAACTCACATCTTCTGAACTCCAAGGTTAGAGCTCTGCCTGTTAATCCATAATACTTCTCTGCCTCATTCATGCATAGCACTGTGCTAGACACTGGAAATACAAGAACAAAAATAAAAGAGTTCTTACCTCTGAGGGGCTTATAGTTGAGTCAGAGGGGACCAAGGGTATAAGGATAGATAAGCTACAGATACAAGTAAAATCATGGGTGAGAGGGCATTTAGCTTTTGAGATAATACTTGGACAGAATTCCAAAGGACAAGAAAGATTCTAAGAGGTGGAAGCTGGTGAGAGTGAGTACATTCCAGGCTGGGGACCCAGCCTAAGGATTACAAATTAAAATGGCAAAAATGGTTAAGATCTAGTTCTTTTACTTTTCAGTATGCATTGTCATGTGTTATCTCATTTCATCCTTGTAATACCTTGAGGCAGGAGGGTTGGGGATCTTTATTACAATTTGACAGATGGGGAAACTAAGACCCAGAGAAATGAAACTATTGACAAAGCCAAGAATTGAACTCAGGTCATAGACACATAGGGTTTCCAGCTGGAAAGGACCTTAGTGACTATCTAATCCAACAATCCCAAGTGACAGGTTGTGTGGCATAATGGGAAGGGCACAGGACTTGGAATTAGGAAGATCTGACTTCAGCTCTTTCCTCAGATACTTTCTGACTATGTGACTCTGAATAAGTCACTTAACTTCTCTTTGCCTCAGTTTCTCATTTGTGAAATGAAGACTCCACAGTTTCCAATGTTCCTTTCAGTTCTATATTTATGGTCTTTTGAATTGTAAACCTGCAGAATTTTTTTTTTGAGAGGCAACATGGTAGCTTCTCAAAAGATTAAGATCCCTTTTAACTTCAAAGATATGATCTTATGAATTTCTTCATTTTATAGATGAGGAAATTAAAAATTAGACAAGTTAAATGACTTCCTTGAGGTCACATGGGTTTTTATTGGCAGAATCAGAATTTGGACATAGGCCTTCTGTCTTTAACTCCACTGCTTTTCCCCCTGGGCTAGGTCTCCAGGTCCAATGTCCTTCTCCAATAGCAAGTTATTTATCTTGCAATTAACAAAACATATGAAATTCTTTCTAAAATTTCTTCTAATTGGCTCAGGTTAGACATTTTTACCATTGTTCCCCTTTTGAATACCATGAAAGGTCAGAATAGAGAGATCTGTCCATCAGGTCATGAGGTAGAAATCTAGGGACAAAGGCCCTGGATTGTAGGGAACAGAGGCAAGGAAGGGAGGGTGAGGCTTTGCAGTCCTTTGCAGGCGATATATTCTCTCTGCTTTTGATAATGGTCTTTGAGATGCTTGGAGCACTATCTGAAAGTGTCAGGGACCCTTTTTCTCACTTACATAGCATCACTACTACTCAATTCTTTCTCCTCACAAATATGCTACATACATACGTAGGGGCTGGCTAGTTTCTCTAACACTAATCTTTAAAAAAAGTTTTAAAAAATTGTTCCAATTACACATAGAAACAATTTTGACCTTTTCTTTTCTAAACAATTTTGAGTTCCAAATTTTCTCCTACCTTCTCTCCTCTCCCCCTCACTAAGAAGGCAAGCAATTTGATAAAGGTCTAACGCCAGTCTTTAGGCTTGCACCTGCTTGTCTCAAACCCTGATTGGATCACTTTGGGGCAATTGTGAGCACCTTTGCCCCTTTGCTGCCTTAGCACAAGGCTATTCCTCCTGTTGCTGGTGGTGAGTGTGGGGAGGTGTTATCACCTCTTTCTCCACTTTGAGGAAAGTTTCATAATTCATATGTTCATCCAAGTTAAAAGTGTTTCCAGCTTCAGGGGAGATGTGATAGCTATACTTGGGTGTTTAGAAGGGTTTAGACTCACTCTACTTGGCCCCAGAGAGCAGAACTAAAGATATTGGGTGGAAGTTGCAAAGGAAGGAAGGAAAGAAAGAAGGGAGGGAAGAAGGAAGGAAACAAATGAGAATTACTCAGCTGCCACTTTGTGTCAGTCCTGGGGTATAGGGGGTGTTCAGGGAGGACGAGCACCTCCAGTGAGAGGACTGCTGAGCCCTTTGCAGGACTGCTCATCCACCTATGGTGTCTCCCTGGCACTCAAACTTCACCTATGGCTCCAGAAAGCTGTAGCATGAGAAGTGGCCACATCCCATAAAATCATCCTGGCGGGCTAAACCAGGTTGAAGCTAACTGTCTACAAACCCTTTGGCAGCTTAGGGGCTGTCTATCCCAAGCACGTGAAGACCCTCTCTGGTGGAAGGGGTGGATGAGAACAATTTGTTGCAATGGTTCTGAAGGCAGCTGAAGCAGGTGCTGTGGAGCTTAGAGCTTGATCAGACATCAGAGATGCTAAGGTCATCCACTCTAGTCGTCCTGACTTTTGTCTTGCCACAGGACTTTGATGACTCTGAAGGAGAGAGTGAGGTTGATTGTGCAGTTCTGCCTCACTTTAATCCAATTCACAGTAAGTCAAGACATCACCCTGTGATGTCACTGGTCCTCTTAAAAAATGAAGGACGAACAGTAACAACAACTTCATGCCAAGCGCTAGGCTAAACACTGTATAGATATTATCTCATTTAGTCTTCACAGTTTTACAGTTGGGGAAACTGAAGCAGACAGAGGTGAAGTGACTTCTCAGGGTCCCACAGTTAGTCAATATGTGAGGTCAGATTTGAGCTCAGATCTTTCTGACTTCAGACTCAGTGCTCTATCCACTGCACCATCTCTCTGCCTCTAAATCAGCAAGGAAGCAAATTTAGGCATGAAGCAAAACAAACTTCCAAATAATTAGAGCTGTGGGAAAGCCAGCAGTGTAGGAGGACCATTCCTTTCTTGCTAGAGGTCTTCCATCAAGGGCTGTATGAGCACTTGAGTGTGTTGAAGAGGGTTTCCTTGTTCAAGCAGAGGTTGGACTAAAGGATTTTTGTGATCTCATCACACTCTGAGATGCTGTGATTCATGCTCTCTCAATTTCATCTTTTTTTCCCATTCTCTCTGTAACTGAGATCCTCCATCAACACAGATAGCACCTTCTCTATAATTTTGTAGATAAGCCCTGAAGAGCTTAGAAAAATTAAATATAGTAAAAGGAAGATTGAGGATGGAGGTGGCACTAAAGGTAGCACTAAACTGGAAAATTTTGTGTCTTCTACAGGGAGTGGGATCTTCCACATCCAGAGAAAGAATAATGGAATCAGTGTGTATAAATGCACAAAGATGGGATGGAGTCTCAAATGGGAGGGACAGTTAGTAGTTTGGTTTGTCTGGAATATTGTTTGTGAAGTGAAATAATGAGAAATATGGCTAGAAAGCTAGGTGGAAACCAAATTGTGTGGCCCCTTAAATAGTGGGCTGAAGAGTTTGTTTGTTAGCCAATAGGCAATACAAAACTATTGGAAACTTTTAAGCTGCTCAGAGATATATCAGACTGGTGGCTCAGAAAGGTTATTTTGGCAGATGTGTGGAGAATGGAACGAAGAGGGGATAGACTAGAAACAGGGAGACAAATTATAACATAAATTATAAGTTCAGGGTAGACATGATAAAGGCCTGGAATTAATGTGGTGACTTCAAGTGGAGAGGTGAATCCCCTTTGATGTGAGCTATAAGGGTAAAATTTACAAGATTTTAAAATTGATTAAACAAAGAGTCTATAAAGTATTGTAGAAGATAAGGATCAAGGAAAACTGAAATTAGAAATTGAAGTAACTGGAAAGAGAATGGTATCTTCAACAGAAATAAGGAAGTCTGTAGGAATGACTGGTTTAGTGGAAAGATGAGGGATTCTGTTTTGGACATACTGAGTTGGAGAACCTGTTTGTCTAATATAAATACTGTAGCTCCTGAGTCCCCACTGGTGTGTTTCCCATTTAAAGAAACCAACCAAAATGACATCATTAACTCTTAATTATGAAAAATTTAGTAAACAAGAAGGCAAAACCAAGAATAGTCATAACATAACAGTTCACTCATAAAATAAGCCACATTGTCTCATCAATGCTCATAGTAGGGAGTTGGCACAAACTCATAGAAAATCTAAGAAAAGAGCATACGAATGGGGAAATCCATCTGTCCAGGGCAACTCACAACTCTGGACTTCAGGTCTTAATATTCTTGCTTTCTTTAAGAAATGACTTGCAGTTTATACCACCTGCTAAATAATGCTTAGCACAGTGCCTGGCAATTGCTAATACGCACTCAAAAAAATGCTTATTGATTTGACTTGAGGTAGGACCCTCTTTTTCTGGGCTTCTGTATTCTCCTGCTGAATAAATCTGCTCATTTCTCTGGCTGCTGCCCAAGGGCACAGTGTCAAGCTCTTTTAATGAAAGCAGAGACCCTAAGACTGGGGTCGGCAGAGCTCTTTAAGTCTCTTCTTTGGTCCTGTCCGTAGGGTAGGTTAAGTCAGCAAAATAGCTCCCCTAAGTAAGGAATCCACAGACACATTCAGGTCTACTCATTGATTTCTAAGGAGTTGTTGTACCTTTTCAATCCATATATAGCAGTAAAGAACAATTCAGCAAGCCGCCTCTGAAGGATTTCTTCCTTTTAAGTTGTGTAGGTCTCAGTAAAGGTCAAAGCAGCCTAATCTTTCCTTTCTCCCGGCAACTTTTCCAACAGTTGAAGATTTTTTTCTTTTCTCATTAGCTCTTTCAAACTGTAGAGCTCTTCTCCAATCTAATCAGCTCCCAGCAGTAGTTAAAAAGCCCATTGTCATGAGATGGGTTGAGATGAATCTTGAAGGAGACTAAATAACCTGAAAGACATGGATGAGGAAAGAGAGCATGGCAGGCATGGGGGGAATATCCTGATCAAAGACATGAGAAATAAGGGGGAAAGTTGTGTGTGAGAAACAGTAGGAAGGAGTTTGACTAGCCCATAGAGTGTGTGATGAGACTACAAAAGCAGCTTGAGGACATGACGAGTTTTTATCTAAGGAGTTTTTATTTGATCCTATAGGCAACAGGAAGCCACAAGAGTTTGTTGAGTAGGGAAATAACATTGTTGAATCTGCCTTTGGGGAACTGTGTGGAGATTAGATTGGAGTAGGGAGAGAGTAGAGGCAAGAGGACCATTTACAATACAAGTGAGAGAGGGTGAAGGTCAGATTAGAATAGTGGATATGTGAGTGTTGGTGATACATGAAGGAATTTAACAGGATGAGGGTTATATCTGAAGGAAGCAAAGGATGAATTAGGGAGGAGGATAGAATGATAGCTATTCTCCTTTCTTTCAAGTCAGCCAACACCTCTGCTGATTTATCCCATCTTCTCCTTTTGTTTCAGGGGTGGAGTCACTTGGAAGCCACTGAAACAAACAGAGAAGGGGAGCCTGATAGGACTGTTTCTGGGCTGAAGGAATAAACTCAAGTCTGGAGAAAAATATACAGAGTTATATGGTCATAGAGAGGAAGTGGTAAAAACGGAAGTGGTTTCAAGTTATCTTTGTATTTGAAAATCTGAAGTCCCACAACCTAAGGAAAAGTCTAAGGAAAGTTGGCCAACACCAGGGCTTCTTTATTAGAGACTGAGATTTTTCCCAAGTCTCACTCTTGAAGAAACCACTGCTCTATGATTCTTCTGTTAAAAGGCTTCTCATTTGGATGGTCCTGGCTTGCCAGCTCCAGGCTTTCCAAGAGTCATTTGGATAATCTAATTCCCAGAACAGAGGTCAAGTCTTGGAACATGACTTACCACATAATCCCTGGGCAAGTCTTCTTCCTTCTTGGTGCCTGGATGTTCCCATCTGTAAAATGGGGAGAAGTATATTATACTGCCTTGCAGAGGGTTATGAGACATCACCAGCAAACATTCTTGGAAAGACTGGAGCTAACTCCTTTCTCAATGACTCTTGGACTCTGAAGAATGGATCCAATGCTTTTGCAAGAAATGTCTCTTCCCTCCAGCTCCCTACCCCCGGTTTGTTGTAGTGAATTGACTAATAAAAAAAAAAAAGAAAAGTGAATCATCCGAATGGCTTAATGCTTGGTGAATTTAAAGTGGTCTATTGATGTGATATAGCATTTTGCATTGATTATCCGTAATAAAGAGCTAATAGGACACATGTAATGCTTTTGAAGAAGGTATCCTTATCATGTCATATTCTATTGGTGATGTTGATGGTGATGTTTATATTTCTAAACGGCATTAAGGATAATGTGCAATAACAAAGTAACAACAAATCCCAGGAATCCTGCCACAGTGTGAATAACATTGATGCTTCCCAAGAGAAAGCATTTCCCATTAGACCATCTCTGCAGAGTTCATTCGTATCTATGGCTTAGATTTTCCTCTGGGGCAGGGTAAACCCTTTTCTTGGGTGTGTTAAACCCAAAGACTCTGAGGAAGGTCTGTCCAGTCTATTCTCTGATTAACCCATGGTCACTTACTATTATGGCTAAAGGAAAGGATTCTGGGCTTGAAATTGAACTGGGTTCAGAGCTAGAGTCATGAATTCCATGTCAAATTCAAGTTCAGGGTGTATGTGGTGTCAAAAGTCTGAGGACTTCTGTGTGTGCTTAAGGTAGACTGGAGACAGAGGCTGTGAGAACTCAGGAAGTGGGGAGGAGGAAACACTTTGTATATAAGCACTTTACAGTGAAGGTGGAGGAACTGAAAAGGGTGTTGGAAGGAGGCAAGTCTGCAGGTCTGGGATGCAGACTGTGCAGGTGAACGTATTGGGGAGATGGGAGAGTGAATGTCTATAGATGATAGAAAAGAAAATCTGCCCAGGACTGAGTAAACTTGAAAGGAGGAAAGATGGTTATTGGGTCATAGCAGCTAGGGGGCATGAATGGATAGATGGAATGCTGGACTTGGAGACAGAAAGATGGATTTGAATTCTGCCTCAGATGTTTAATAGCTGTGTGACCTTGGCCAATCACTTAAATCCCTGTCAGCCTTGGTTTTCACTTCTGTAAAAAGCTTAGTAGCAGCTATTTAAGTATGTATATGTGTGTGTATGTATATCTACATATATATAGTTTTGTACATCTTAAATGCTTGTTATTATTACTTAGTATGTTAATTCTTCCTTTGAGCCCTGTGTGTCAGGGTTTGTGAAAGAAGAAGCAACCGGCTTAGGAGAGAGGGCTAAGAGATGTGCTGTCTTAAGGAGAAAGCTAGACTTCAGTGAACATGAGAAGATGGAAGGAATATGTGAAAAGTGGTCCTCTTCGAGAATGAAGGACAAACAAACAGGAGTAGCCAGAGAGTTAGGATGGTGGGAGTTTGCTCCCTATGGAAGAAGGTTCCAGAGAGCCCTGCGGAAAGGGAAGGCACAAGAGGATAGGGATGAGAAGGGCGAGGACTGAGCTGGATAAGATGAAGCGACTGGAGGGAGGCAGCAGGGCGAGGATCTTTTTACCTGTGCCAGAGGACTGGGAGGGAGGCTAGGACCAGGAGGAAGGAATTTGACAGCCATGGGGTGTGTGTGTGTGTGTGTGTGTGTGTGTGTGTGTGTGTGTGTGTGTGAGAGAGAGAGAGAGAGAGAGAGAGAGAGAGACAGAGACAGAGACAGAGACAGAGACAGAGACAGAATTATCTGGCATTTAAGGTCCTTTTAAACAGAGGTTTTTCATTCTTTGTACTTGTTAACTCCAGTACCTAGAATATAATAGGCACTTAATAAATGTTTGTTGATTGATCTATTGATATGAAATATCAACTGTTATAATCATTCACAAAAGTTTATTGAGATCTTACTCAGTACAGAAGACTATACTTGGGTTTGGAGGTGCTGGAGAAAACAAGAGAGAGATGTGATGCATAAAGGAAACTTAAAAAAATTCAATTTTATTTTATTTTTAGTTCCAAATTCTCTGCCCTCCTCCTCTTCCTCCCCCACCCAAGAAGAGGGCAAAAAACCCCCCACAACCCATTATAATTATGTATGGTTTTGCAACAGAAATCCCTGAATTAGCCATAGAGTTTATGATTTGGAGGGAAGGGGAGGGGGCAGTTGGGCCATTGTTCACAGCCTCCCCTGCTTCAAACTGGTGTGTGTGGGTATGCATCTTGCACATTTCCAGAGGAGGTATCATGGTGGGATAGTCTGTTCCAGACATCACATTCTGGGAGCTGGCTCCCAGGGGTCAGGAAACACAGCAGGGTGGATTGGATGGGCTGGCACACCATCATGGGGTGGAAACATGATCCCTCAGCTCTCAGTGCCCTGGTGCAGAGCCCTAGTTACCCTGTGCTTGTTTTCACTCTGCCTGAATTAAAAGCCTGCCTCTGATACTTTCTAACCATGTGATCCTGGACAAGTCATTTGATTTCTCTAACTCAGTTTCCTCGTCATTAAAAAGGGGATAAACTTCAGGGCACTGCTGGTCACATAAGGTTGTTGTGAGAAAAATGCTTTGTGTACCTTAAAGCATTATAGGAATGCAAGTTTGGACTTCTGAGGAAAGATCCACAAAAGGAAGACTGCAGAGGTCAAAGGCTTCCAAAATAAAATGCACAAAAGTGTGGGTGTTCTTAGCATGTCTCACTATGGTTAATAAAGACTAATGATTTGTGTTTAGCTTGTGGGCTACAGGATTCCCAGATCTTTTTCTGTTAGATGAGTGCTTTAATTATATTATTCCCCTTCCTTTAGACTGTTAAGGATCTTATGAGTAGGGATTGTTTCATTCTTTGTCCTTGTGTCTAGTACAGTGCCTGGCACATAATAGGGGCTTCATAAATACTCATTGATTCATTTCTGCCTTTTAAAACTTGAGTCTAGCCTTGTTGAGTTTCCAGAACCTCAGGCTTCTTGGTTAAATTGTTTTAAAGCACTGGGCAATAGAAATATGATAATATAGAAGACTAGAAACCAGGGTGAGACATCTTCTACCTAACTAGCTAGCAGTTCCCCAGGAGGTGTGAGATATGAGAGAGCAATCTACCGTTCGGGCTCACTTGACTGGCCTCTAACCCCCACTAAAGTGCTGGCTCCCGCAAGACAAAAACCCAAATCGACTTTGTTGCCATGATTCTCTGTTCTAATCACTTCTATGTTCCAGGTTGTACCCTGAATGAGGACTCTGTACTTGTTCACATGTTGGCAGAAAAAAAAATTAAAGTTCATTTCTCTGCCATTGCTTTTTGCTTCTGGAGAAGTCTATGTGAAAGAGAGCCCCCTGAGAACAGCCATGAGTACTGTTCACTATAAACTCAATCTCTCCTTGACAGGGGAAAATAAAACACATGGAAAATGCCTGAAATGGAAAAAAATGAATAATTGTTTATTTAAACTCTCAATTTACAACCAATAACGTTCACAGATCCAGAGATTTCTGAGGTGTCACTCTTGTCCCATCTTGCACCTTCCCCTCATTTTAGAGATGAAAGAAAGTGAAGCTCATATGGGAAGCATAAGTGTTTTTCCCAAGGTCACAGAGATACTAAGCATCCAAAGCAGGATTTGAATCCAGGCCCTTGGATTTAACTCCAAAGTCATTGTTTTTCCCACTGTACCACCAAAGTAGTTGTGCTAATCAGGGAGTGCTCTCTCACTCAATTCTACTTAGGAGAGAAAACAAGTTAGATACTAAGAAAGTTGTCATTAGTTTGGGTCTTGGGAGTCAGAATTAGGACTGACATATCTTGGTGCCTCACATCTTAAATTAAGACTTGCTTCTTGAGAAGCTTGTGCTACAATCCAGATGGCTAAATATTTTCCCATTTTTCCTCCCCCCCACTTTCCCTACTTTGTACCCCCTCTTCTTTCCCACTGCAGTCAGCATCGTTCCTAGGGCACAAGTAGAGTCGGACCTCATTGTGGAAGACATAGATCCAGATTGGGAAAAGGAAGAGACAAAACCAGAAGACCTGCCCACCAGCTGTGGGGACGAAGTAGGGGAGGAGGTTCCCGTAATGTCTGAATTCAGAGAGGAAGCAGCAGGGATGATGGTCAGGTAGGAACTCCAGAGATTTTCACAGACTCATCAACTCGTAAGATATTAGAGCTGAAAGGGATCTTAGATATCAGCTAGTTCAAGGGTGAGTGACACCATGAGTGCCTCAAAGGACCCTAGATCTAACATTGGAGAGGACTGGGTGAGTCTATTGGATCCAGCCCCTTCATTTTACTGATAAAGACCTTAAAGTCAAGAGAGGTGAAGTGACACGTGTACCTGAGGTAGGATTGGAACTCAGGTTTTTACAAGTCCAGCTCCAATACTACAATCAATAAAGTGCAGACAGGAAGACCTGAGTTCAAAATTCTGTCTCAGACACTTACTAACTGTGAGACCATGGGCAAGTCACTTAAAGCCTCTGTACCTCTGTTTTCTCATTTGTAAAAATGAATCTGATGATGATAGCACCTACCTCCCATGGCTGTTATAAGGATCAGATGAGATAATATTTATAAAGTGCTTTGCAAACTTTAAAGCTTTATATAACTGCTAGTTCTTATTGTATTCTGCCATGTTGCTTTTGTGGTATGGTCCAGAGGAGAAAGCACTAGATTTGTCAGGAGTCAGAGGAACTGGGTTTGAATCCCCGACTGTGTGACCTTGGGTAATTGACTTTAGCTCTCTGGGCCTGTTTTATTTCTTTAAACCTTTCTAAAATTTTTGTTTTTATTCTGAACTTACAAATATAAAAAATGAGAACTTCCATGTATATGGTAGAACAGACTGAGAAAATTGTTCATGAACTCGAGTTCTCTAACTTACATAAACTGGCTTTTCTTTTTAAGTACACAATAAAGTCAACTTATAACTTTCAAAACTGTCCTTGACTGTGTTTCCTTTTGACCTTCCCTCTGTTTTCTTCATTTTTAAGAGAGATGTCTCAATGACTCTCTTTGTTTCCTTCCTTCCTTCCTTCCTTTCTTCCCTATTCCTACCTCTCCACCATGGCAAGGTTGGGGGTAGGGAGAAAGATAAAGAAAATCAAAGCCTAGACAATAGATATATACATATTAAGCAAAGAAAATTCCCCATATCATCTGAAAATGTATGTCTCATTCTGCAGCTGGATTCCCTGCTCAGCTGGGAGGCAGACCTAGAGTTGGTTGCAGTTTTAGAATGAAGAATTTGGTGGACAATGACTTCTAAGGTCCTTTGTAACCCAAAATCTATGCTCCTAAGTGTATACCTGGGAGTCTTTTAGGTGAAATAAATGAATGAACTTTTCTCTACCCATGGGTTAATTCATCCCATTAAGACCTAGATGGATTATATATAATAAAGATGATGAATCACTACTTTTAGAGGAAAGTACAGCTCTAGCCCAGAGGTCTCATGCTTTCTCACTCCCAGTTCTCAAAGTCCTTGGAGTTCCTCTTTGGCTTTCTTCTTAGTAATTTTCCATTTCTCCCCAAGAATTTGCTGCTATCATGATTCCTTCCCCCTCCCTTATCCCATCCTTCATTCCTTCAGGACTAGGTGCTTCCCATGTTCCAAGGTAACTAATCTAATAAATTCATTGTACTTGTGTGGTGATTGGAAAAGGGTATAGGAGAAAAAGGGCTGGAGTGGAGGAGGAAGCAGTGCAGGAGCAGCAGAACACATGCCTTCTGGGGACAATCAACACTTATTAGGCACCCTTTCTACTGTACTGAATTATCTTGTATAGGGCTCACAGAATCCTAACTGTAGAGCTGGGAGAGGAGCCTTAGAAATCATTTCATGAGATGTTCTCACTTTACAGATGAGAAAACTGAAAGCCAGAAAGTTAAGTGACTTTGTCTAGTTCCCGTACAGTTAATAGAACCAAAATTCAAATTGCAATCCTCTGGCTTAAGCCTTCTTTACAATGACCCTTTGGGAAAGGAGTTATGGTACTCACTGCGACTTAGTTGACAAGGACTAGTCACACAGTTAATAAATGTCAAAGGCAGCATTTGAATCTAGGACTTCTTGACTCTAACCCAAGCTCTGAATCTACTACACCCTACTGCCTCTTTAAAATAAACACCTTAACAAGAATGTATAAGTTAGCACAAGTGAGGTTCATGTTAAGTCTCTCTAGAATCAGTTGAAAAAAAAAAGTGTGAACATATATAAGTACTCTTAAATGTGACCATCCATCAATAAAACACAGCACTTTAAAATGTTATAGTCTGATAGCATTACCCCAAATTTTCATCATTTTCATTATCTCTCTTCCTTCAGGGAGCTGCCCAGGATTCAAGAGGAGAAGCTAGAAGAGGTCCTAGAGGAAGGAAATGGTGAAGAGGAAGGAGAGGAGGAGGAGGAAGAGAATGACCTAGAGTAATCCTGGAGCAATCAGGGAACCAGTGGAACTGGGAGGCTTCAAGAAAGATTCTGCCTCTAGGGGTGGGGGTGGGGGGGCAGGAAGGCTCTAGTGTTTCATGTTGGCATGAGGTGACCCTGGCTTCTTGAAGACTGGGTCAAGCTTTACCAGGTCTCAACGAGTTGGAAAGGCTTCCATCATGGCTCAGACTGAGGACCAGCCTAATTCAATTCACCAAAAAATTGTCCCTAGCAGGTTGACCTGGCTCCTGGGAGATGGACATTTTTGGTTATAGCAACTCAGATACAGACCCCCCAAAAAAGGCAGGGAGGGGTCAACCAAACAACTAATCAATCCACAATTATTTATTGATTAATATATTAATATATTATATACTTGCTATATATTGGGCACTGTACTGGGAACTGGTCATTCAAAGGCAAAGAATGGAATGATCTCTACTCTCAAGAGGTCTACATTCTAATGGGAGGAAACAATACATACATAAATAAGTATTTGCAGAATAAATATAGAAAACCCATCAAGGTATTTAATCAATCAGTCAAATAAGTATTAAGTGTGTCAGGCTAAGTGTGGAGGGTAAAAAAAGGGCAAGGAGTCCCCACCCTCAATAAGCTTATAGTTTCTTGGGGAATACAACATGTAAACAACTATGTACAGGCAGGCCATAGACTTGGTTTCATACCAGAAGATAGTGCCTGAGCTGGGTCCAAAAGGAAGAGAGTGATTCTGGGAGTTGAGGCATTGTGTCTGTGTGTGTGTGTGTGTGTGTGTGTGTGTGTGTGTGTGTGTGTGTGTGTGTGTATGAGAGAAAGAGAGACAGAGAGAGACAGAGAGAGTCAGAAAGAGAGACAGAGAGAGCATCAATTTTTCTGGATCATAGAATATGGTGAGGAGGGGAGGAATGTATGAGGAATTGGACGTAGAGGTTTGGGGCAAGGTTGTGAAGTCCATTAAAAATCAAATAGGTAATTTTATAGTGACCCTAGAGGTAATAGGGAGCTTTATTGAGTAAGAGATTGGCATGGTCATGTTTAAGCTTTAGGGAAATCATTTTGGCAGGGTTGTAATCTGCATGGATGGAAGCAATTTTCAGATTGGTTCATTCATTTTATATATATATATATATATATATATATATATATATATATATATATACACAATAAATAATAATAAAAATTCTTTTAATTTAGTAAACACTTAATAATGAAATAATGTGTCTTTAGGGGTTCTTAAATAATCTGTGGGTACCTCAATTTCCCCATGTACAATATACCCTTTATCTCCTCAGCATTTGGGGAGATGGATCAGATAGAATGAATGAGGAGGATTTTGAATGAATCCTAGGAGACTTGAACATTTGAAGTGGGATGGAAGTTTGTGCCTCTAGGGTCTCATCAGTGATTGAGGGATGTAACTAGTGTTGGTAGTAAGGAGAAAAAAGTCCTCAATAATACCTACAAAGTTAGTCTTGGCTTGGGGACTCAGATTTCAGATTTAAGTTGGAAGAAGCTGTGTTTCTACTAAAGTAGTGTAAAGTACCTGGCGTATGGAACCACACTTCAGAATAACCTTTACATTTCACAGTTTCAGTTTCCTCATCTATAAATGCTGCTTTGTACTAAACTGCTGAGTTCTTAACCTTTCCTCTATCTCAGACCCCTTAGTCAGTTTAGTGAAGTCTAGGGATCCCTAGATTTTCAAATACACAAAGTAAAATACATGTAAGTACCAAAAAAAAAATCAATTATATTGAAATATAGATTTTTTCCCCATTCAAATTCACCAACTCATTGAAATCTGTCCAAGGATCAGGGGTCTGTAGACCCTAGGTTAAGAGGCTCTCTGGCCTAGAGAATCTCTAAGATTCTCCTCCCCACTCTGAACTGAAATCTATGTTCTTAAAGAATGAATGAATGAATGAATGATGGAGGGAAACATAAGGATGAGCAAGGAGTGCTTTCTCCCTGTATGACGTGAGACCTATCATTTTTGTCTTGGATCCTCCCTGGGCCTCAGTTTCCACATCTATAAGAAGAGGACCCTGGACTAGATGACCTCTGTAGTCCACAAGCATTTATTAAGTTTTTACTATGTGACAGGCACTTTGGTAAGAGCTGGCTTTATATAGATAGGCAAAGGCAGACTCTGCTGTTAAGGAGTTCACATGTTCACAGGAGAGGCACCATGCTTCTAGAACGAGTTAAAGACCATGGCAGGCTAGTGGAGGCAGGATTGTGGAGTTGAGGGGACATGGCTTCAAATGTAAACCTTATTTTGCCCAGAGGTCAAATCAGCCCCATGCCAGTCAGCCCGTGCCCTGTGCATGTGCCCCACTGACTTGTAACCCACAACTTTTCTCTTTTCCAGATTGCAGACCTTGTCTGGTATGGAAGATGTGACTACAAGGTAAGTGCTGCTGGAGCCAGGTCGGCCAAGAGACATGACTTGATGGGTAGATAGTTTGCTTTGCATACATGTGTTTCCAGGTTGTCTCTCCCATTAGATTGTAAGCTCCATGGGGGCAGGGAATTGTTTTTTGCCTCTTTTTATCTCCCCAGATGTTAACACAGTGTCCAGCACATCGTAGGTACTTAATAAATTTTTATTGACTGATAGATGAAAGAGATAGATTGACAGAGACAGAGAGAAACAGAAAGAAACACAGAGGCAGAAAGATAAAGATCCAGCAACACAGATGAAGAAAGAGAGAGTGAATGAAGGAGAGAGAGACAGAAATATAAAGATAGAAACACAGAGACAGAAAAAAATATAGAGAAAGAAAGATAGAAATACAGAGACAAAGAGATAGGGAGAGAGAGAGAAAGATGGAGAGAGATGGAGAGAGAGAAGAGGGAGGAGAGAGAAAGGAGAGTGAGACAGAGAGAGAAAGAGACATAGAGGTAAGAAGCAGAGAGTGAAAGATGAGAGAAAAGAGAGAGAGGAGAGAGAGAAAAAGAGAGATAGAGGAGAGAGAGAAAAAGAGAGAGAGGAGAGAGAGAGAAAGAGAGAGAGGAGAGAGAGACAGAGAGAGAGGAGAGAGAAGAGAGAGAAAAGGAGAGATAGAGGAGAGAGAGAGGAGAGAGGAGAGAGAAAGGAGAGAGAGGAGAGAGGGAGAGAGAGGAGAGAGGGAGAGAGGAGAGAGGAGAGAGAGAGAGAGAGAGAGAGAGAGAGAGAGAGAGCGAGAGAGAGAGGAGAGAGAGGAGAGGAGAGAGAGGCAGATTTCCCTGGTCAAGGAAGGATGCTCTTTGCTGCCTCAGTTTGTTCGAGTTACTGCTGACGTGAGAGCCCTGGTAACTGGCCAGACGTCTCCTAGCGACAGGGTCTCCTTCCCGGCAACAGAGAAGCTCTTCCTAGCAACTGCAGCCTTTTGGTCCCTAACCTGGCCTCCCTGTGGGAGTTTCGACAGAGGCTGTATGAACATCAGCTCGATCTGATTAGGAGCAGAAAGGATTCTCCACTAATCTATAGACTCCCAGTCCAGAGCTGATCCTGAGCAGACAGCTTCAGGCTTAAGGCAGACTCGGGGCCTTTTGAAACTCTATGTTTATATGAACCGTGCTCAAGCTTACCATGAACGTTCCGGAGCCCAACTGAAGCCCGGGAGCATGTGTTTCGTTATCAACAAATGTCACTTCATGCAAGTAGGTGGATTATTTTCATCCTGGGTCTCCCCCTCTCCTCTTGGTATCCAGCTGGGGTGCAGGAAGAGACTTTTCCCTGAAGTAGTTGTTGGGCCTGTCTAGAGGGAAGTCTGTCCAGCTCTGAAACATTTGCAGGTGGTTGTGGTTTGTTTTTACCCGAGCCTTCTATTAGAGCTGGAAGGGTGTGAGGGGCATCCTACTTGGATTGCTTACCCAGCTTGGAATTTCTGGGCATTTTCTCAGTCTCACGGACCAGGGGCTTATTGAGCTCCTGGAGAGAACAGAAGCACAGACCGATGATGTCAGAATTGTTAGAATCATTCAGCCTCCTGTGGCATATTATGGCCAATAAGTAAAGCTGGTGATTATGCTTACGTGGAAGGGTAAGAAAAACAATCATAACAAGAAATTACATTCTAATGACACTTTTAGCTTTTCAAATAATTTTCCCATAATACCAACAACAAACTGCATTTCTATGATGCTTTAACATTTCCTAAGTGTTTTATGAGGCATCATCCTATTTGAACTTCTCAACCACTATTGGGCAGATCCTAAGAGGAGGAATGTAAGACGTCAGATCTGTTGTCTTCAGTATATTAAAGGAGTTATGATATGTGAGAAAACACATGTAAAATGCTTTGCAAACCAAACCTTCAAACACTATATAAATGTTAGCTATCATTATTGACCTCATTTGATAAGTGAGGAAACTGCAGCTCGGGGGCGGGGTTGATGACTTGTCCATGGTCTTCTGGAATCCAGGTCCAACTCTAGCTTTTCTTGCTTTGCCTAATAATCATAAGGGGTAGGTAGGGTGACTCTTACTGACGAATGAGGAAACCAAGTCCCAGAGAGGAGGTAACTTTGAATCAGCATTTTCTCAAAGGGTGGTCAGAGGGACTGTTGGAAGCCCCAAAATCCCTTCAAGGGGTTCATGATAGCATTATTTTCTTTTTTTAATCATGATATAACTATTTTAAGATAATATTTAATTTTTCTCTAAAAAAATTCCAAAACTATTTTTTATAATAATACTAAGGCTTTAAAATTTCCAGTATGGTAAATATCAATACATATAACCCACAGTATTAAAAGCCCTTTGGAGGAGCCCTCAAATAATTTTGAATGGTGTTAAAAAGAGGTTCTGAGACCAAAAAATTTGAGAACTGCTCTTTTAGATCACCCAGGGAATTATGCCTTGGGTTAGGATTTAGTAAATTTTTAAAATTAGAACTAAAAGCATGAAATCATAGTAACTCACATTTATAAAGCACTTTAAAAAAATCCACCCTTGGGCCTCCCAATAACTATTGGCAGCAGATAATACAACCATAATAATTTTCATTTTATACACGATGAAACGGGAGCTTGGAGGATTGAAGATTGGCCCCAGGTCACACAGCTAGGTAGTTTCTGAGGGCAAATTTGAACTCAAATCTTCCTGATTCCATGTCTAATGCAATGCAAGTCCGCTACATCATGAAATATGTGTTTGGTCATATCGTTGTGGGTGAAAAAGATCCTTCTCCTGGTGTATTAAGTTGCTTAGCCTAGACTGTTTAGGTTGTATACACATATAAATATGCGTATACATATTATAGACATGCTATTGTTAATCTGTACTAGATATCATGTTATTCCATTGAAAAGGTACCACTTAGTCATGAATTGGGATACTTATGTAGAGGTTTTCATAGGGACTAGAATAGAATAGATTTTAATTTCCTCAACTGAAGCTGTATCCACAGTTTGGGCCATTAAAAGAATTATTTAGATAGTTGGTTTCAAATTCAAATAGAAAAAGCGGTCCACTAACCTGTACAGAAGGATTCCGGGAGGCCTCAAATTTACTTAGAAAACTACATTTTAACATTATCTATATTTTATTGTATTTTTATTTATTTTGTTAAGTATTTCCCAATTATATTTTAAACTGGTTCGTACTGCATTCAGAGGTGTTGCAGGCTACATGCTAATAATTAGGGTGATTATAATCTAGACTATTTAGAATAAAATAATATTTCAGGAAAAATTTAGATAATTAAAGAAGAGAATGATTTATAGGCAGAGGTCTGATGGAACCAGCTTGGCAACTTCAGAAAGAGCTGACTGTTAAATTTTCAGTGTAATCATTTCCACCTCAGAAATCAACAAGCTATCAATCAGGCTATTTATTGTTTTGTTGATTTCCAGACTTAAGAAAGTGATTAAGAAAATATTAATAACGCAAATAATACTTAAAAGTATGCCCTACACTTTCAGAGAGCTGGTAGATAGACATTAACTAGCACATCTCTGGTCATAGACTTTTAATCATCCAGATAATTGTCCAAACTCTCCACTTCACTTTGTGCTGTGTAGACACAGGGTTGGTCATGCCTCCTTTTCTAGACCAAAGACTCCAAACTTCTGGAGTTGTGTTGCACTATTAGATTTTTGCCTTTCTTTGAATACTTACCTCCCTAAAGTACTGGCCTTTTAAAAAGATAAAAATGAATTAACATTAATTTTGTTTGGAGATATTCTTGAGAATTATTGACACCCTTTATGATATGGAAGCAATGGGTTTAATGCAAAGAGTTCTGGGTTTTGGAGGATCTGGATTTGAATCTTGACTGATTTACATTCTGTTCTTGGTTAATTTCCTCATCTTAGAAGATGTTAGGGAGTTGGATTAATGAATATCTAAGGTCTCCTTCAGCTAGGTGGCATAATGATAGAGTGTTGGACTTGTCCTCAGGAAGACCTGAGTTCAAATATGACCTCAGACACTGACTGTGTGACCTTGGGCAAGTTGCTTAACCTGTTTGTCTCAGTTTTCTAATCTGTAAAATGAGCCTCTTGAAAATAAGTCCTTCTGATTCCAAGTCTACCGCTCTAGTAAATGATTATTGCTCCAAGTTCATGTTTTCCTTGTATTGCTTGCTTGAGAAGCATTTTTTTTAAATGTGGTGAATGAAATTGAATTTTTGCATTGAATGCTGCCATCCTTACAAATCTTCAGTTAGCACTTTTCCCTTTCTCTGCTCTCTTCTTGGGGTTTCCACAGTGTTCTGCTGGATAGCTGTCTGGTGGATGTTGCTGACTCCAACTGGAGTGAAGTAGGAGGGATCGAGGTCCAAGAGTCTTCCCTACAGGTACAAAGTTCTTCCATGTTTGTATTTACTAAATATGCCCCTTGGGCCAAGACAGTTAGACCAGGTTGGAGTAGAAAAGC
>CM053769.1:120459006-120474114 GCA_028658325.1 Potorous gilbertii
TCACCTTCCTCTCTAGCCCTCCCCTCTAGATGGGGGACCTTTGATCCATTGGGCTGCTTAAATTGTGGGCCACCCATGGAGGAGCTGGGTATAAGGCAATGAGTTTTAGGTGAAAATTGGAACCAGAGCTAAGATGAGAGAAACACAAGAGGCTCCATGTTTCATGTACAAGCCATTTTCCTTAGGGCTAAATCTTAATTCCCACTAAGAGTCACAGCTTGAGAATTATCCCCTGATTGCAAAGTCGGCCTCTTCGTGTAGTACTGAGACAGCCCTTGAAGAAAGTCCGTTATTTCTCCTACGGGAAGCTCACAATTCTGCCTTGTGTTTGGAGAGAGTTTCCTGCTCTATAAAAAGATGGGCCACAAGAGCATAGAGTCATAGATTTAGATCTGCAAGGGATCCCAAAGGGTTAATTATTCAACTGTATTATTTTTCAGATCAAGAAAGTGTCACTTTCTGTGACTTTCTCAGGGGGCATTTAGGTGGCACCATGGATAGAATGCCAGGCCTGGAGTTAGGAAGACTCACCTTCCTGAGTTCAAATTCAGCTTCAAATGCTTGCTAGCTGTGTGTCCCTGGGCAAGTCACTTAACCCTGGTTGACTCAGTTTCCTGATTTGTCAAATGAGCTGGAGAAGGAAATGGCAAATCACTCCAGTATCTTTGCCAAAGAAAACGCCAAATGGGGTCATGAAGAGTAGGACATGACTGAAAATGAGTGAACAATGAAAAAATTATTTACTCAGGGTCACACATTAAGAAAATGGTAAATTTGGGAAGTGAGCAAGTGAAGGATAAGGTTGTAAATTCAAGTCCATTCAAACCTCAGTGAAAAACCTACTATGCACAGGAATTCATTTCACAAAAGGCAGGCATTTGGGCCATTGGAGGGAGTACCCAGATCAGTGAAATCATAACTCCATCAAAATTGCAATTGCTAGGCAGACAAAACAGAAGTCTTGGATTCAGATCTCAGTTCTGACATTCACAATCTATAGAACTTTAGACCGGGAACCTCTCTAGGGCTTGGTTTCTGTAGCATCAAAATAAGATGTTTAAATCATTTGCCTTCTAAATTTCTTTCTGGCTGTAAGTCCTATGATCTTATGAAGACGGTTCCTACCTTAAGAAGCATACAGTCTATGGGGGGGTTGGAGGAGTGGTGGAGGTAGGGATATGACATTTACAAAAATATAGCAGATAAATTGAGGAAGAGAGAGTTCTAACAGTCAGGAAGTGTCAGGGAAGGTTTCGAGGAGAAGATGGCATTTGAACTGAGGCTAAAGAGGCAAGGATTCTAAGTTGGAATCACAAGGACATTGAACCAGATGAGAACTTTCAAAGTCTCTGATCCAACTGACTCATTTGACAGAGGAGGAAACTGAGGCCCGGATTGGGGAAGTATCTTGCTAAGGGTCATATATCTGATGAAGAAGAGAGCCAGGATTTGAACCCAAGTCCTGTGTTCCCAAACCCACTGTTCCTTCCAATTGGAAAGGCCACTAATTGGGGTTGAATTCTAGAATAAATGGAAATCCATTGGAGATTTCTTAGCAGGGGAGCAGCAAGGACCAAGTGGCACTTTAGGAAAACTGGTCTGGTAGCAATTTGTAGGGTGAATTAGAGGGAGGAAGGCTTAGTGGACATTAACTCTACCCCCAAAAATCAATCAATAAACATTTGTTAAGCACCTACTATGTTCCAGGCACTGTGCTAAGTGCTGGGGATATAAAACAAGGCAAAAAACAGTCCCTACCCTTAAGGAGCCCACATCTAATGGGATAGACAACAAGCAAATGACTATATACAAGTAAGCTATATTGAAGATAAAAAGGAAATAAGATGCTAGAATTAGTCTTATAGAAGGTGAGATTTTAGGTGGGAGTTAAAGGCAGCCAGGGAAGTTGCAAGGGAGAGCAGAGGAGGGAGAGCATTCCAGGCATGGAGGATGGCCAGAAAAGATGACTTTGTTCTTGTTCATGGAACAGACAACAGACTAGTGTCACTGGATTGAAGAGTATATTTTAGGGAGGAAGGTGTAAAGAAGACTGGAAAAGTAAGGTGGCGTTAGTTTATGAAGGGTTTTGAAAGCCAAACAGGATTTTGTATTTGATCTTGGAGCTAACAGGGAGCCATTGGATTTGTTGAGTAGAAGGGTGCAATAGTCAGACCTGCCCTTTAAGAAAATCACTTTGGTTACTGACTGGAGGATTGGAGCAAGAAGACCATATAGGAGGCCATTGCAGTTGCCCAGGGCTGAAACTGGGTTTTGTAAATGGAGAGAAGGGTCATATGTTGTAGAGAGAGAAAAAAGCAATAAAATTTAAACTGATTGGAATAGAGGATGATACTGTTATCTCAGATTAGGGTGACTGGAAAGATGGTGCTACTCTTGACAAAACTAGGGCAATTCCGAAGAATGGTGATTTTGGGGGGAAAGATGATGAGGTCTGTATTGGATATGTTGAGTTTGAGATGCTAAGGGACATCCCATGAAATGTCCAATATGTAAGTGAGTGATATAGGATTGGAGCTCAAGAGAGAGACTAGGGTTGAATAGGCTGTCAAATGCTACAGAGAGGTTGAGAAGCATGAGGACTGACAACAGGCCATTAGATTTGACAATTAAGAAGAGATCATTGATAATTTTAGAAAAGACAATTTCATTTGAGTGATGAAATCAGATGTTAGATTGTAGAGAGTTTAGTAGGAGTAAGAGGAATGAAAGTGGAATTATTACTAAATGTAGATGGCTTTTTCAAGGATCTTGATCAATAAAGGGAGAATAGACAAAGATGGTGGGAATGGTAGGGTTTATTGAAGTTGCTTTTTTTAAGGCCAAAATTAACTATCCCTCCAAATTTTGGTTTTGAGGGTAACAGGGAAGGAACAAATAGCTAGCTATTTAAGATTACAGAGTACGAGCGAGAGAGTCATAGTTGGGTCAATCAACTGGGGAAGACAGGAGATGGGATCAAGTGTGCCTGTAGAGAGATTGACCTTGATGAGAAGAAGGACCACTTCTTCATCAAAGATTAAAGGAAGAAATGGTCAAGGATGATATCAAAGGTAGATTTCCTGTTTCTTTCCAAGAAAAAAGAAAAGTTGTCTTTATTTTTGTTTTGTCTTCCTGTACAATTTTATATAGCTGCCCAAGCAGCCGCAGAATAACATTTCCCCTGAAAATCTGATTTTCACTGAATGTGGGAAGTATAGTATAGATATTTCCATGGGCCTGCCCTTTGAGTAGTTTCTTCCCCTTCCTCTCAGTTCTGTAGAGAAGATTCCCTTTCAGCTGGAAGGATTGGATCTTGTAGGTTTGGGTTTCAACACCATCTGCTGACCTATGAAAGCTTTGCTGAGGAGACCTTCTGTTCCTGTAGGTGGTTATAATGGACAGCACCAATAATGAGGGAAATTGGAATGAAAGGTATGGAATGACATGCTCCCCAATCTTAGCTGGCATATATCCCCTTAGTTGGTGGGTTACAATATTCTTCTTCTGACCATATTTTATAATCAGTTATTAGAGCTTTAACTCGGGTGAAGTGAGAAGAGTGACTGCCCTGAGAGATACTTCCAGGACTAGGGCGTCACATTTGGTAACTGTTCACATGAAAACAAGTTACCATTCCATCACCTAGCAAAATTCTGTAGACAGAAAATTTCAGAGTCAGAAAGGAGATCAGAGGCTTTTGAGTACAAACACCATATTTCATTGAGAATATCCTTCTCTGACATGGCCAAAAAATGATCCTTCAACATCTGCTCAAAGACCTCTGGTGAAGGAGAACTCATTGCAACCTGAGGAAACACATTCTGCTTTTGGGAGGTTTTAATTTTTAAGTTGTTCTTTACATTTGGCCTCACTTGTGGCTTCCACCCATTTTTCCAAATCTGTGCTTGGGGCCAAGCAAACACACGTAGCACATTGTGGGCACTGAATCAGTGCTTAATTGATCATGCCCCTCTGAAGTCTCCCTTCTTCTGAAGTAAGCATCCAGATTTCTTCAACTGCTCCCTCGTAGGGTAAGGACTTAGAGCCCACCATCATCCTGGATGTCTTTCTCTGGATTTTCTCCAGCTTGTTCATGTCCTTCCTAAAATGTGATGTCCAGAACTAGACATGACACCTAGATGTGGTCTGATGAGGGCAAAATACAGTGGGTCTCTCACTACCCTAGTTAAACCTTTCCTAATGTAGTCCAATATCACATTAGTTTTCTTGACTTTATATCCCACTGTCGACTCATAGCTTACAGTCCAGTAGTACTCCCATATCTCTTTCAAACAAACTGATGTCTAACCATGCTTTTTCCTCATGTTGTAATTATGATGCTGATTTTTAAACTCATATTTAAATCTTTAAATTTCATCTTATTAGATTCAACCCAATGTACTGGTCTCTCTAGATCTTTTTGGATTCTGACACTGTCATTTAGTAAGTCAGCTATCCTTCCAAACTTTGTGCCCTCTGCAAATCTGATACCTGTGACATCTATGCTTTTAGAACAGACAATAACCATGTCAAATAGCACAAGGTCAAGTACAGATTCCTGGGGCATGCCACTGGACAGATGACACCAAGCCATTAATGATCATTCTGTGTCTAGCTACCCAACTGCTTCCAAATCCACCTAGATATTTTGTTATCTAAATTGGACCTTTCCATCTTGTCCATAAGAATATCATGAAATACCTAGTAATAATTGTAGGTAAGCTATATCTGTATGAGAGGCAGTGTTATGTAATGATTAGAGAGCTCTCCTCAAAGTCAGGAAGACCAGGTTCAAATCCTTCCCCTGATACAAATTGGGCAAGTAAATTAACCTCTCAGTATCCTAGATAATTCTCAGTACTCTAGGTGTTAGCTTGCATTGATAGAGGGAGTTTCATCACCAATAACTCCCCAGTCTCCATCTCTATCCCTATAGCACTATCCTGATCCACCAATCTAGTCATCAAAAAAGGGAATGAGGTTGGATGTGTTGCTTTTGGTGAAGCCATGTTGGTTCTTTGTGATCACTACTTCTTTCAATTTAAAACCAACCATTCCTTTAATAATACATTTTGGAATTTTTCAGCAATTCTTTTTCTGTTGTTTATTTTAGTAAGAAGAATGACCTTTTAAACTGCAAGGGAGAGAACAAAAATGCTATGTTTTGATACCCATGATTGATAGGGAAATGGTGAGAAAGCACCAACAGCCCCTGAGGAGTTCAAGACATCCAGACCAAATAACTACATCACAGGTTGCTGGAAAGATCATCAGATATGATTCCTGAGAGATTGTCATTGAATTCTAAAAACTGTGAAGAAAGAGAGAGAGAGATACTGTGAAACCAGAGAAAATCAGACAGCACCTGAATGTTTTAAAAAGAGAGGAGAGTGGAACTATAGACTGTAGACCAGGGGGCTGGACTCGAATTCCTGGAAAAATTCTCTCCTCTAGACTCAATTCCCTCAACAGAGATTCTCATGTGGTGTAGTATCCAGGTTCCTTACCTTCCTGCTTACCCTCTTGTAGTTACCCTCCAGTTTATTAATGTTTTCCCTAAAATATAACATACAGGACTAAACACAAAGCTCCTGACTAGTATCAAGTATAGTAGGATTATTGCCTCCTTCATTCTGTGCATAGTGTTCCTTCTAATTTTGTCTAGGTTTTTTGACTGTCATATAACACTGTTGTATGTGTAAGCTTATTGTCACTTAAACCCCCACATCTTTTTTCATATAAACTATGTCTATTTGCAACCCTTCCATCTTATTCTTGTGTAATTGATTATTCTACCCTAGTCTGGAAATCAGGTCAGATACACAGACACACAGACACAGACACAGACACAGACACACACTCAGACACACCCAGACACACCCAGACACACACACACACACACACACACACACACACACACACACACGACTCATTCTTTTTTTCTCATTGTTCTTCAATGCCCAGACCCTCAACTACATCCCAGTCCAGCCTGCTCCATTTCCAAGGGAAGTAGTGAGGAATTTTACACTTCTTTGTGTCCCATGGTCAAAAGGATAAACTCAACCACCATTTAGGTCACTGTCATCAGTGACAGCTGTGTGCTCCCCATACTGAATGGAGCAGTGAAGGGGTGGAGAAGGGTATAATAAGATTTGACCTTCAGAACCATCAAATCTTCAGTATAAAAATTGCTTTATAATTAGGTTTTGCTGCTCAGTATTTGGCTTGTTTAACTCAACAATCTTTATTGAACGCTGACTGTGTTCCCTGCCAAGCCTTTGCTAATCCCTATGGGAGATACCAGAGGAACAAGAGACAGGGTTCCCAGCTTTTGGGGATCTTCCAATCTGGCTTGGATGACAAAGCACCCAATGCTTGATTCACTTGGGGAAACATACAAGATGCGAACAAAGGCTCCACTGCATTATAATGTAAACCCCTGATAATTAGGGATTGTTCCACTCTGGTGTTTGTATCCTGGGATCCCAGCACAGTCCCCAGAGTATACTAAATTCTGAATAAGTGCTTGTGGATTGATTGACCATATGAAAACAACAACAAGACTTTAAAGAGTGAACTTTGTAATGACCAGAGCTGTCCAACAATGGAATGAGAGGCAGAGGCTTAATAAATGTTTCTTGATTGATAAGAAAGTTGTCTCCATATGACTCAAATGCTCAAGCAGAGAGAATGGGGAAGCATTTGTTGTCAAGAGTATTTCCTAATAAGGTAGGGGGCTGGGTGAGGTCCCTTCTAATTCTGAGATCCTATGATTTTTTTTGGCTTTTTTTTTTTTTTGTGGCTATATGAGTCTAAGATGCTTGCCTGGAGGGAAAGTGGCTCAGGGCTACTTGGGTTCTATGGCTGGTTACTAATGCCCAGATAGTTCTTTTCGTATAAATTTTGGGGAAGAGAATTCAATTTAATTCATTCTAACCAACATTTATTAAGTACAAGTAAAAACAATCCTTGCTCTCAAGGAGTCTATAGTCTAATGGAAGAGACATCTAAATAACTACATAACATACAAAAGATACAGGATAAATTGGGAGTGGTCTCAGGGGAAGTCATTAAGATTGAGGATGATTAGGAAAGACTTCTTTAAAAAGTCTGGGAATTCAGGAAGTAGAAGGAAAGACATGGGGAACTAGGCATGAAGACTAGGAGTGCTGTATATTGGGGCCAAGGTGTTTGAAGTTTAGAAAGTCTTCATGAATATGAGTCCAACCAGAGTTCAGCTCTAGGAGCTCCAGCTACAGGACCATTGATGCTTTTTTGTACAAAGGGATCCCCTTGACTAGCAGCTACTACCATGTCACATCTCACATGATTCTATGTTTCTTGTTACAGTCTCTGGGGTCCTGGCCTTTGCTTGAGGCTCTGGGGCCCCTTGTGCCATGTCTAAGCAAAGACAAGATGTGGAGTTAGATCGCCTGGTCCAAGACAAGCCGCTTAGCCACAGGAACCCCCATGCTGCTGCCCAAAACATAGCTGAACATCTCCCCAATGTGCCGAGCTACAGATACCCCACCACCCGCATCCCTGTCCTCATCAACAGGAGGACTGGGATGTCGAAGCCCAGTTTCGTGAAGGAGGCAAAGAGCTCAGTCCGCCGCTTAGGTAGTATGATCTTTTCCTTGCATGGCAGCCTTACAGGGGTGGTAGTGCATGCCAGTTTTGGTACCTGCATGTTCTCGACTGGGCTTTAATTAACAGTATTGTGGCAGGTCCTTTGAATGGGACTATCTTGCCTGGAAGTGAGTGTACTCTTCATATCCATCTTGTTGAACTGATGCTTCTGTGGGGAGATGGGCAAGGTTTGTATCAGGCTCAATAAGGTGTAAAAGTTGGTGGTTTTTGTTTCTGGAAGATATACATAAAAAAGGAAAGGGATATGGAACAGGAACGAAGGTCAGTGGTCCTTTGACTGTCACCTGGTCCAGGGGTTCTTCACCATTTTTGTGGGACCCTTTTGGTAGTAATGGTGGAATTTGTAGAACCATTTTATGAATAATGAAGTGAATATAAATAAAGTAAGTGAATAATATGAGTGAATACAAGTAAAATAAGTGAATAATTAAGTGAATAAAATAAATATCTAAAATTATAAAGGAAACCAAGTACACGGACATATAGTTATCAAAATATTAAAGGAATAAACAGGTTCATGGGCTCCAAGTTAAGACCCCTTGACTATACTTTTGATCTTGTTCCTAGGTCATTGGTTTGTTCAAATCTGAAAGCCTTGTGGAAGCGAGGGAAACCTTACTCTCCCTCCCTCCCCACCCTCCATCCCAAAGCTGCTGAGGGGTTTTCACAGAATTATAATAACCACAATTCCAATTTGTCTAATTCTTCAAGTTAAAAAAACACTTTATGTTCATTATTTGATTTAATCAGAGACCTAGAGCTATAAGGGATCATAGAGGTTACCCAGTCCAACCTTCTCATTTTACAAATGAGGGAACTGAGGTCCAGAAGGGAAAAGGACTTGCCCAAAGTTATATAAAGAGCCAATCACAAAGTCATAGATTTAAAGGTGAGTTCACTCCAACCTTTTTATTTTGCACACAAGGAACCTAAACCCCAGAGTCATTAGGTGACTTACCTATGGTCACATAGCTAGTAAGTACCAAAAGGGGGATCTAAACCCAGGTCTACCTGACTCCAGTCCTGGTGCTCTGTCCATTACACCACCAACCCAGGTCCTCTGACTCCAAATCCAACATTCTTTCTACTGGGGAGTCTGTGAGTTGGGTCTTGGGTAGAACATCAAGGATATAATAGAAATTAAAAAGGAATTTTCTAACTGTAAGTCAGATAGTTGGCTGAAGCCAAGGACTTTGAGTAGGCACCTTACTTAGCATAGGACCATCTGTTGTTTTTTCTGGCTGTATTCTGGCTAGCTTGAACCTCATTGGTCTTTCTTTACTTAAACCTAGGACTGACAGAAGTTATCTTAAGCTTGTGATTCAAGAGGTTCCACAATTTCAACATACATTAAGCACCTACTATTGTTTTCTGACTTCAGTTTACAAAAAGAGATATAGCCAAGACCTTGCCCTCAAGCACCTTAAATCTAGAATGGGGAATGGGGGAATACACACACACACATTACATATACATACATATATATATATATATATATATGTATATATATATATATATATATATATATATATATATATATATATATATATATATATATATATACATACATACATACACATACAGATATCTGTGATGATAGGGAGAACAAGTTAAATACAAAGGAGATATTTAGGCAGAGTATAAGGAGAAATTGGGGGTGGGGGAGATCTTTCACCTCAGGCATTAAGGAAGGCTTCACAGATGAAGTAGTTCCTGATTTGAGCCTTGAAGGAAGGAACTTCCAACAGATAGAAAGGGATGGTTTACACTATTCAAAAATTCCTCCAAAAAATCTTGTCCATGGCTGCCTGAAATGATCACCATTAATGACACATTAATCAACACCCCCTAGTGTGAACGATTTAGATGAATCATCTAAATGATGCTGTGACTCTCCACAATGGGAGGGGCTGGATATCATGAGAGATCTTCTGATGTAGAAATAGAGAGAAGTATTAAAAGGGAGAAAGGGGGCCAGAAATGAGAAGCAGAGTTTACTAACCCCAAACATCAAGACTCTAGGTTTTGACTGAGGTTCAGCCCAGTTACCGCCTTTGGTTCACCTGACGGATGTGTTGGCAGGAGTGTGTTTGCTGAATGTGACTCCATTCCAGAGAGCTGGGCACACTGCTTTCTCACTGACAACACCCAGCACTTTGAAACATTTTGAGCTCAGGGAAATTTGCAGATGAAATCCAAGGGAGAAAACCTCCAAATTGGACTCATGGAGGCAGACCCTGGCACGACTTATTTATAAGTGGTGTGGTTGACAATCTGGACCACATCAATGAGATCCCCTTACTGGGCAGAGAGGGCTTTGAGCTCAGACATTTCCAGAGGACTTTCCAGAGGCCAATGTCTGGACCAGAGTTTCATCGAGCCAGAAAACTGATGTTTGAAGAGCAGGGAGATGACTCTGCCAGAGGGCAAAACAAAAACAAAATTTTCACAGTTTTCTCCAGGAGTAGCTCCTTTCCCCAACCAATAATTAGTGAGGCCCTGGGGGCTCTGCTGAGTGACTCCATTGGGATCCCTTTTCTCTCTGTTAATATTTTTTCTTCTCCTTCTCCTCCTCTCCAAGTGCCTGCCACAAGAGATCACCCAGCTGTGAAAGTTGAAGATGCTGACGCTGAGAGCAAACCCCTCCAGGAGGAGGAAAAGCCCCCAAGTCCAGTGTTACCACCAGCATCGCCAGCTAAATCAGAAACCCTCACTGTGCCTGGTCAGGCTCTGGGAACCAGGTAATGGATGACCTGCAGCCAGGCATTTCTATTTTTCTTCCCATTGCTTTGCTTTGTGAGAGCCTCTCAACATTCCTCTGAAGTCAGTAGGGCAGGGAATATTATTCCCATTTGATAGGTGAGAAAACTGAGGCATACTTAGGATCAGGGACTTGGCCAGGATTTCACAGTTAAAGACTAGAACTTGAGTTTGGTGCTCAAGTGACATGTTGACATACAGGATAGCCTCGTGCTTGAATCGGTGGAGAAAGAGCTTTGGGTTTGGGGTCAGAAGACTTGTATTCAAATCCAGCTCTGCTACTTGTGACCTACATGACCCAGGTCAAGTCACTAAACACCTCCCTCATCTATAAAATAAGGGGGTTTTAGACTAGATGTCCTCTAAATCTATGAACCAATGATGGATGGCATTTGGCATCTTACCCCCCGGGATGTTTGGGAATTCACCTAGTGATCTGAGAGCCAGCCCACCCCCTTCCAGAAGGAAAACCAATACCAACCTGACCAAAAGCTCAGCTTCTGGTGTATTTCTCCCCCAGTCCTATAGGAATCACATAGGACCTCTCCAATTTTCAAAAACTTGACCTTTTGAGAGCTCCATGCAGGAGCCTGGGGACTTGTGACTTGCTGGGCAGAAGGAGAGAGGGAGGGAGGGAGGGAGAGAAACACAAACATACACACAGATGGAAACAGAGGAACAGAGACACAGAGTTAGTGAGAGACAAGGAGAGACAGAGACATAGATGGGGGAGAGAGGGAGAGGGAAAAGGAGGAGGGAGAGACAGAGAAACACAGAGGGAGAGAGGAGAGAGAGAGGGAGGAGAAAGAGGGAGTGGAGAGAGAGGGAGGAGAGAGAGAGGGAGGAGAGAGAGGAGAGAGAGAGGAGAGAGGGGAGAGAGAGAGAGAGAGAGAGAGAGAGAGAGAGAGAGAGAGAGAGAGAGAGAGAGCAGAGAGGGAGAGAGAAACAAATGAACATTATTGAGTCTTAGGAATGTTGGTGGCCTGCATTTCCTTTCTCTCCCATCATGGGCAAACCTCACCACAGCACTGCTTTATCAACCTCAAATCATCTTTGAGTTCTGTCACTTGAAAGGGGATGGGAGATTTTTCCTTTCTTCTCAGGACTCGGAGACCACCCATCCTGAAGAAACAGATGTCCCTCCCCTATCCTGCTGGGAAATTGATTTGAAGTGAAAATATGCCTGAAGACCTTCCTAGGAAAGCTTTTCCTCTGAATAGCCGGCAGCAGATTGGGGGGGCGCCATTGAGGGAGGGTCAGGGGGCTGGCACAGTATGGTTTCTCTTTTTTCCTACCTCTCCTGAACAAAGGTTCTCCAGTGACAATGCAATCTCGGCCAAAGGCTCAGTTGGCTCTGTCTGCCAAACAGCAGAGATTAGGGACTCAGTTTGCTAACTGGGAGCAGACAGTAAAACCAGGGGTGCTGAACTAGCACCGGGGGGAGGCAGAGGGTGGACCCTGAAGACAGGATTTCTCAGCCTCTTGAGGCAGGGAGCAGAATGCTGAACTACTGGTCCCTCACAGGGTTGGTGTGAGGAAAATTCCAAATAAATGCCAAGTGTCACCATCATCACTGTCACTCTGGGTTTCAGATACATAGCTCTTAAAGAGGGATGTGTCCGGACCTCCCGAAGAAGGAAAGCAGGAGATGAAGTGTATTATAATGAAAAGAAATTGGATTTGGCTCCTCTCTGCCAATTATTATCTGGGTGACCTTTGGAACTCACTTATGCTCTTTGGAACATGCTCAGTTTCCTAGTCTGTAAAGTAAGGAGTTTGAATTAAATGGCCTCTAAGGTTCCTCCTAGCACTCAATTCTATGAACTTAATTCAGAGACAGTTTTCTCCAGGAGGGGCTGGAGTCGGTAGGTTGGGCAGGTGGGTTATGTTGGTCAGGGATGGAACAAAAATTGGAGAACTTGGATGAGGTAAAAAAGCTGAAGAAATCCCCAGTCCTGATGAATGGAATGAGGTGGTGGGGGGGACAGGGCAATCACTTCCTTTCATCTCATGGCCATTGTACCCCCTCTCCCCCAAGCTTTCAGGTTCTTGGGAAGGTTATACGACTTCTGATGCTCTTGTTTACTCCTGACAGTGTGAGCTCCTGGACCACAGGACAGACTTCGGCCTTTTTGTATTCCCATGGTACTCAGCACAGTGTCTGGCACACAACAGGTGTGTCAGGCTAGGAGAAAAGACCAGATCTCACTGAGTCACAATGGCCATTTAGGGGTTGGTCCTCCCTCTCTTCCTTTATCCCTCCCTTTCTCTCTCCCTCTCTCCTTTCCTCCTTCTCTCCTCCTTCCTTCCTTCCTTCCTTTCACAGTGGGTGAAATCCAAAGACAAATAAGACATAATTCTCTGCCTTTGAGAAACTTAGATCCTCAAGGCAGATATGGGGATGAATGGAGCTTAAAGTGAGAAAGAAAACTGGGTGTCTTAGATGGGACACCATCTTTTCAATTAGAGAATAAAGGAAGTGAATTGGGTCTTCCAGTATCCCTTGGTAAGTGAAAGGCAGCAGGATGGTTTCAGAACTTCCTGACACAACTAACAGGGCTCCTCCTCCTCCTTCCCAACACTGATGAAAGAAAGAAGAGATTGGCTTAGTGAATGAACTGAGGTCTAAGAATCAAGTCAGGCTTCTCTGAGTCAGACATTCTGTGTTCTATGGACACTTAGAGCTCTGAGTTCTGACATTCTGTGGTCTAAGCTATGTTCTAAGTTTGTCTAAGCTGGAAAGTTCTGACATTTTGTGTTCTAAGGATCCTCCCAGTTCTGCCATTCTTTCATCTGAGTGTCTATAAGCTAAGCTCTAAGTTCTAAGTATCTATAAAACTGGAAAACTCTTAACATTTTATGTTCTAAGGACCTTTCCACCTCTGACATTTTGAGTGCTAAGGACCCTTTCAGCTCTGATCATCTGTGTTCTAAGGCTCTCTCTGTTCTAACATCCTACATTCTAGGGATCCTTGCAGCTATGAGATTTTGTGCTTTAAGGTCCCTCCCACTCAGCATGCTATGTTACAAGGGTCCTTTTATCTCTGACATTCTCAATCAATCAATAATCATTTATGAAATGCCTACTATGTGCCAGATACTGTGCTAAGTTCTGGGGATACAAAAAGAAGCAAAAGACACTCCCTGCATATACAAAACAAGATACATACAAAATAAATAGGAGATAATTAACAAAAAGAAGACATTGGAAGTAAGAGAAATTGTACAAGAAGGGAGGATTTTTATTGTTCATTCATTTCAGTGACGTCTTATTCTTTGTGATTCCATTTGTGGTTTTCTTAGCAAAGATACTAGAGTGTTTTGCAATTTCTTTCTCCAGCTCATTTGACAGATGAGGAAATTGAGGCAATTGGTTAAGTGACTTACCCAGGGTCACATAGCTAATAAGTGATCTGAGGCTGGATTTGAACTCAGGTCTGCCTGATCCCAAGCCTGGTGCTCTATCCAGTGAACCACCTAGATGCTCATGGGATCTTTAGTTGGGACCTAAAAGAATCCAGAGAGGTCAGTAGTGGGAGAGGTAAAGGGAGAACATTTCAGAGTTAGAGGTTTGAATAATCTTCAATTTTTTAAAAACTCTTCTTGCACACCCTGGTCTAACTCAGTGGAGAGAATTGATTGAACAGGGTTTCTTGGTGGCACACAGCTGTTGTTGAACAAACAGGAAATGTTTTATTTTGAAAGTGTGGGGGAATTTCCAATTCCCTCTAGAGCAGTGATTCTTAATCTGGGGGCTGTGAATTTTTTCTCTTTTTTAATATTTTGGTAACTTTCAATATAGTTGATTTCTTTGTAGCCCTAAGTATTTTATTTTATAACCGTTCTTCTGAGATGTCCATAGACTTCCCCTGAGTGCCTTAGGCATTCACACCATAGAAAAGACTGAAAACCTGTGATCTCTAAGTCAGACTCAGACAAATCAGCAAAAGTAAAGAGAGGAATTGCCGGTTTTGAAGGTATTTTTGAGACAAGGTAAGATTGTTTTCCTTGCTAGATTAAATTTGTCATTGTCAACTAGACCAGAACTGGCCTCCAACCTGGGTGTGGCCAGAGCAGAACAAAACGGGTTAGAGGCAGGTGTGTCAGGGATTGAACAGAAGTTTAATTTCAGAGTGAGGAACATGATTGCAAGTGGTAGGGCTCCCTCCTAAAAAGGAGAGTTTAACATGCTAGGACAAAGACTGATCTTATACACATAAAAGACCACAAGTGGGCTGGACCACAACACAATCATTTTTTTTTTTTGTGAAACAATAGGGCTTAAGCGACTTCCCCAGGGTCACACAGGTAGCAAGCGTCAAAAGCCAGATTTCAAATCAGGTCCTCCCGACTCCAGTCAGTGTTGTATCTACTACAGCACCTAGCTGCCCCAACACAATCATTCTTTTTTTTAATTTTAATTTTCCATTTATTAACACAGTTTATAATAGATAAAACAATTCAAACTTTTGGTCAGCTGATAATTCTTTTTAAAGCATTTACAATATGGACCACAAAAGAATTTTTTTAAAAACATTAACCAACTGAGACACAAATAATATTTATGTTACTAGCTTCACAAGCTCTTGACCTAATTGTCTCCACAGTATTGCTAAGAATTAAAGGACCCTAACTTATTGCTGTTGGTCTACAGTCCTATGCTTAATAGCTTAATTTTAGACAACCCTGGATGTTCCC
>CM053769.1:120474614-120554227 GCA_028658325.1 Potorous gilbertii
GATCTCTTGAAATTTGCCTTTTAACATGTCATTGCATGGCAAATCAATCACTGACAACTGAAGGTTAGTTGGAAACTCCTCAGTTGAATAGTTAAGTGGATTTTGAAACAGGGAAATTTCTTTTGTGCTTGAATCAAGGTTGGTGAATTAGGAGGATGCTTACCCCAAGCATGTGAAGACTTCCCCCAGTAGCATGGGAGGATGACCACAACTTGTTCCAACAGCCATGAAGTCTGCTGAAGCAGGTGATGTGGAGTGTTTAGAGCTTGGTCAGATATAGAAGATGCCTTGGTCATCCATTGTATGCTAGGCCATCTCCAGCCATCTTGACTTTTGTCTTGCTACTGCACATTGATGACTGTGGACTTGAGAGTGAAGCTGATGACACTGTGCAACTGTGAGTTACTTAAATTCAATTCACAAGTCAAGACATCATCCCTTCATGCTATCAGTCTTCTTTGAAAATGAAGGACCACCACGACCACCAAACAACAAGATACAAATAAAGGAGGCTATAACTGTAGTTTGAGCTCATAAAATATTTCTGCTGCAAATTTGTGTGGGAATGGAGACCTAGCTCCTTGTTTTTACTTTTGACAGTGTGGCAAGTGCATACAATACCTTGATCTCACTTGTGATTCAAACAACGTTAGTTGTCATCAAATTGACTTTATCACAGAATGAGTTTCATATATAAGTTCTTTTTGTCTTATAATTTTAGACTGAATTCACTAAAAGACATAATCAAATTTGCAACAAAAGCTAATTTCCATAACCTTTCAGTGTTCAATAATAAAGATTAAGGGTGGTTCTTCTCATTCAGAAAAATTTCAATCTCATTCCTGACCTCAAAAAAAAATAATCATAAAACCTTCTTTTCCATTTTCTTTTCTTGTTTTGACATGATCAGTGCACACTGGTAATAAAAAATAATTTCACAGTAGGGCAATATAAGTGGCACTTGAAACCATGCAGTCATAAATGAGTCACTACAATTTGTAGGAGCTGAGCAGCAGTGAGGAGGGATGAAAAAACCACATACAGTCAGGGTTATAACTAGTCAGTGCTGCTATTACAGCTTGAAACAGCCATGGGCACCATGGAAAAGGATTAATGTATGCCAATACAACTTTATTTATGGACACCAAAATTTAAATGCCACATAATTTTCATGTGTCATGAACTATCATTTTTTCTTTGATTTTTTTCCAGCCATTTAAAAATGTAAAAGTCATTCTTAGCTTGTGGGTCCTATAAAAACAGGTGGTGACCTGAGGATCATGGTTTTCTGACCTCCGACCTGCAAAATAGACATAAAATCTTCTTGAGCTCTTACTGAGGCACAATATTCCTCTGACCTCATAGTCAGTAATCTGTTCAACCCCATTCATGGAGACCTAAGATACCATAATGGGTTACGCATGTCCTTTACCAAGAGGTTACAGCACATGTCCCTCCGAAAGGGAACAGAGCACAAACTTAACTCAATGGGAAATGCCCCAGGGGTATACTGGTGAATGTTTAGGAGGAAAATGCACAACACATTTTTAAGTTTAATCTTATTTATTAATCTTATTTCTCCATCACTTTCTCCTAGACTTTCTTAAGTCTAGATAGTCAACAAGACGATAAAATTAATCCCTGATTTGTACTATTGACCAATTTTCAAGGTGTAAATACTGAGGCTGAAAGGTTAACAATTGGCTCTTGAGAGCCAGTATCAGCTGATTCTAGCACACCCTTGGAAATACAAAACATCATTATCATCGCTACTATTGTAGAAAATCACAGAGAGTCTTTATAGAGTGTGGGTGAGTTGTTTCCCTAAAATATATTATTAATTTTAAACATCCTTTAAGGAAAAATTCTGAGTTCCTAATTTTCTCCCTTCCTCCAGCCCCTTCCCCACTCATTGAGAAGGCAAATAATATCATATCAATTTTACATGTGAAATCATGCAAAACATATTTTATACTAACCATATCATAAAAAGCAAGATAAATAAAGAAAATGAAAAAATTATATTTCAGTTTGCACTCAGAGTTTATCAGTTCTTTCTCTGGAGATGGGTAATATTTTTCATTATGAGTCCTTTGAAATTCTTTTGGATCATTGTATGTAGCTAAATCTTTCACAATTGATTGTTGTTACAATATTATTGTTACTGTATACAATGATTTCCTGGTTCTCATTTCTTGTACATTTAATCTTAATTTTATTTTTTCTCAATTCTCAAAGAATTAACATTCTTTTTTAAAAATTTTGAGTGCCATATTCTTTCCTTTCCTCCTTCCTTGAAAAGGCAAGCAATTTGCTACAGATTATACATGTGCAGCGATGCAAAATATTTCCATATTAGCCATATTGCAAAAGAAAATGCAGACCAAAAAAAAAAAACCAAACCCAAACAAAACCCAAGAATAATAAAGCAAAAAAAAAAAAAGTAGGCTTCAATCTGTATTCAGACCCCATCTGTTCTTTCTCTGGAAGTAGAAAGCATTTTCCATCTTAGCTAAGTCATTCATAGTTGATCATCACACAATATTTCCGTTACTGTGTATGATGATTTCTTGGTTCTTCTTATTTCACTTTGAATCAGTTCATATAAGTTTTCTCAGGTTTTCTGAAGTTATCCCCTTCATCATTTCTTATAGAACAATAGCATTCATCACATTCATATATTCATAACTTGTTTAGCCATTCCCTAATTGATGGGCATTTCCTCAGTTTCTAATTTCTTGCCACCACAAAAAGAGCTGCAATAAATATTTTTGTACCTATAAGTCATTTTCCTTTTCTTTGATCTCTTTGAGAAACAGACCTAGTCGTGGTATTGCTGGGTCAAAATGCATGCAATTTTATAGCCCATTGGACATCATTTCAAATTGTTCTCCCCAATGGCTGGACAAATTTACAACTCCACCAACAGAGCATTGGCGTCCTTATTTTTCCAAATCTCCTTCAGCCTTTATCATTTTCCTTTTCTGTCATGTTAGGCAATCTGATAAGTGTTAAGGGGCATCTCAGAATTGTTTTAATTTGCATTTCTCAATTTAACATTGATTTAAAGCATTTTTTCATGTGACTATTGATGGCTTTGACTGTTTTGACTAAAAACTGTTTATAGCCTTTGACCTTTTATCAATAGAGGAATGGTTCTTATTTTTAGACATTTGCTCAGTGTTCTATATATTTGACAAATGAAGCATCTATCAGAGAAACTTGCTGTAAAATTTTTTGATGTTATTTCATTGTTTATGGCACCTTTTAGCAAAATGTAGTTTCCCTGCTTGTGTCTTTTAATTAGGTCTGGTTTTGCTTTTTGCTTTGCCTGAGATCATGATTGCTACCCCTGCCTTTTTGACCTCAGTTAAAGCATAACAGATTCTACTCCAAAGAGTGTTGGGGTTTAGAGAATTTTCTTTTTTTTTTAAAATTATTAATTAATTTGTTTTCAGTTGTCTACAATTACCTCCACAAATCTTAGATTTTCTCCCCCTCCCTCCCCCTTCCCTTTCCCCTCCCTTCTCATCCCAGCCCCCCAGGTGGTGTGCAATCTTATATGGGTTCCACATATACATTCTTACTAAATACATTTTCATCTTAATCATGTTGCATGGAAGAATTAAAATGAATGGGAGAAACCATGAGAAAAAGCAAGCCAAACCAAACCAAAACGCAAGAGAAAATAGTCTGCTTCATTCTGCAATTCAACTGCATAGTTCTTTCTCTGAATGTGGAAGGCATTTTGCCTTGAGTTCATTGGGAATTTTTTAGGTCCTTGCATTGCTGTGAAGGGCTAAGCCTGCCAGAAAAATTCCTTGCACACTGTCGTTGTTGCTGCATGCAAAGTTCTCCTGGTTCTGCTTCTTTCACTCAGCATCAGCTCATATAAGTCCTTCTGAAATCTTCCTGTTCATCATTTCTTATAGCACAATAGTATTCCATTGCATTCATATGCCACAATTTGTTCAGCCATTCGCCAATTGATGGGCATACCCTCGATTTCCAGTTCTTGACCACCACAAAAAGTGCTGCTATAAATATTTTTGTACATGTGGGACCCTTTTTCATATTTATGATCTCTCTGGGATACAGTCCTAGAAGTGATATTGCTGGATCAAAAGGTATGCACATTTTAGTAGCCCTTTGAGCTATTTCCAAATTGCTCTCCAGAATGGTTGCATCAGCTCCCACCTCCGCCAGCAATGAATTAGTGTTCCAACTCTCCCACATCTTCTCCAACATTCATCATCATTCTATTTTGTCATGTTAGCCAATCTGATCGGTGTGATGTGGTACCTCAGAGTTGTTTTGATTTGCATCTCTCTAATCAAGTGATTTAGAGCATTTTTTTTTCATATGACTATAGATAGCTTTCATTTCTTCCTCTGAAAACTACCTCTTCATATCTTTTGACCATTTATCAATATGGGAATGACTCATATTCTTGTACATTTGGCTCAGTTCTCTATAAATTTTAGAAATGAGGAATGAGGCCTTTATCACAGACACCAGTTGCAAAAATTATTTCCCAGTTTTCTGCTTTCCTCCTAATCTTGGTTGCATTGGGTTTGTTTGTGCAACCACTTTTCAATTAAATGTAATCAAAAATATCCATTTTGCACTTCATAATGTTCTCTATCTCTTGTTGGGTCAAAAATTTCTCCATTCTCCATAAATATGACAAATACACTATTCCTTGCTCCCCTAATTTGTTTATAATATCAATCTTTATACCCAGATCATGTGTCCATTTGGAATTTATTCTTGTGTATAGTGTCAGGCATTGGTCTATGCCTAGTTTCCACCACATTGTTATCCAGTTTTTCCAAAAGTTTTATCAAACAACAAGTTCTTATCCCAGAACCTGGGATCCTTGGGACCCTTGGCAAATAGTAGATTGCTATATTCATTGATTACTGTGTCTTGAGTACCAAACATATTCTACTGGTCTAACCTTCTGTTTCTTAGCCAGTACCAAGTAGTTTTGATGACTGCTGCTTTATAATACAATTTGAGATCTGATAGGGCTAGGCCACCTTCCCTAGTATTTCTTTTCATTAGTTCTCTTGATATTCTTGACTTTTAGTTCTTCCAGATGAATTTTGATATTATTTTTTCTAGCACTAGAAAATAATTATCTGGTAGTTTGATTGGTATGGCATTGAATAAGTAAATTAATTTGATAGAATTGTCATTTTTATTATGTTAGCTCAGCCTACCCATGAGCAATTGATGTTTTTCCATTTACTTAGACCTGACTTTATTTGTTTGAAAAGTGGTTTGTAATTGTTTGGCAGATAGATTCCCAGATATTTTATAGTATCTACCATAGCTTTAAATAGGATTTCTCTTTCTATCTCTTGCTGTTGGGCTTTGTTGGTAATATATAGAAATGCAGATGATTTATGTGGGTTTATTTTGTAACCTGCAACTTTTCCAAAGTTGTTTATTATTTCAAGTAGTTTTTTATTTGATCCTCTGGAATTCTCTAAGTATATCATCATATCATCTGCAAAGAGGGAGAACTTAGTTTCTTCTTAACCTATTCTAATTCCTTCAATTTCTTTTTCTTCTTTTATTGCTAAAGCAAATATTTCTAGTACTTATTGAATAACGGTGGGGATAATGGACATCCTTGTTTCACCCCTGATCTTATTGGAAATACATCCAGCTTATCCCCCTTACATATAATGCTTGCTGATGGTTTTAGGTAGATATTGTTTATTATTTTATGGAAGGCTCCATTTATTCCTATGCTCTCCTGTGTTTTCAATAGGAATGGGTGTTGTATTTTGTCAAAAGCTTTTTCTGCATCTATTGAGATAATCATATGGTTTCTGTTAGTTTTGTTGTTGATATAATCAATAATGCTGATAGTTTTCCTAATATTGAACCAGCCCTGTATTCCCAGTATAAATCCTACCTGATCATAATGTATTATTCTCATGATAAGTAGCTGTATTTTTTTTCTAATATCTTATTTAAAATTTTCACATCTATATTTATTAGAGAAATTGGTCTATAATTTTCTTTTTCTGTTTTGACTCTTCCTGGTTTAGGTATCAAAACCATATTTGTATCATAAAAAGAATTTGGTAGGGTTTAGAGGATTTTCCAGGCCTCTCTGTCCTGGCATCTCAGACTCCCTGTTTCCTGTGCCCTGCCCCACCCAAAGCTGCAAACTATGGAAATACAGAAAGATCTGTCATCATTTACGTAGAAATAATTTGTCCACTCTTGGTTTCATTTTTTATTTTTGATCTCCTTTCCTTTCCTTTGCTCTTAACTGTGACAATCCTCTTTAATTATGGGCTTCATTGATCCCTGAAATGCTTGACTTCTCTACACCAACACCAATGGTTGATCTCTAGCAATCACTGAAATATGTTTTTGAAGGACTACCGTGTTTGCATATTTCCTTGGAGTAATTTTGTGGTTGTTCAGCCACATCTGAGTCTTAGTGACCTCATTTGGTGTTTTCTTGGCAAAGATACTGGAAGGATAGGTCATTCCCTTCTCTAGCTCATTTGACAGATGAGGAAACTGAGACAAACAGGGTAAAGGGACTTACCCAGTGTCACACAGCTAGGAAGTGTCTGAGGCTGGATTTGATCTCACAAAGATGAATCTTCCTGATTCCAAGCCCAGTGATCCATCCACTGTGCCATATTTGGATTAATATCCATTCTTAAAAACACAATAAACAAGATCAGCACAACACATACATGGCATGAAATCCTGCACTGAACTGACAGAGAATTAACTAAAGTGGGGGAAACCAGTGCAATCCAGTTTTCTCAGATCAGGGTCAGATGTTCTGAGTCTTCCTAGTATAAGGAAAGGGACATATGCATGACTATTGCTACCATGAAACAAAAGAATATCCAAATTACTTCTTGTGCTAATTAATTTGCACACGTAACCTCTCCGAGCCTCAGTTTTCTTATCTGCAAAATGGGTAGAATATTCCTCTTACATCTACATTCAAAAAGTTGTTGTGAGATTTAAATATGTTAATGTATGCGGAATGTTTTGTAGACCTTAAAGAGTTGCACCAATTTCAGCTATTATTTGATGATTGTTATTTAACTATCATCATCCATGTTGCTTGTTCATATATGTTTTGTTTGGACCCATAATTTCATAGGTGTAGGAAATCTATAGTGAGGAAACACCACCTATCAATACAGCTGGGAACCTACTTTGCAACTTAGGGTCTTAGAAGATTGCCTGCATGCACTAAGAGGTTTTGTATGTATGTATACATATACATACATATACAATCATACATACATATATGTGTATGTATACACACATTCACTGCACAGCACTGCCTTGGTTAATCATTCCAGGTTACTTAGAAAGCCAGTTCCCCTGCAGTACTCCACCTTGGTCTCTCCTGGGACAAGGGGGAGATCACGATCTGTTGAGATGACTGACCATGTTATCTTATCACACATTCTTGTCTGCATCATCTATCTCTTTCCACAGTCTTATCATGGCCCTGCTTTCTCACCATCCCAACACTGAAAACTTGGACTCCCTTCTGGCTTCCTTGGCCCTGAGTGGTGAGATTTTTATCTGATCTTGCTGGGGCTCAGGCCTCCACATTCCTTTCCTAGTCTCTTCTCCATGCCCTCATAAAAATACCCTCTTCCTGCTTCTCTCTGAATGAAGGTAGTTCTTCAGCCAGGACTCAATTCTCATTGCTGCTGAGAAATGTTATGGTCCCTGGCTCCTAAGAGAGAATCTATTGAGCTGAGCCTGAGATCACTCAATGGTCCAGCTCACAATGAGGATCCAGAGGGAGGTAAAAACAGAGAAGGGGAGGGGGCCTGGGCTGGACACCAGAGGAGACCTTCTTCCAAGAATCGGAGCCTGGGCCCCTAGGAATCTTTCTGCTTTCTCCACCCATTCCCTACAGACCTTTCTCTCCCCACTTCAATTTTCCCTCCTGGTGCCTTTTGGAAGATGGAAAAACTTGTTCCCAGGACAAAAGTCTCCATTGTAACAGGGAAACAATCCAGTCAGATGAAGTCAGCCTCTTACTACATTATGTGTGAAGGACCAGCAACTGGCTGCCCCTTGCAAAGCAGACTGGAACCCTTGGATCCCTGGCTTTCTACAGAGACCAAACTGTGCTTGTCCAATAGCAGAGGACAGGAAGGGGCTTGTTCTGGGTGCCCATACCCTCTACCCCAGGGAGAAGCTGAATGCAGTGTATGGTGTGGCAGGATGACCTTTTTTGACAAAGTTGAAAAATTGTGATGAACAATAATGACCCTGGAGAAGAGATAATGAAACAGTTCTAATCACAGCAGATGAATAGGGAGTCTCTAGGAGCAGGGTGTTGTACACATGATTAGCTGTGACCTTCGGGAAGCTTGTGATGAATTGTTCTTTATCGTGACGAAGAAGGGTTCATTCTGGCAGAGAGGGAAAGTAGATCTGGAAATAACAGCAATATGAAAGCAGACCAAAAAAATCAACAAAACCTATTTTAAACAATTAAAATTGCTTCCAATCCTAAAAGCCCAGCATTCTGCTTATAAGTAGGAGTTCTTAACCTGTAAACTTGGGTTTTTAAATATATATATGTATATATATATACATATATATATAATACTTCTATTTCAATAGAATTGGTTTCCTTTGTAATCCTATGTATTTTATGTATTTAAAATCGCAATTCCAAGGAGTCCATAGGTTTCCTTTCCCAGACTGCCAGAAACCAAAAAAAAAAACTTGAAAACCCCTGTTCTGTAGTAAAATTAATATCCCAAATGAAAAACACTATCTTCTGGAGCAACAAATATAAAGTTACGTTCATTAGAATTTAGTAGCATTAAAGCTATTGTGTTCTAATTCCTTATTCTACAACGGGGAATCTGTTTATGTTTAGCCTGTGTTCCAGATTCTTGACTCAAGAAGATATAGGTTCATATTATAAAGATTTCTTGATGATAAATCACCCCTCTGACTTGTTTTTGCCCCTATCCAGATAAATGGGGAATTTCTAAAGTTAAAATGTGTCTAAAGGATTCTGTTTCTAAGTGCTACCTGCAAACCCAGGCTAGGAAGAACTTTAAGACAAGAGAGCATTTCTTCAGGCCAGAAACTAACAGGAAAATGCCAGAAAGCTGTACCGGCCCACGTTCAGGTGAGCACAGCCCTATTCACCCCTCTCCTAGAACAGCTTGAGTCTCCTATGACTTCAAACAGTCAGACTCAGAGTCCTGCCCACAGAAGATCCAGAGGACCATTTTCCAAGCTTTGCACTCAGTCATCAGGGATGGAATCTCAGGGGCTTTAGAGAAATTCAAAGACTTTTCCAGGTGAGAAATCTCTACCTGGGCAGGCTAAAATGGCATTGTAAAATGGCATCTGTAAAGTTAGCCAAATAGAAGGGAAGGGTGGTTGGCATCTCTTAAGTTTCGGTGGATTACTCTTGTGGGATCAAAACTGAGCCAGCAGCTTTGGTATTATCTATTCCCTGTTCTTCACACACGCCAGCCCCACATAACAAATCTCAAGCCTAGTTATTTCTACCTTCATAACACCTTTCTTATGCCTCCCTTTTTTTCTTCAAACACAACCACCTCCACCCTGGGGCATCCATCGCCCAACGTCTGCTGGTTGGCCTCTTTGATCCATGTCTCTTCTCATTCCAATCCATTCCCGGATCTTGCTCCTTGAGAATTCTCTTCCTCCCCAGCTCTCTCTACAGATGTGCTACGTACAGGCTTGTCTTATCCACTTTGTTTCACTAAGGACAAGAGGGTATTTCTTTCACTTTCTTTAACCAATGGTTGGGGAATTTTCCATCTGGAGTGAGGCCTTCCCCCTCATGAAGAGAGCTTTACTCAGTCTAGCCCTTCTGAGGAGGTTCCAAAGACATTTATCTCTCTATTAACCAGAATATTGAATCTCAGAGGCCATCAATGACCTAAGAACAAATCCTCTCTATGACATCTCTCCCAAGTGGACATCTGGCCTCCACTTGACCTCCAATAAGGTCAGAGGATTATAGGGTAAGGGGCTTTTGAGATGGATACCTTGTGGGCAAGGAGAGCCTGGCTATGTAGGTTTTGGGGAGATAGAGCCACAGACAGACAGACAATGGTTTTTCACCGTCTTCTCATAGTGATAAAAACTGTGTCAGATATTAAGCTAATATGAACTCGACTGGTTCTAATGTTCCTGGTGCTCATATTGTGACTTGACATTGGGTCCTCTATCATGAGCTACAAAGGTTTTGTGACCTTGGCCCCATGGGCCAAGTCATTAAGCTACTAGATTCGGTTCTTCTGCAGAGGGCAGGGGAAGTCTCAGACGTTCTCATGCTGTCAGTCCTTCAAGGAGTCATTACTTCTTCTGTTCTTGTTTTGTAGTTTGCTCTCTTTTTTGCTTTATTTTTTCTTTTCCTCTTCTAATGCTGCTTACGCCAGGTTTCTTAAATCTTTAAGATCAGGGTTGTCCTCTAACAGTCTTAAAACCATTTAAATGGTAGAGGGTCCCTTAGAACAGAGGTATCAAACATGTGGTTCCTTGGGTTGCATGTAGCCCATAATACCCTTGAATACTTCCAAGCCAGATTAATGATTGGGATACATTTAACAAAATAAATGGAAATACAATAAAATATAGATATTATTAATATTTGGTTTTCTAAGTCAATACATGGCCCACATGACTTATGAATGATTTAGTGGCCCCATTTCTATCTGAGTTTGACACTACTGTTTTAGAAGACCCTTAGGACCTTGCCACCAGGGGTGGGTTGTGGTAGGAGCATTATTTCCCAGGGTCTTGCCACGTAGACTGGGCTAGATTTACCCAAGGTACTATACCACATAACCTAGGCCACTTTTTTCTTAAAAAGTCATTGAAAGATTCTTGAGATTTAATTGTTTAATTGTTTCAATTTAGAATTGTTTCTAAGGCTTGTGCAAATGAAACTACACTTTTCTAATGGCCTCAGTAGAAAAGAGCCAGGGTATGAGAAATTGCCTGCCTCTTTCTTAGGCTTCTGACCGATGGACCACCATGGTCAGCAACCAGTCAGGAAAGTTATGCCTAACTGAATCAATGCTATCTCTTTGCTGAAAGTCCTTTTCCTGCTATGGCTAAGTAAACCTCCTGTTGCTAACTACTAAATGGATCACAAATGCCTCATTTCAATTCAATAACAAACCTGAAGTACCTGACCAGTTTATGCCAGGCCTGTCTTACTACTCCCAGAGTGTCCATTTGTGGGATTCATTTCTACCCTTTACAAGGTTTTGAATGGACAGTAGCATGAGAGGCTGGTTTTGGTAGCAGGAGAGGCAACATCCAGTATTTTGAGTGGATGAGGAGATGAATGGGAGACCAGAGACTGGGGAGTCAAACAAAGTGGCTTTTGGAATCAATCATTGCCTGGGGGCTTTGGTCTAAAGAAGTGGGTCAAGTTGATCATCCCCAAAGGGCTCCAGTGACAAGTCACACATGGGGTCATCTGGAAGCAGGAAGAGGTTATCTTAGCATACTCAGTACATCCCATGTGACAAGGACCATTGATCCCTTGGAAGGGGACCTCAGAAGTCATTTAGCCCAACCCATTTTGTAGATGAGGAAAATAAGGTGGGTTAAGTGACTTGCCCAGGGTCACACAGCTAGTAATTGTCTGAGGCTGGATTTGAGCCTGGGTCTTCTTGACTCCAGCATTCTATCCATTATACCACCTAACTACTTAAACAAATAAACATAAAAAAAAAATCTCTCTTCTTCACACAAGTCCTCAGATACTTGGAGATATTTATCACAGGCTGCTCCTCCTCCTTCCTCCCTGCAATCATTTTCTATCTAGGCTAAATATCCTTAATTTCATTAACAGGTCTTTGCATGGTGTGGTCAACAGTCCCCTCACCATGCTGGTCTCATGTTCTAGGTTATCCTTTTGAAAATGTGGCATCTAGAACTGAACAGAACACTCCAGATGTCAGGTCAGAATAAACTAAATGGACAGAATGCTATGCCTAAAATCTGCAAAACCTGAGTTTCCATTTGAAAGAATTCTATAAATATAAGTCATTGTTGTAATGCTCACTAGATAATAGAGTAATGGACTCCATTTATTTTTTGTGGATCATTAATCAGGAACTTAGAGAGGCCAGGAGAGAAATAAATATATTTCTACATCTCCTACCTCCTTGGGACCCATCCTCCCACTTAAAGTCAAGTCCAGCTTTGTAATAAATTTTGAGTCAGAACGAATTAATTTTCCTTGATATCAACACCCTGAGCCAAGGAGGAGGGATTGGAAATAGAGCAGGCACCGAGTGGGAGTTTGGGACTGTTTGGGGTAAGAACTGAGGTGGCTAAAAAATGGGAAAGAGGGTGAGTAGAGGGGAATTTAGACGCGATGAATCTGAGGCAGCATTGCTGGCCCCTATGGAAGCCTCTTAGAGCTGGGGGTGAAGGGAAGGGCATGAGAGATGGAAAGAGACCTTCTCAGCTGATAACTGCTTCCCCCAGTGCAAGTGCTCCGTCAGGGCCTCCACAGCTGTGAGGGGAACAGATGAAGAGGAATGAGTCCCACGGCCACCCCTAATCATCCTCATGTTGCATGCATAGGTGTCTTGATTGGAGCTAGCAATTTTTCTTTGTAATGGAAAAGCCTTGACGTTACTTTGCCCTTAAGTTCATTCATTCATTCACTCACTCATTCATTCTTTCATCCCTCTAGATTCTACATGACTATTTTTTCCACCACCCCCAGTGAGACCCTGAGTTTCTTGCCCCTGCCCTGTTCTCCGCCACTGATCACAAGGGATGCCTGATTACCAGCACAATTAAACCCAGGGCCCCAGTGGAGTCCAGACCTGTCAGCTGTCAGAGGGAATAGGAAATGAGTGATGTCATTGCTCAGGGGATGAGGGGTGGGGGAGGGAGCCAGATAGCAAATGGAACTCAAGAGTTTCCTCAGTCACATACATGGCTGCTGGCCAAGAATCGCAATGACCAGGCGGGACTATTAGAGGAGATGTGGGAGGGAAAGGGAGAGGCATTGGGTGGGTGGGGCAGGGAGGGTCTCCTAGCTTCCAGTTCTTTCTTGGCCTTTCAGCTGGGCCCTTTTCCCTCAAATCATCACTTAGATTCTCAGGCTGAAAGCACTCCAGAGTCAGTAAGACTGGCAAGGTCAGAAATAAGTCATTCCTGACCTGGGTCTACTTATCTTCCCAGTTGTAGGAAGCAGCATTGTCCTTGTGTGACAGCTGGGAAAACCAAGGCATAGGGAAGGCTCCTAGGATCCCAGGACTTCAAGCTGCAAGGGATTTTAGAGATCATTTGGTTTTACAAATGAGGACACCAAGGTCCAGAGAGGTTAGGAATAATGTCTGACTCCCTCTCTTTTAGTCTGGTCCTGCTTAGCTCTCTGGATAAAAACTTAATCATAGCTAAGAAAGTTCACCTAATTCAACTTCTCCATTTTACAGGTGAGGAAACTGAGGCCCAGAGAGGTTAGACTATTTACCTAAGGTCACATAGATACCCCAGGCTGTCTTCAGAATTTGGGTCTTTCTAAACTCTCCCAGACTCAGTAGAGGTTTCCCTCAGCCCATGTCCATTACTAGAGCAATGTCCACCTCACGCATTCAAAGTCAGTCATTAGGTTGGGAGCTCCTTGAGAACATGGACTGTCTTTTGCCTCTGTATCCCCAGCACTAAGTAGGTGCTTAATAAATGTATATTGATTGATTGATTATGGCCTGCTTTTAGAAGTGGGGGCTGAGGAAGGAGGAGCTGTGACTTATTTCTGGAGATTTTCCCCACTTTCTTCAGGCACCCATCTTGCCCTCCATTGGACAAGTGACAATGCATTGATTCAGAACAGCTTCTTGCCACCTTGGGTCTTGACCGATAGATGGTGTAGATATGGAAGGGTTGGCATAGCCACTGCAGGATGACCCTAGGTAGACTGCTCAGCAATCAGAAAGCTAAGGGGAAGACCGAGTGGTCATCAGGACCCAGCAACAGAAGGCCACCAGTGCCCCAAGAATAGGAAGTCTGTGCCTGTTAGATCCAGATGGAGAAGCAAGTGACCCCATCAGTGGGGACAGGAAGTAGCCAGATTCCTGCCCGTGAGCAGTAGAATAGACGCTGTGTAACCACCCAACAAAAAGGCTTTTCTGACAAAGCAGTGGGGAAGATGTAAATCAGAACGGTGCCCCTGGCCTTTGCCAGCCATGAAAGGAGAATCTGTTGGTGGCCTCTGTATTTCAGAGTTCTTGGCATGAACTGTTGTTCACTGGGGCACAATGTGGGGGCCTCCTAGGCCCCCACAGCTGCCCCTGAGTGAAGAGGAATGGATGAGAGGAGGAAGGGGAGGGCCCTGTGGGAAGAAAGGGGACTTCATGCCGGAGGCAAGCACTTGGAGCAGGATCAGGGCATGGCAGGAACATCCCCTTTGCCACTTGTGACCTAGGTCAGCCTGGCCTCAGCCACAGGGTCCCTTCTGCTGAATCTTCCTGTGGGACTTTCTGTAGGGGAGAGAGAATCCTTGAGCCTCATGAATTACCAAGGAAAGTAGTAGTGGTGGGGGAGGCAAGCAGGGTTATGTGACTTACACAGGGTCACACAATTAGTGAGCATCTGAGGCTACATTTGAATTTAAGTTCTCTTGTCTCCAGGGCTTGCGCTCTACCTACTGCAGCGCCCCAGCCCTCCCAAAAGAGAGGAGAGTGGCATGGGGGGCATTTTGTGTGGTGAATATGGAGCTGGTCTAAAACATCATTTATCTGGCCATGTAGAGCTCTGTTTATGGTTGTCACCATTGTGCTTCATGACTTACTATCTTGCATCAACTCGGTAGCTGCGATGTATGTCCTATTTTAGGACTGTGGGCTTTTCGATTAGAATGTAAGTTCCTTGAGGGTAGGGATTACCTTGCCTTTTACTTTATATTCTCAGTGTCTAGAACAGAGACTGGAATGAAAGCAAGTGTTTAATAAATTCTGGTAAATTGAATGAGGTAGGCAGTGCAAAGATTCTTCCTCCCATTTTAGAGATGAGGAGCCTGAGCCTGAGTTAGTGAGATTTGCCCATAGTTAAGCTGATGGTGTCATCGGTGAGGAACGAACCCAGGTCTTTTTCCTCAAATCCAGACATTGACACTCCATGGCTTCCTTAGGCACTTCATTAACATTCATTATTTTCTAGGTGTGGGCAGAAAAAGGGGTAGAATTATAGACTCTCAGGGTTGGAAGGGATCTCAAAGACCTTATTGTACAGTTCATCTTTCAATCAACAGGCACCTTGAAGCATCTACTATGTGCTAAGCTCCAGAGATACAGTGAAAGGCCAAAACAGTCTCAGCCTTGGAGGACCTCACAGTCTAATGGGGATGACAATGTGTAAACAAACAGATTCACACAGAATGACTACTGAGCAGAAGCAAGGAAACCTTAGCAGGGGAGGCTCAGATAGATATCAGAGGGCAACAGGAAGGCTTTCTGCAGGAGGCAGCATTTGGGCTGAGCCTTGAAAGGGTCTGGGAGGAGGAAGAGCATTTCTGGGGGAAACAGAGACCAGAGATAGTGCCTTTGAGGAACAGAAGGTAGGCAGATATCACTTAATAAATGTTTTCTCTTTCTTTCTTTCTTTCTTTCTTTCTTTCTTTCTTTCTTTCTTGTCCTCTTCCTCTTTCTCCTCATCCTTCTCTTTCTTCTTTTACTCTTTCTTCTTCTCCTTATTCTTTTCCTTCTTCTTCTCTCTCTCTCTCTCTCACACACACACACACACACACACACACACAGACACACAGACACACCACATTGTGGGAAGGAGTAAAAAACTGAAAACAGGAAGAAACAAGGTTGTGAAGAGCCTAAAATGTCAAACAAGTGACATATTTGACCTTGGACATAATTGGGAACTAATGAAGCTTACTGAGTAAGCGGGTGACGTGGTCAGATCTGAACCTTAGGAAATTCACTTTGGCAGTCGAGTTGTTGTTGTTTGTCCTTTGATTTGAAGAGGACCAGTGACACCATAGGTGATGTCTTGACGCATGCGTGAATTGTCAGAGTAGCACAAAGTCTTCAGCCTAGCTCTCTCTTTGATGATGTCTCTCACGCTCTGTTGGAGGGAAAATGGTAACAGGTAGGTACGTTCAGAACTCAGTGAATGGCTGGAGCCAGAGAATGATCACTGAAGACCCAACATTAGCATGGAAGGAAGACTGTCCGGTAGAGGCCTCCACGAATCTGGCCTTGACCCTGTGCTCATCAATGACCTGGATAAAGATAAAATCCTACATGATAGTTGAGAGGGATAGCTAACACAGTGGAAGACAAGAGTCAGGCTCCTCCCCCCCCAAAAAAATCTTGACTGACTAGAATTTTGGGCTGTATCCAATAAAATAAATTTTTTAGAAATAAATATCTAAAGTCTTAAAAAGTCAATTTCCCAAGAACAAAATGGGGGCAGTTCATCTAAGAAATATCCAGGCAGTCAGAGTAACTACACTCAATAAGAACCAACAGTTGGTCTATTAGTCTGCATAAACATGAGTTTCCAGGAACTAGGAGGGTGATAGTTGCATCATACGCTGTCTTGTTCAGATCCTATCTGGAGTACTGTGTTCATTTCTGGACATTGTATTCTGGAATGAAAGGGAAAACAGGATGATGAAAAGCCCTGAGATCGTGGCATCTAAGGGTCAGTTGGAGGAACCGGGTTTGGGAAGTTTTTAGCCTGGAGAAAAAAAGACTTAAGGAATTGGGATGGCTTAGATTAAGTATCAAGTATGAGACATCCAAATCAACACTTTCAAACTAATGTCCTCCCCTCTTCCTGGATTCCTGGTGTCACCGTGATAAGTGAGGGCACCATCACTATTCCAGCTAATCAAGCTTAAAACCTAAGTGTGACCCTCATCCTCTCACCCTCTCTCACTCCTCCATATACAATCAGTTGCCAAGTCCTTTCCTTTTCCATAACTTCTCTTGTATATATCCCCTTCTCTCCTCTGACACCCCCACATATCCCAAGAAGGCCCTCATTAACTCGAATCTAGACTATTGCAGTAGCTGCTGAAGGTGGAGGGGAGGGGCTCTGCCCACCTCAAGTCTCTCCCCACGGCAGTCCATTCTCCATTTAGCAGCTAAAGTGATCTTCCTAAAGCGAAGGGCTCTCTTATTCAATCATCTCCAGTGGCTCCCTATTACCTCCAGGATCAAATATAAATTCCTCTTTGGCTTTTAAAGCCCTTCATAGCTGGTATTCCCCCTGCTTTCCAGTCTTGCCTTGCCTCATTCCCCTCTGCCTTCTCTGTGATTCAGTGACACCTTATCTACTGCCTGCATTTCCCCTGGCTGTTCCCAAATCTGGAACCCTCTTCTCCACTTGTCTCCTACTTCAGGCTTACTTCAGTTCTCAGCTAAAATGCCCTGTTTTATAAGAAGCCTATCCAGATTCCCCATAATGCCAGTGCCCCACCTCTGCCAATAGTCTCCAGTTTAGCCTATTCACAGCCACAGGTGTGTGGTCTTTCTCATTATACCGTGAACTCTTTGAGGGCAGGGACTGTCTTTACCTAGTGCTTCTGGTGTGGCACACACTAGGTGCTTAATAAATACCAACTAACTTAACTTGAAGTACCTAAGGCACTGTAACATGGAAGAGAAATGAGATTTCTTATTCTACTTTATAAGGCAGGGATCTGATACTTTCAGGTACGTTTGGAGCACCACAGCCTCCGATCCTGATTTGGTGCTTATGGACAGGTCCTGTGATCCCACTGGTACAGGGAACTCCCAGGTGAGGAAATCCCTTTACCAAAGCAGGTCGGCGCCATTCCTTGATGAGTTGCTTAGAGCACTGATAACTGACTTGCTGAAGGTGACAACACTCAATATGTGTCAGAGACAGGGGTATTTGAATCCATGATTTGGAGGCCAGCTCTCCAGCTTCACTACCAAGCTGCCTCTCTGCTGCCAGTGAATTAAATTGGAGGTTGGTCCCTTGTAATGGGTCTAGCTATTCCTCAGCCTCTTCTGAGGCTGCCAAATTCATTTCCCAAGGCAGGCCAGCCCAGGGGGCGGCTCCTCTGGTAAGAACTCTTTACTCTTCAGGAATCTTAGCTCAGAAGGGAGGAGGAGGGTCACTCAGGACAGAATGCCCGGCTCTATAAATGGCAGAAATGGGCCTTATATTTATCAGGATCCCACTGACCCTGAGGGTGGTACAGGACACAGGGCCGATCCTGTCTGACTGAGACCCAAGGCCAGTACTCTACCTTCCAAAGGGGCCACAGCATCCAGTTCAAGGTCTGTCCATCAGTCACCTCCCCTCTCCTCCCTGTCAGAGCTGTCCAGACAGGGCAGAAACTTTTGTTTTGGCAACAAGCCTCAAAGCAATGGCCCTCGCTCCCTTGGAGAGATGAGGAGGGACTGATAAACGTGCTGGGGCCTGATTCTTTTTTTTTTATGTCATTGTGGTTGTCAATATCCCTGCTAAGTCCAGGCTCAGAATAGCTGAAGGTGTGCAGTCACAAGAGGGTAGGCTGGAGTCAGGGCACCTGGGTTCTGACCCTGATCTCTTAATATCTGCATGACTTTGGGCAACTCACCGACTCAATGACTTTGGGGATTTCTATTTCCTCAGGAAAATGAGGGGTTGGGATTAGATGAGATTTAGAAGCTTTGGAAGAGTTTGGTGTGGCCAAAGACTATAACTCCCATCTTGAGGCCCCAGGTGTCTTTCAGGACTTCCCGATCATATCCCAGCCAGATGATGAGATGTCCACCCCCCGCCCCTGGTGAGGTTGGCACCATCACGACTCAACTGCCTTTTCACCCTAGAATATCCCCCACCCTGTTGACCCACTTCTCCCATGGACAAACTTCTTTCTGGGCTCTCCATTTTGGACACGGGCCCTGGATGGTTGGGTATCCTTCTTCTCAAATTCCCTTTTATGTGCATCTTCCCCCATTCACATGTAAGCTCACTGAGGGTGGAAATATCTTTCTTTTTACTTGTATTTGGTCTCCCTGGGGCACGGGGTTTGGCTCTGAGTGGCTGTTCAGTTGTGTCCCATTCTTTGTGACCCCAGAGTCTATGACATAGACCATAGCAAGCCAATACTGTCTATGGGATTTTCTTGACAAAGATATTGGAATGGTTTGCTATTTCCTTCTCCAGCTCATTTTACAGATAGAGAAACTGAGGCAAATAGTGTCCAGGGTCTAGTTAGTGTCTGAGGCTACATTTGAATTCAGGTCTTCCTGATTCCAGGCCCAGGGTTCTATTCTGAGTCTCTAGTTTTGGCCCACAGAAAAGCTTAATAAATGCAGGTTGTCCTGCTTGCTTAGGACAGCAGTATAAAGAAATGGAGTGAGGGGACTGGACAAAGGCTGCAGCTGAGGAGGCCGGGCCAATGCCTACTCCTGTTCCAGGGCTGGAGTTGCCAGGTTCTCTCCCTCTGGCAGCTCAGCTTCCCCTCCCCCTCCCCAACCTGCCTTGCAGTCCCTCGAGCTCCCTTGGAGACACCCCTTCCCCCAATTCTGGCAGGCCAGTCTTCTGACATATCTGGCTTGAGACTGGTGAGCAGGAAGCATCCCCCTCCTCTTCCCCAGATAGATCAGTTGCCTGGTTTGCCCTTGCTGTGGGGTGACAGCCTCCTCCCCAGGAGCAGCTCAGCATTCTCAGGGCCACCAGGGAGACCACCCCCTGCCCCCTCCCTACCCCATCCCCCCAGTCCCTCTGAAGACAAAGGCTTTGCTTGATCCTGAAAGAGGGAGAAATGGGCTGGTCCTCCCCACCTTTGGCTCTGAGTGGTTGCTCTTTGTGGCCTAATTTTAGACGGGCCAGGGGGAGCTCCTGACATGATTTCCTGAGAAGTCACAGTCCCTGCCAAGTCCCTCCCAAAGGCACAGATCTCCTCAGAAAACGATCCAAGACAAGGTGCTCATCACCCCTGGTCCCTCTCCCACTCTGCCCCTGGGAGTCCATCTCCTGCCTCAGTCATCACCCCCATTAAGCCAGGGCTTAGGATGACCCGGAAAGAGGTGGGGGAGAGAGACTGGCTTTTATGGTTTAAGTAGAGAGAGGTTTCTCAACAAGATGAAGTAATGTATGTAAAGTGCTTTGTAAATCTCAGAGTACTATATAAATGTCAACCGATATTAAAATGATAGCCTCTGGCTGAGGAAATGGTGATGTGGCTGAGTCAAGAGTCCTAGGTTTGACTCTTAATATTTGATTTGGGGCCTTCTCTGGGTCTCAGTTTTCCCCTCTATAAATGGAACAAGTTTGACTAGACTGTGGGGTCACACAATCGAAGATGGTCTCTTTCAGCTCTAATATTCAATGTTCCTAACAGTCCACATTGGAAAGTCAATTAAAGGGACTCTTAATCATTTTTGTGGGTCATGGACAACCCTTGGCAGTCAGGTGAAGCCTATGGACTCCTTCTCAGAATAATGTTAGTGTCTTAAATGCATATAATAAAATACATAGGATTGGAAATTTCAGATTCTTTTGAAATAAAGATAGAATTGTTTTCCCACCCATGTTCACAGACTATGAAATCTATAGGCTTTGTAATTCCAGGTTAAGTATCTCTGTTCTAGCTCGGTCATCACATTCATTTATTGTTAAGACGGGGAAATGTCTCTGTCCTGAGTCCCCATCTGGTTCCAAGGCAAAGTCTGTTGCCATATCTACCATATTGTCTAGAAACAGGGAGGGAAGTTGTGTTTCAGGGGGGACAAACACCAGTTTTGGGAGTGTGGCCCACATCAGGTTTAACTATCGGGCTCAAACATCTTCAGATGGTGAGATAAAAAGCAAACTCCTCTGCCTGGTGTTCACACTTCCCCACAATTGGACTCCAATCTCGCATCTTAGACACATTTCGCTCAGTGGTAGGCGTAGGCCTTGACACCCGTGACACACAGGAGCCCCGAACCACAGCTGTCCAGAGGTTTATTGCAGAGCCTTGAATCATGACCAGCATGGACTGTAGAAAACCAGATCAACATAGACATGAGAAATTGCTTAAGGAATGGGTGCCCAATCCAGACAGGGCTGAAGCTGGGAGAGAAGGGAATGACCTACACACACACACACACATATACACACCTCTGGAGCCTCAGGGACCAGATAAATGCAAATTTTTTTTCATTATGTTTTTCCTCCGTAAGTGAGCCCTTTACCCACTGCAGAGAAGGGGAAGCAACAGAAGTAGGAGCTAAAAAAGTAGGAAAGGGTGAGGGGAAAAAAGATGAGTTTTCCAATCAAATTTCCTCATTCTGGTTTCACAGTAAAAGGGACGGATGTCCAAAGGGAGGCAGATGGAGATGGGGTGGAGGAAGGAGAGAGGGGGAGAAGCAAGATTCTTTCTGGGAAAGCCAATGAAAGGGTTGGGGCTGAGAGAGGAGGGCCCGGGCTCCCTGCCAGCCCAGTTAGTCCCACCACAGGCCTGCACCTGCAGATTCCAAGTAGAACAGTTTTTCCGTCCGTCCTGACTCTATCTCTTCCCCATCCTTGGCTCCCACCCAGGCTGGGTTCTCAGACTGACTGGTGAAAGCGTTAAGCTGGGCCTGAAGTGATGGGATGAAGCGAGGAGTGGGTCAGGGACAGCTCAAGCCTTGTTTCCACAGCCAGGCTCCCTCCCACTCCTAGACTCAGGGTGGGGAATGGAGCCAGAGGCTGCCCTTTCCCATGGGGAAGGTGAAAATAACTGAGAATCACAAATTCCTTCCCCCTCCTCCTTCTCACCCCAGGGTCAGAGAGCAGCCACAAGGGCTCCAAGCTCTCACTGGCCCCTTGCTCTCTGCGCGGGCCTCAAGTCCGACCTGTGCCTCACACATCTGGGCCCTTTCTGCATCAGGTGGACCCCTCCTGGACAAATTCAACCTTCCATTAAGAGGCTTCCCTTCTCTTAATAGAAATGGCAGGAGCCAGGGGAAAAAGCTCCCAAAAACAAACCTAGGAGGGGAAAAATATTGGCTTTGGAGTCAGAAGTCCTGGGTTCAAACTCTGCTCTGACACCTGCGTCACTGGCCAGTCACTCCATTGAGTCTCAAGTTTTTCCCTATCTTCAAATGGGTGATAACAATACTCACAAATATCTATACCATAGCATTGTCACTAGGAGAACACTTTGTGAACTTTAAAGCAAAGTGCCAGAACGATTCAAGTTTTTCTTTTCCCCTTGAAGCCCATCCCACATGGAAAGAGTGGTGCTTTCCTGTGGCTACCTGACCTCTAAGGTAGGTCCTTCCAATTAGAATTCAATGCAATGCTTCCCCCATCACAAAGCAAGCCACATCTGTCGGAAGCTGTATGTACAATTTAATAAGCTGCAAATTATATACAGAAATGTACACAGGGTTGTCTAACCCTTGCCATGAAGGGTTCAACTGCCTGCTGGGGCAAGGGTCAGAGATGTGGTCAGTGCTGTCCAGAAGGAAACCCTTGGGTGAGTGGGGAGAGACGGGGCTGGGACACTTGTCTTTACAAGCTGTGTCTCTGCCTAGAGTTTACAAGTGACCAAAATAAAAGGGGAGAAAGACTGGGGGGCAGGGGGTGGTAGCAGCTGAGATTGCCAGGATTTTTTTTACTGTTTCGAATCTAAAGTCTCCTCTGAGCTATCCTCTATTTATTTAATGGCCCCAGGAATTAGGGGGCCACTGGCCAGCTTCTGCCAAGGCTTACAAAGGAGACAGGATGGGGAGGAGGCAGCTCATAGAGGAGAGGGCTGAGGAGAGATCAGAGAACCCAGCTTCCCAGTACCGTTTCCCACAGTGGCTGGAGACTCTTGTTTATTTTGGAAAGGGGATGTAGGAAGGGGGAGGAGAGAAGATATAAAGCAGGTCAAGGCAGGAGGGGAAGACCCCCTGGGACTTGGCCCCTCCCCGGGCCACCAGGCAGAGCCCTGGGAGGGAAGGAGGCAGATAGGACACTTTGGGAGTTTCCATCATTGGTTGTTGGAGGAAGAGCTATTTCTTAAGACTGTTTGTGTTGCCTTTCCCTTCTTTCCCCAGTGACCCACTTCCCAGATCCAAACCTAGAAGCAGAAGCATCCCAACGATATGACCTCTATACCTTCCCTGCAGACCCCAGCAGCCACCCCTCAGATTCCCTGAAGAGGGTGAAGATAGCATTGGGTCATCAGGTCCCGAGACAGCTTCCTTCTGGCTGGCACAGTCTGGAGTGTCTGCTTAAATAACTCCATCAACGCCCCCACCCCCACCACCATTCCTGGAGTAGTACCCACTTGGACCAGCCTATGAACTCAAATCAAACACCTCTTCTCCATCCCTGATCACCCTGCCCTATTGCTACCTGTGGGCCTGGGATAGAGAACAGATGCAATGAAATCTCCCTAGGACAGGTAACCAAAGTCCTGGCTCCAAGACTCGGTGCCTAGAGTTACTGTCTGCCTGAAAGAAAGGGATGTGTGCATGAAAGGAGTAGACTGTCTCAGCCCCAGTTCCCTTCCCACTGGTGGAGAGCTAAGCCATTCGAACAGGCCAGGAGGGTGGACAAGCCCGCTTAGGCCAGATTCCAGTCGGGGGTCCAGAGCACCATTTCTTCCAAATAACAGAGATGGAGGGTTTGAGCATGCTCTCTCTCATAGCTGGAGCTGGGCAGATGAAGCTGGTGTCACTGTCCACGGGAAAAAGAAGACCAAATATATTCCTGGAACTAGTCCCTCACAGAGCTCCTATACCTTCTTCTGTGCCCTAGACCCTTTGGGTGGCTCTGGTGAAGTCTGTGAATGGACCCCTTCTCAGAATCGTGTTTTTAAAGGCACAAAACTAGCAAGTTTTACCAAGGAAATGAAAAGTTAATGAAAAGGAAGATGTAATTTTTTCCTCATCAGAATGCAGACTCCCTGAATTCTATCTAAGGACCCAGATGGATGCTGGGTGGAGAACCTCTGGCAGCAGAGAACAGGAGGGCCTGGGTTTGAATTCTCAGTAACTGTATAAACCACCCCTCTCCCTCCCTGTGGTAAGGTGAAGGAAGGTATTGGAGTTTACATTGTTCAAAGGGTGCCTTATAGAACTAAATTTTATATAGATCTGGATTCTTACATGTGAGGAATTCCCTCCAGAGGTGGGAAAAGTGCCCTCAATGTTGGGGCTAGATGGAGGGAAAAGACAGTGATCCCCTAGATATAGGGGTGGAGAGAGGGTGGTCCTTAGCCTGTGAATTTTGTAAGCTATATATAACTATTCAATAGAATTGGTTTCCTTTGTAATCCTACAAGCAATTATTTTATGAATTCAGAACTATGATTCTGAGAAAGGGCATGGAGATTTGTTTCACCAGATTGCCAGAGGGGTCCATGATACCCAAAAGGTTAAGAATCCCTCTACCCTAAGACCCCCTCCCCATGAGGGATGAGCTCACTCTAAAAGAGTAGGTAGCTTCCTCTCTTAACTTAATTATTTTTTACTAAGTAGGTGCTAATGATGCCATGTAGTCAGTGTCGGGGTCCTGGGATGGCAGTCTAGAGAGGGGGATGTCCCCCTTCTTCTCTCATGCATCTCTCTCCTCTATCAGTGTGGACCCCAGAACATCCATCTTTCCCCTTTCTGTAGGTGATGGTGGGTGAGACCTTGACCCAGGTAGTTGACATCTTGGTGCCTACCAGGGGAGGAAGGGCAGGGATTAGCTTTAGGGGAGAGCCCAGTAAATCTGGTGACACTTTAGACAAAGCTTTGGTCAGGCCCTACCCCAGTTACATTTCTGATGTTATGGATTAAGCCTCCATAGTCTAGAGATGACTGGAGGAATGCAGATTCATAACTCCATCCATGTATCTGTTCTATTGAGCTAGGAAGGGCCACCAGGAAAACACAGTTATGCCCCTCAGCCACCACAGTGGGATAAATCCAGGGCTGGGTGATTTCCCAGACCTAGGGGAACTACTCAACCCAAGGCTTTTCCTCTGGCAGACTCCCTGGGGCTCTCTGCCTAGCTAAGCAGCTGGTCTCCAAAGCAAATGCAGACACCTGTACTGGCCTCTTGGTTCCTTGCATATCAGCCCAGAATGAGCAAAAGAAGGAGGTCCTCTCCAACAAACCCAGGCAGTGGCAGACCACAGAAGGCCTCTCAGCTCCTGCTTCAGCTCCGGGATGAGAAAGGAGGGAGGAGGAGTTGGACAGGACCCTAATTCTTACACAGGCAGAGTAGAGGGAAAGAATTTCAAGTCAGAACACCTGAGTTTAAATCAGGGCCTACCCCTCACTCTCCACTAGGACCTTGATGTTCTCATCTGTAATGGAAGGCCATAGATTAGATGTTCACAATGGTCCCTTCCTGCTCTGAATTCTGTGATAGGACAAGACATCAAGAGCTAAGCTGGGTCAAGAGAGTAAATGTCTACCTTAAGGAAAGTGAGGAACTGGGGTGAGTTGAGCCCATTCCCACCTCTATCCACTAAAGTGTGATGGGGAGGAGAGGAGAGAGAGGAAGAGGAAAGGGGGAAAAGGAGAGAGGGAGGGAGGGAGGGAGAGAGAGAGAGAGAGAGAGAGAGAGAGAGAGAGAGAGAGAGAGAAAAGAAGAAGAAGAAGAAGAAGAAGAAGAAGAAGAAGAAGAAGAAGAAGACGAAGAAGAAGAAGAAGAAGAAGAAGAAGAAGAAGAAGAAGAAGAAGAAGAAGAAGAAGAAGAAGAAAGAAATAAAAGCATCTTAGTATAAAAAGACAAGGGGACTAGGGGAGAGGGTCTCCAGGCTGTTGCCTCTGGGGCTGTCAGAGGGCACATTCATTTTAAGGATACTCAAAATCCCTGGTCACAGGTAGGGGACCCACACCCACATCCATGGACGGAAGAGATCAACGTCAGCATCTCAGAAGTCATCAACAAACACAGTATATACATACACGTCTATGGGTTAGCACCTTGTGGGAGGGGCAGGGGAGGGGGACAGGCATCAGTGGGACAGTGGCGGTACATAGGCTGAGGTCAGACCCACTCCTGCAAGGAGCGTTTGCAGTACAGCAGCATCCTCGGGGCGCCTTTCCGCTGCATCTGGATGATGACGTAGATGAGACCCAAAATGCAAAGCAGCAACACCAGTGGTACCAGCACCATGACCACGTTCATGGTCCGTGTGTACTCGTCAATCTGCACCACCACGCGGTTGCCGCCGCCCTTGCTGTCATCCCCATAGTCTCCCTCTTCATCCTCCCCGGTCTCATTGTGGTCTTCTTCCCTGGGCCTCGGGGGAGCCCCACCCTCCTCGGGGTACTCCTCATCCTCCCTGCCTCCACCATTAGGGTTGAAGGGTGGCCGGTGCAGGTCGGGCCAACGGCGGTCGGGGTCGACCGTCTCCTCTTGGCAGCCCATGAAGTCCCGAAGGATGGACTTGGGGTACCCAGGCTCCATCCGTAGCCGCTCATTGTCAAATTTCCAGTACTTGGTGCCCTTGTAGAAGTAGGTGTAAGCTGTGGGAGGTGGAAGAGAACCAGGGTCGAGTGAGATGGGGTGGGTGCCTCTAGCCACAGTCTATTTGGGTGTCACAGTGGGGACAGGGAGCTTTTGAAGCTTGTAGGTTATAGGATCATAGATTTAAGCTCTTGGAACAGAAGTTGAGACCTCTCATTTCACCGATGGTCATTTGCAGAGGTCAGTCACTCAAGTGGTCAGCAGTAGAGACAGGTTGTGAGCCCAGGCTCTCCAACTCCTGCCTAGTCCTTTGCTATAGCTCACCTGCTTAACTGAAAGCATTATTTAAGAAATAAACCCTCACCAGCCTTTTTCAAAAGGTGACAAGCCCATGATCTCACACGCATGCACAACTATCCCATGAGGGTCAGGGTTCATCATGCCTATTTCACAGGTGAGGAAATGTGACCAAAGGTGTCCAGCTTGTAAATGACAGCATGGGAGACATCACTGAGGCCCCCTGACCCCCAATCTGCAAATGGGAGCTCAGTATAGGCACTAATTAGGCTAAAGAGGAGAGAAAGTTCCAAGGTTCCAGATTGGACTCCAGCACTGGAGATAGCTGATGAGGCAGGAGGGTCCAAGGATGTGCTAGTCCAGAACGGGGACCAGAGATGGTGTAGGCCTGGACTTGCACAAGACCTGGGCCCCACCACTCACTCCCTAGAGGACTTAGGCCAGGCTGGGAGGTTGGAGTTCCTTCCCACTGGAGGCTGGACTTGTTAGATACTTTACAGGGGGGCATTCTTTCCGAAGTACGAGGTCCCTAACAATTCTGAAATTCCACGGAACTGCCAAATCACTTCTCTTTGGACTTGTGTCTTTCTATATCAAATGAAAGGGATTTAGGGTCTATGGATAGATTTTAAGGGGTCGATGAATTTGGATGGGAGAAAGAACAAATGTCTTTATCATAAAGAGGCACATGAGAGTGCAGTGGATAGAGCACAGGGACTGAAGTCAGGAAGAACCGAGTTCAAATCACATTCCTCCTAGCTGTGTGACCCTGGACAATCACCTCACCACTGTCTGCCTCAGTTTCCTCAACTGTAAAATGTAGATGACAATTGAAACTACCTCACAGGGTTGTCTAAGGATCAAGTGAAATAATATTTGTAAAAGGTGCCTGGTACAAAGTAGGCACTTAACAAATGATTTTTCAGTTAATTATTTAATTAATAAAATAGCCCTCCCTCACTCAAAAAAAAACAAAGTCAAGTGCAAGTCATGTCACTATTTCTCTGATGGCATGGTCTTCTTTGGCAACGAAGTACCAATACACATAATTAATAAATGTTTAGCCCATCCTCCTCCCATTTATTCAATATTTTATTTATTTTTATTATATATTATGTTTATTTTTATTAAATTATTTTATTTTAATTTATCCACCATTATATATATATGTATGTGTGTGTATTATACATATATATACATACACACATATATATATATATATATATATATATATATATATATTTAAATATAAATATAAATATAAAAACTTGGTTTCCTTTGCAGTCCCATGTATTTAATTCTAAACAGGGGTCCATAGGTTTCTCCAAACTGGTGCCTAAGGGGTCCAGGGCTTCTCAAGCTCTCTCTCTCTCCTTCCCTCCCTCCCTTTCTGTCTCTCTCTTCCTGCCTCTTCCTTTTTCCCCCTCTGCCACCCCCTCACCCTCCACGCCAAACAGCCTCCAAGAGAAGCCTTGGCCTAGACAATCTCTCACATAGCTCTAAATCCTATAATCTTAAGTACTTTGCTTTCTCTCAGCTCTGGTCTTGATGCCCTCCTTCTACTGAGTTAAAAGCTGGTGAATTTATGCGCCGGACTCAAGATACTTCAAAGGCCTGAGGACCCTAATCTGGTCAGGAATCCAGGGTCAGAGCGGTGAAGGTATTTTTTCCATGTTGCTCTTGTGTCAGAGGTGGGATTAGACAAACCCAGGTTCACCTAACTTCAAATACATCACTCTATTCATGGGTCTGTATTGGCTATATTGCCAAAATCTCAGTACCCCAGGGCCCTGGTGGGCCTATATGTGCCAGACACTATACTAAGTGCTTTTTACACGTTATCTCATTTGTTTCTCACATGGTGATGAGGAAGGAATGAAGCTGGACAGGACTCTGGGTTTCTCATACCTGCATCATTACTTAGGAAGGCCCCCTTGGGTGATGATGGAACTCCCTTCCAGACACTGATGGGCTTGGGGTAGCCAGGGTCTCCTCGATGAGTATCTTCATTAAAGCGCCAGTACCTGTAGTCAACAGTGCCAAGATGATGGGTTCCCAGAACCCTACTTGGCTGCTCCCATCAACTCTTTCTTAGTGCCAAGGTTGTATGCCAGCATGCCTAACCTTGTAACCCTCCATCACCAAGTCAGCTTCCCAGAGTTACAGCCTGGACCAGAACTTGGGCCTCCTATCCGTAGGCTTAATCCATTTCTGAGATGCCAGCCCTCTGGGCAGAGGGGTGAATTTCCAAGACAGACAAGGTTCCCTATGACAGGGATAAAGTTAGGGAGAGGGCAGAGCTTGCTCTCTATGGACTGGGCATTACTTCAGTTCCTTCTTAGGCCAGGCGATACAAAGCTGTGTGTTCCTCTCCTTTCCAGAGTCTCAGGGAGAGAGGCCAGATACTTGGGTTTGGTCTGTGGTCTGTTTAGTTGTTTGCAACCCAGAATTAGAGAGGCCAAGGTTGTGGGCTGGAGTCTTCTGGGGGCCACTTAAGACTGACCCCACACAGACTACACTTCTAACTCCAACCCGACTCCTTTCAAACGCAGAAGTTGCTGGATGAGCAAACCACTCCCCACATCCAGAAACAAGACTCCAAGGCCAGGCCCTTGTGATGTTGGAGCACCACTGGACAGCCAAGGCTCAGGGTGGGGGAGACCCCCATGATCTGGCCCTTCCTAGTGCTCTCATCCTCCCATCCTTCTCTCCCACATTTTCTTTCTCCCACCCTGTTCAGCCTGCAATGTGACAGATGAGTTGGTCCATGTGGTCAGGGCAGAGAAACTTATGGTTATGGTCAGATTTGGTTATAAAGTGCCGTCAGCTATCCCTACAGCCTCTGGAAGGGATACTACCTACCAATCCTTAGGGAACAACTTAGCATGTGTGGAACTCCAGCTCTTGTAATAGAAGAAGAACCCCAGTCTGCCCCCACTTTCCTAGCAGATACCTCAAGATAAGTGAACACTTACAGAATTCTGTTTAAGCTGAGCTACACCCCCCCCTCCCACCTCCACTAGGGGCCTTAAGGAAACATCTGGGTTATAGAGGGCCAAAGGCCAGATCTGAGAAGATTAAAGCCCAGCCTTCAAAGTCTCAGCAAGGGGAAGAGGCAGATGTTGGAGAGGTCAGAGGCATGATCCCCTCTTCCCTGGCTCTGTCCTCTGGCTGGTGACTGGAGTCTCCTCCTCTCTGAATACGGACCCATCTCTGGGTGGTTGCTTTGCTCACCTGTCCTCCTGGAAGAAAAAGGTGTGTCCTGTGGGCTCCCACCAGATGGCTGTGTCAATGTGGTCATAGGGTATGCCCAGTCCGTAGTTCGTTAGAGGCTGGGGGTAACCAGACTCTAGGTTGGCCTCACGGAAGAGCCAGTACTGATCCCCTGCAAGTGGAGGCACACAAGATCAGGAGGGAGTGTCACTTTGTAGGGGTGGGTGAAGATGGGAGAAGACAGAGATCCTAATTATTTAGAACTTACACTCAAGTCTGAGCTTGCAGAAGATTGTACCCCTCTCACCTCCCATCTATTGGAGCCTTTCTCTCAAAGGAAAAGAAGGAGGTGGAGATGCCCACAGTTTCTGCCTTTGGTGTTTATGTGCTGGGCTAAAAGACACCCTAAGGCCCCAGAAGTATCACTTGCATGTGGCAGACTTTTACTGAGCAGCTATTGCACGCATGCATACACGCACACACACAGTATTCTGTGCCAGCTGCAAAAGATTCTGCAGAAATACAAAATACATTCCCTGCCCTCGGTCCAAGCCAATCCAATATAACAAACATTTATTAAACATCTACTGGGCACAAGGCACTAGGCAGAAGATACAAAAACAAATGGAAAACTGGCCTTTCCCTCAAGAAGCTTTACCTACATGCTCTAGGAGGCACATGACATGTAAATGGTGACAGTTATTCCAAGTCATTTGAAGAGGAAGAGAATGTTAACAATTTGGGGGATCAGGAAAGGCTTCCCATGAAAGGTGGCCCACAAAGGGAGCTTTGAGAGAAGTCAGGAAGTCCACAAGACTGGGATGAGAAAGGGACTGAGTTCTAGGCATGAAGTCTGGAGATGGGAAGCTGACTTTTTTCCATACTGGCCAAGGAGCTGGTTTGACTTGAACACAGAGTACGTTTAGCAGGGAAATGTGAAATAAGCTTGGGAAGGCCAGCGGAGACCCCAGTGGAGAAGTCTATATCTTATCCCTGAGGCAATAAGGTGATGTTAAAGATTCTGGAGGGACACAGGCAGGATGGTTCTATAAAAATAATGTTGGCAGGCGTGTGGAGGATGGGCCACAGAGAAGAGAAATTGCCAAGCACAAATAGATTGCTGCCAGTTGAGGAAAAAGGGGATGGGGTCCTGATATGAGATGGTGGACCCTTGAATAGAAAGAATGATGGAGTATGAGAAAATGGGGTCCATGGGGATGGTACTGGTTGTTTAGTCTGGAAACCTGGGTTCAAATGCCATCTCTGAGACATACTACCTATGGGACCTTAGCCAACTCACTCTGGGCCTCAGTTTCCTCATCTGTAAAATGAGGGGACTGGATGACAGGGTTTCTAAGAGTCGTTCCAGCTCTGGATCAATCTCCTTTTATTTTTTCTGAGGAGAATAGGATATACTTGTCAACTGATGGGATATGAGGGGAGAGAGAAAAGTCAAGGCTGGATCAGGTCTTTCCTAAATTTACAGTCTAGGTGAGGAGATATATTTATGGAAGGGGGAGGGGTAGAGCCTTCATATACATATGAAGTGGCAGAAAAGTGATAGGGGCAGCCAGGATGAAGGAGGGATCTTGTCTCTTTTCTCTACAGACTCTCTCTCTCACTTGGTGATCTCTTAAGTATCCATGGACTCAATGATCATCTTATGATCAATTTATTCAGCCCTGGCCTTTCTCTCAAGCTCTAGTCCCATATTACCAATTATCTCTTGGCCATTTCAAACTGGATATGCTGTAAGAACCTCAAACTCCACAACAGATCCAAAAGAGTCCCATTACCCATCAAGGATGCCACCATCCTCCCAGTCTACCAGGTCAGCAATCACAACATCATCCTCAATTTCTCTCTCTCGCCCACCCTACATATCCAATCCCCCACCTAGCCAAGTCTTGCTATTGTCCCTCTCCATCATCTCTGGCATGTCACCCTTTCTTGATACTCCAATCACCGCCATATTGTCACCAATCATCTGAACTACTGCAATAGCCTTCTAACTGGCCTCCCTGCCTTCCTCCTCTGCCCTCTCCAATCCATCTTCCTCACAGTTGCCAAAATGATTTCCTACAGCATAGCTCTGCCCGTGTTACAGCCCTACTTGATAACTTCCAGTAACTTATGACTTCTAGGAGCCAAGAGAAATCTCTCCACAACTTGCACCCATTGCAGCTTTTCAGTCTTTTTAACACATGAATTCCCTCTACTATCTCATGATACTGACCTACTCACATTCCTCACACACAGCACTCTATCTCCCATTGCACTGGATGTTCCCATACTTGGAATACTCCCTCCTTGGGGGGAGAATCTTGGTTTCCTTTAAGACAGCTTAAGTATTACTCCTGGGAGACTTTTCAGACAATCCCCTACCCCTCAGCTATTAATGCTTTCCCCAGTGAGATTCCCTTCAATCTACTACATATGCATCTTGGATGTACTGGTTTGTGTAAATGCTCTCTTTCATTAGAATATAAGCATCTTGAGGGCAGGATCTTCATTTTTTGTTTTATCCCTCAAGTTTCACACCACATTTGGTCCAATGTAAAGTGCTTAATAGATGGTTATTGATTGACTGACTGCTCACAGGGACAATCAGGGAAACAATGGAAGGCTGGAGGGGACCGAAGAGACCCAGGGTCTTCAGTTAAGGGGGCTCTGCCTGGCCCTGCCCTCTCTCAGTCTCATGACTGAACCGTACAGTACACTCTCTGCTTTCAATGAGAAAGGGGATGGCCTTGAATTCTGCTCTCCTCAGGCAGAAGGGCCACATTATATTCCATCTACTCTGGCAGGCTATAGAGGTTAGAATTCCTTTTGGGTATCTCATGACCAGTTCCTACAAGGATGGAACAGGGCAGAAGAGAAACTGAACCACACCCCAGAGACTCCCCTCTTTCTCCTGCCCTGGTCCCACTCTGTGCTGCGGGTCAGAAGCCCCAGCTGGCTTTCCCTTCCTTCCCTCCCTCCAAGCCTGGCTCCTCTCTCTCTTTGTCTCTCTTTACATTTACAGATGGAGATGACCTCATCTAGCCCATAATGGGGAAAACATGAGTAGGAACTCTCAGGAGCCAGGCTGATACTCAGCCAGCAGCCAAATCAGGCCCCCTCCCCTCCTCTTCCTGCCCAAGGACAGACACAGAGACCTTATATGAGTGAAGAGGCCCCTTCCCTAGCCACCAATCTGTACCCCAACTCCTTAGCCTGGGGCCATCTGACTCACCTTTGAAGAAGACAAAACGCCCATCCTGACGTTCATAGGCAGCGCTGATGTCACTGGGTAGCCCCCGCCAGAAGTGCCCAATGGGCATAGGGTAGTTGTCCAACACCCGGTTGTGCCGGACCCTCCAGAACCAGCGGCCCTAGTAGGGAGAGTGAACCATGAACAATGCAGCCCAGCCCCTAGATCTCCAGAGGGTTAGGAACTCTGTACTGGGTGGGGTACAGGGAGGAGGGGAAAGTATACACACTATGTGAAAGTGGTAGGAATATCTGTATGGGTCATCATGCAGCCCTGCCTTAGTGTCCCCTTGGGCTGGTTTCCCAGAGGAGACCAAGAATATGAAGGTGTGAGACAAGGAAAAGACTTTGGGACACACCAGGACAGTGTGAACCTACAGGGTGTATGAATCACATGGAAGGAGAAATAAGAGAATTTCTGTCTGGAGGGGAGAAAGTGATAGGAAAGAGAATAAGGGCAAAGTGAGAATGAAGAAAGGGAGAGGGCAGGGCAGGGGTAGAAGTCAGACAGTGAGAAGGAAGAAAGGGAGAGGGTAGGGCAGAGGTAGAAATTAGACAGCGAGAAGGAAGAAAAGGAAAGGGTAGGGCAGAGGTAGAAATTAGACAGCGAGAAGGAAGAAAAGGAGAGGGTAGGGCAGGGGTAGAAGTCAGACAGTGAGAAGGAAGAAAGGATGAGAGTAGGGCAGAGGTCAGGCTTAAGAGACATAAGGAGAGGGAGTCCTGAAGATAAAGATGAAAGTCTGGAGGAAAGAAAAAACTGGGGAAAGATTTGTCAGGTGTCTAAATAATGAATGAAAATCATTTATTAAGCACTTTCTGTATGCAAATAGCTTTCCTAAGGTACAAATCTAACCTTGATTTTTTTTTAACCTTTAGAGACTGAAGGCAAATATACTTCCTCTCTTGGTTCCATCTAAAAACCTTTAGGAATGACTAAAGGTCCACATCTATCCTATGGTCTTATAACTTACCCTATAGTCTAAAGTCAGGGAATTAACTTAGGTTGCTTGGCACCTGGTGATAAATACTGGGAGAGGTACAGGAAAAAAGAGATACAGTTTATACTTCAAGACTGCTCATAGTCTACCGAGGAGGCAGGACATACTCACACTCAGGAAAAATGACTAAACTTTCTAATAGAAATAAAAAGTGATTTCTGAGCCATGACCAATCCTAAGACTCTATGCTATCGCAATCACCCTCCATGTCTGTACATCTCCTCTCCTTTCCCTATCTGCTGGCCTTCCAAGACTAAAGTCTTTTCCCTTGCTAAGTGTCTGGTCCTGCACTCACAGGGATTTTCTTGCCTCAGTCCCACTAACAAAGGGCTTCTTTCAGAAATTCCTGTATCAACGTGACACCCCTGATCTCTTTGAGAGCGTACAGCACCCATATGCCTAGGCAGAGCCAAGGAAAAGGACCAAGAGAAAGGGATGCTTCACCTTGAACACGAACATCTCCCCTCGCAACATGGCCACGGTGTCAAAGTCCCCGTCACAGATGTTGGGGCCATATTGGTCCGGTCTCTCTGTGGCTCGTGGCTGGCTAGGAGGCCCTGGTTTAGGGGGTCGGTCTGGCTTCCCTCCCGGAGGCGGGGGTGGTGGTGGTCTGGGTGGTCGGTGATCAGGCCGGCCTGGGCGTCGGGGTGGCACTGTAGGAAGGGGCTGGGTGGGGTGAGGCTGGCCATCTGGGGTACCTAAGAAATGGGGGGAGGAACCAAGGCTGTAAAAGCTGGGAAAGAAGTACCACCCTCAAGCCCAAATGAGGGAGTGTCAGCCATTATAGGTAGGTAAAAGAGAGACAGGAGGGTGAGCTGGGAAGAGCAGAATTTGGACCTGGAAGACCTAGTTCTACATTTACCAGTCATTTGAACTTGGTATATATATCATTTAATCTCCATGAATCTATTCACTCATGAGAAAAATGAGGGAAGTAGATCATTGAAGTATGGTCTCTATGAGCTTTGATATGAGTATAAATGAGAAGCATTGGTGACAGATAGCCTGGCCCTCTGTACATAGTAGATTTTTAATCCTTGGTGTACCGACTTTCCCCAGAGCAGAAACCCCAGTCTATTTCTTCTCTCTGGGCCTTGGTTTTCTCATCTGTAAAATGATGGTGTTGGATTAGATGATCTGTAAGGTCACTTACAACTCTATGTCCTATAATGACTCAGGGAATTAACTTGGGTTGCTTGGTACCCGATGACAAACACTGGGGGAGAAGTAAAGGAAGACAGAGATAATTTCCTACTTTAGGGCAGCTTATAATATCATGGGGAAGGAGGACATGACCAGACTCAAGAAAAATAAATTAATTTTGTATTAGAAACAGAGAAATACAAATCAATGACTCAGGAAGGTAGGGCCACCCTGACAACTCTCTAGAGAAGCCCACCCCTCTGTGTAAGGCGAGCTCACCATAGAGCTGCTGGATGCCTCGGAGATCATCTTCAGGCAGCTGGAAATTGTCTGTGTCCATCCATTGGTAGAAGGGTGCCATGATGGCGGTGGGGTTGTTGGAGTGTTCCAGACCCAGGGCGTGGCCCAGCTCATGCACAGCCACCAGGAAGAGGTTGTTTCCTGGTAAAAAGAGGGAGATCATCCTCTTTTCTAGAACCTTGCTTGTAATCAACAAGACTTAAGAGAATATACCAGGGTCTCTGGCTTTTTTCTTATATTCAAGGAGCTAAGCTAGAAGCAAGAAGGACATTGCAGGAGAAGGATTCCAAAGACTTGAGTTTGTGGCCAACCCCTTCAAGTCATTCCCTTTCTTTGAGACTCAGCTTCCTCATGTGTCAGAAGACCTTAGCTCACATGGTGGTTGTGAGGTTAAGTGCCTTCTGAACCTCAAGTCTTATGTGTGGGAGCTATTACTGTTCTCTACTAAAGGTCTTCTTTGGAAGTGAGCCTGGGGTCTCTCCAGGCTAAGCCAGTGGGGTACAGGCTCTGTCAAGTACCACCCCGATGGAAGGGAAAGGGAGATTGATGCACAGATGAGTGAGGAACCCTCTACAGCATTCTGGGATCAGCCTCGCCACGTCTGGGGAAGCTCAGTATCAAGTCAGTCCCAAAGTGCGGAATCTGAGGGTGACAAACTCTAAAGCGCTATCAGTTCACAAAGAGTCTACAAGGGGGCATCGATGGAAGGAACATCCATCTGACAGATTGCTGACGTACTGTTATTACTCTATTTCGGATCCTACTTGGAGCGTTGGGGAAGCTATTTTCCTAATCAGGGCCTCAGTTTCCCCTCTATCAAAAGGGAAGATAGATCCTTGTCTCATTGTCCCTTTGGGGGGATGGTTGGAGAATAAAATGTGATTTGTCAGAATGAACATGAGAAGAAATTAAGGTGGTCATTAGACAGGGTTCTTTTGGAAATGACCTTTGCTTTTTAGTATCTGCTGCTTCAAGGTGGCTCCAGACCCAGGACATAGATGCCTTCCCACTAGTGAGATAAAGTCCACCCTAGCCCCCACCCTCTCCTCCTTCCCTTTCCCAGTTGGTCTCACCATGTAGGTCAGTGTTGGAGAAGGTCCAGGGCTCATCAGCATCAAAATGGGTGTCTCCACCCATGCCTGGGCCAGGGAAGTAAGCATGGGCCAGAAAGCCTCCCACCCCGTCAAAGGGGGAGCTGTCGCCATGGAAACCAGAGGCAAAGAGCACCATGATGTCGGCCTCCTTCTGCCGCCGCTGCCGGATATCCTCATAGGGGATCTCCTGGAAAACCAGAGGTGTGGCCTGCTCCCACACTCGGAAGGCCAGCCGGACCGCCTCCAGGGAGTTGTACCAACCCAGCTTCTCTGTGTAGTTCTGGATGCTGGGGATGATGGAAATGGTGGGGAGGAGGCACCCGCCATATTGGGATCCTCCTTCCCCACAGTCCGTTGGACAACCATTCCTGCTAAGGGAAATGTTCCCTTCTCCCTATCAGAGGGGAGAGCCAGGCTGGCTGGGGGCAGGGATGGAAAACCCTCTACCAGTCCCATGCCATACTTCCTTCAGGCAGGGGTTAGACTCACTCTCCTTCATCTTGGGCTGTGGTTCTTTTGGGGAGGGCTCACTCATAAGGTGCTAGTCTTCCAGGGTTAGGGGGAGTGCTAAATCAAAGGAATTGGAGCTGGAGGGGTTTGAAAGATCATGTAGTCCAATTCTCTCATTTTAAAGATGAGGAAACTGAGGGAAAAGAGGTTTAATGAACTGTCCGCAGAGCTGGGATCTGAAACCAGAGCCTTTGGCCAATCTACAACAGCTATAATCAACCTCAGGCGCTTGACTCCTGAACCTACCACACTACCCTGGGGAGAGAGCAGATGGACAAGTGAGGGTCTGGCCTAGTTATTCCCACATCCAATCCTCTATTTTCAGGGTTGCCTCTTCATCCCCTAGGCCTTAAGGGCATTGGAAGATGCCCACCCCTCCTTTCAATCCATGCCTATCCTAGAATTCCAAGGTCCTGCTCATGTTTGGCTTGGAGCATCTTGAGAAGAGGAGGGAACAGCTGGGAAGGTGATGATGGGGCTTTGGGTTCACTTGGGAGGGCCTAGACAGGCCTGAGACTGCCCCAGGCTGGGAGAATACACAGAGGTGGGTCTCCCACAGAGATGCTGAGGCCCCTTCCCACTCGTGTGGGATGGAGGGCTGGGGTCAGGCGGAACTCTCATGGTGTGGCTGGGTGGGAACGGCCAGGGGGAGTGTGGGAAAGGAAATCCCCCAGACAAGAGACACTAGGGGCAGGACTCAGGCCCCCAGGGGTGCCAGGGGACAAAGAGGAGAAGCCTGAGCAGGGCCATCTCCCCTCACAAGCCACAGGATAGGGCCAGCAAACTACCTGAAGGTCAGGTGATGGCTGTTCCATTTCCTTCCAGTGAGAGCATAACGTTTCCTCCGCATGTTGGCTTTCACACGTACCCCAAACTGATCTGGCACCCCACAGCGAGGCCGCTTCATCCACCTGCAGAGAACACAGCACACTGGTGGGGTCTCTTGGAAGGGAGGAAGTGGGGGGGCCCAGGCTCCCATAGGAATTCTGCCCCCCACCCCCCGCCTTGCCCACACCCCTGACCCCTCCCTCTATTCCAGTCAGGTTGCTTTTCTTATTACCCTCCAACCCCACCCCCACCACATATATTAGGTCTTCTCTGCCCCTCCCCACCAATTCTGTGCCTCTCCTTCCCAGGCTTCCCAGAAAACCTAGGACATCTGGCTTCTGGTTTACCAAGATGCAGCCCCCTCTAGTTTTACCTGCTCTTTATTTGGTAAAGAACCATCAGAATCATTCCTCACCCATCCTGTCCCCTCAATGATTATTTTCTGGGTGTTTTTGCTGATCATGAGGTTCCCCCCATCCCCACCCAGTTCTACTTCCCCATACTAAGCTGGCTGAGGGCAGAGCTTGAATCCTTTCTTTACTCTTTCCCTCAACTACTTAATATTGGATTTGCCAGCAGCTCATTCAGACTTGTTCAAAGCCTGCCTGATAAAGGCTAATGGGATACGGTGGAGATATGCCAGGTACCAACAACTGGGGGTCCCAGAGGGGACAGGCCTCAAGAATCCTAGAGAGGCACTGGCCACTGCTGGGTTTCTTATGGGTTTACCAGGAGTGCTGCTAATCATAGTAAAGGGAGAAGGGCAGAAGAAAGTGGATGGGGTTGCGTGGAAGGCTGTCAGATTTGAGGAGTGAAGAGCTAGTTCTCCCTATCTCTGTATGGGACTTCACCATTCTGAGGAGAGGGAAAGGCAGAAGAGGGAGAGGTGATGGGTCCTTGGCAGAGACAGACTTACGCTTTGGTCTCCTCATCAAGCACGCCTGTGACAGTGATGCCGTAGAAACGCTGCATCTCGGAGATGGCAGATGCCAGGATCTGAGCTGACCTCATGGTGGACATCTGGCGGCTGGGTTGGGGGAGGTAGCCGTAGAAACGCAGCCAGTTCTGTGGGGAAAGCCAAGGTGCTAGGGTCGATCAGATTGCAAAAGGGTTATAGCCCCTAATCTCAATATTTTACTTCTCTACAAGTCTTAGTATGTAAAGGACAGGAGTAAAGAGGAGGAGACAGGACAAGGGGGGGATGATGGGCAGTAATCATGGTTCCTAGGATTCGGGGTGGGTAGGCACACTCCAACTTCAGGGTCTCTGATACAAAGCCATCCGCCTTCTCCTGGGCTTTGTCCTCCCATTTATAAGATGAAATGGTCTTTTGTCCCTTCCAATGCTGACATTCTGTGATCCACTGAACAGATAGAGACAGGAGGTACAAGGAACAGAAGACAGGCCTAGGGCTTTGGTAACTGGCATAGCAGTCAGGATCCATAGAAGGGGAGGGGGCAAATCACACTGTCTCCAATACACATGCATGCACATACACAGAGAAGCCAAACTGATTTCCTGAAGCACCATCTCCACTCAAGAAGCTTGTGCGACTCCCTCCTGCCTCCAGAATAAAATGCCATTGTCTTTCACAGTCTGACCCTGTGCCCTATTTTCCTGGTCAACTGGCCCACTTGGTTCAAAATGTTCAGTCTCCCATTCCCCTGTTTTTAAGTGGGCAACCGTCCCTTCATGCCTAAAACATTCTTCTTCTTCTTGGCACCCCCCCAGGTCCCCAGCTGAGAATACCCACTCAAAATTAATTTGTATATATATTGTGTTTTCTTATCTATATTTACAGATGGTGTTGCTGCCAATGCATGCTAGTTGTATAAGTTAAACTCAGCTAGGTCTGAGACAGTGTGGACTTCATCTTTGTAACCCCAGAGGGTAGCAAAGTAACCAGCACATAGTAGGTCCTTAATAAATGCTTGTTAAACAGAGTGGACAAGGTCAGGGAATGGCTAACTGTCCAGTTTGGTTAAAATGTGGAGTGTAGGAAGGAAGGAAAGGAAGCATTTATTATGCCACTATTGTATGCTGGGCATTGGGCTGTTTTATAAATATTATCTCATTTGATTCTTTCAACAACCCAGGGAGTTGAGTACTATTATTTCCCCCCATTTTACAGTTAAGGAAATGAAAATAGGCAAAAATTAAGTGACTTGCCCAAATTCACAATGCTAGAAAGTATATGAGGCTGGATTTGAACTCAAGGCTTCCTAAATTCAGACCTGGTGTTTTGCACCATCTATCTTCTCCTACCTGAATGGGAGGAATGAGAAATATAGGCTGGACATTGGAATAAGACTGAAGGCATTATAAATACGGCAGGATGAGGGTATTCCTGGGGGGGGAGGGGTTTGCCAAGGCAGAAAGGTCCCTATTTTACTAATGATCCTGGAAGGGATAAGCATCCATATCACAGAAACGCCATTGATCTCGTCTGACTTTGTTTTGTTTTTAAACAAAATCCTCAGCAAGTGGTTATGGAGCCTCAGCCTGGAGAACTCCAGTTATGGGACCTCACTACCTCCCAAGGCAGTCCATCTACCTGTTCTTGCAGAAGCCTCTCGATCTGTGTCTCAGCAGCCCGGGGGTCTGGAAATGGCAGGGAGCTTTTGGGGAAGAAGGTTTTCTAGATCTTACAATGAGGTCATATGAAACTGAAGGCTCAAAGAACCAGGCCCTCCAGGTGAACAGGGCCAGCAAGTCCAAAGACAAACGTGGCACCCGCACGGCATCCCACTCCAACTGCAATTAGAAGTCTGCAGAGCAGGGGTCGCGGCCAAGTTTTCCTCCTGGTTGTGAGATTCAGCCCTGCCAAGGACGTCACATCCGGCTCCCCAAACACTTTCCTCAGCATTACCCGCTGGCTGGATCAAAGCATCTGAAGGAGGCGAGGTTGAGCTTGCCAACACTGGGGCCCTGGCTGGCAGCCAGGCCACCAGCATGGAAGGGACACCCATCACAAGGCAGCTCTGCTGAGCTGGGCCTGGGCCAGGGATGCATGACAGCCGTGGTAGCTGCTAATAGGGAACTGGGTCTGGGAGAGCGTTATTGGAGGGATACGTGGAAGCTGGACCCGGAGCAATGCAGCCTAGCCAGGGAACCAGACACCCTGATGTGACCTGCAGCCATTGGCGATGGGGACAGGGGCCTATCTAGTGATTGAAGGTTTGAGAAACATCTTACATAGGTTATCTCATTCAAGTTGATCTTCCCAACAATCCTGGCCGGAAGGTGCTCTTTTACAGATGAGGAAACTGAGGTAGACATGGAGGAGAAGTAACTTAGCCAGGGTCATACAGTTAGTAGTGTCTGAGGCAGGATTCGGACTTAGGTCCTACTCCTACTCCAAGTCCAGTGCTCCATATACTGTACTGCTTAATAGCTGGGGCTTAATGACAAGGTTAAGGGAAGAAGCTAAACTCTGGCTGGACAGAGACCCTTCAGAGCAGCTGCAGCAGCGGCCTAAAGGCCAAGCACCCTGTAGTTACAGTAAGGAAGGGACTAGCTGGTATCCCTGGGCCTTCTAATCAGGCCTGTGGAATACCTGGGCTTCCAGACCACCATGAACCCCACAGGACTCTGGCTCTCCCCTTAGAACTACAGAAAAAAAATAATGAAATAAAAGCAGCTGACCTTTAAATTTAAAGTTTTCTGAAAAGCGCCTAAAATACCTTATTTCATTTGAGCTTTAGAATAACCCCATGAAGTAGCAAAGTACCTGTCTGATCCCCACCACAAGCCTGAGAGGCGGATCCCAGGAACAGTCCCATTTTACAGATGAGAAAACTGAGCCTTAGATTTTAGCAGGGCTGCAAAATAGTGTCCGAGGCAGGAACTATTGGCATTGTGTCCACCTTACAGATAAAGAAATCGAGGCTCAGGAAGGATAACTACCACTAGCATCTGAGGCGGAATTTGAACCCAGGCCCTCTGGGCTCTAGCCACTACCATGGGGAGCCTGTATTTGTAACCCAAGCCCAAGAAAAATCCCAGGAAGCTATTTACAACAGGAGGCATTCCAGAAGAACCTCAGAGGGTCAATGGCTCATCAGGAATCTCAGGGAGAGATTCAGGAAGACATTGGCCCCTCCCCACAGTCAGAGACAAGGCCAGATCTGAGAGGGAGGGTTGTGGCTGACAGGCCCAGAGCAGCTCCTCAGGACACCCATTTGCATGAGGCAAAAATCATCAGCCTGTAATTTCCTCACCAGGAGGGCTTGATTGGAAATGCTTGCAAAATGAGGGAGGGAGGGGGTGTTGATTAAACCAATTGAGGCCAGTTCCTTCCCAGCTCGGGAGGAAGGAGACTAGAGACTTTTAGAGGACGAGTTATCTAGGAGTGGAAAACACCTTGACTTGCAGCCCAAGACCCTGGGTTTGAATCTCTTTCTGCCACTGGCATCTGTTGGGGAGGTTACTTCCCCAGGAAGAGTCTAGGATTGCTCATGTATTAAAGGAAGGGGGTGGGAGGGAAATAAGCATTTATTAAGCCCCTACCATGTGCCAGGCATTGTGTTAAGAGCTTTACAAAAATGATCTCTTTGGATCCTCATGACAACCCTGGGAGGCAAGTGCTATGGTCCCCATTTGAGGAAGCTGAGGCAGACAGAAGGTAAATGACCTGCCCAGGGTCACACAGCTAGCATCTGAGGTCACATTTGAACTCAGGTCTTCTTGCCTCCAGGTTCATCATTCACTACTTCCATTCAGATCAGACCACATACCAGTGGCAAGGGATTGGAGTAAATGCCCCTCAGAGGGGATGGAAAAATCTCCAGGCTCCATCAGAGAGAAGAACTCAGCCCAGAAGAGTGTCGGGTACAGGGGAGGGGCAGGCCTGGAATATTTCAGCTGAGGACTGATAATGGATCCTCCAGTAAGGGAGAGGAGTTTGCAAAAAGAAGCCAGAAGGTGGCTTTGCTTTGGATTCCCCGCCAACTGCTCTGGTCCCATTGGGTTAGAATGCCTTCTGTCCTCTGCAATGGACTCCAATTTACCCGTAAACCTCTTCTTTGTACATACAGGCGTACCTCAGAGATAGGGCGGGTTTGGTTCCAGACCACCATCATAAAGTGAATATTGCGTAGAGTCACAAATTCTTTTGGTTTCCCAGTGCATATAAAAGTCATGTTTACACTAAGCTGTAAGGCTTTTAAGTGTGCGATATGTGTGTATTATTGTCTAAAATGTGTGTATTGTGTCTAAAAAAAAACTGTGTGCCTTAATTTAAAAATGCTCTATTGCTAAATAAAAAAAAAGCTAAACATCACGAGCCTTTGTGAGGTGTAAATCTTTCAGCTGGTGAAGGATCTTGCCTCGGTGTTGACGGCTGTTGACTGATCAGGGTGGGGGTGGCTGAGGGCTGGGGTATCTGTGGCCTATCCCTTGACCACTCAGAGGCCATTGTAAAGTTATTAATTGGCCTAATTTCAATGCTGTTGTTTCTTGGGGGATAGGAAAACTGGGAAAAGGGAGAGACATGAGGAAGGGCTGGGTTGGTTGGTGGAAAGTCGGAATACACTCAAGATTTATCGAGTAAATCCATAAATGGTATGACCAGTTTCTGGTGCCCTGAACAATTATAATGTAACGTCAAAGATCATTGCCGGTTGCCATAATAGAATAACTATAAAGAGTCTGAAATACTGAGAGGATTATCAAGATGGGACAGAGAAACATGATGTTGGAAAAATGGCCCCTATAGAATCGGTCGAGGCAGAGCTGAATCAAACCTTCAATTTGTAAAACAAACCACAGAAAAGATGCAGCCAGAATGCAATGCAATGAGGTATGTCTGTAGCTGTTCAGAGTGCCAGATAGTGAAGAGGAGACCTTGGGGTAATCCAGGGGGTTTGGGATCTGGTGTACACCCTACCCCTCTCCCCAGGGCCTGGACTGTGTTCCCCCTGGGGCTAGGAGTGTGTGCACCTTGCTCCCCCAGCATAAGGAGGTGCTCTGGGTGCCAGTGAAGAGACTACTCCAGTGTTGGAAGGAGTCAGGCAGACATTCAAGGTATTTTAGGGGCTGGTGTCAGGGAGAATAGGAGAGACCCTGGAAGACCACCCCCCCAACCTGCCCCAGGCAAGCCAGATACTGGGGTAGGGCTGGGAAGGGAGAGACAGCAGCTTGAGTTGTAATCCAGATATGCTTAATTTTACTTTGCTGTTGTCATGTAAAATGCTCCCTGGGTCATTCTGATGAAGCCTATGGACCCCACCTCAGAAAATGTTTTTAAGTGCATAAAATAAAATACATAGAACTTCAAAGGAAACTAATTCTATTGAAACACAGTTGTCAAAGTATTTTTTGAAAAATCAAGTTCGTGGACCCCATGTTAATAAGACTGATGTTTCAGTCCCTTGGGTCTGGACATGACCCACCAGGAGCCATTCTGCGGTTGGCACATAGTGGGTCAAGTTTCAGAAAGTTCAGAACTGGGCCCCTTCTAGTCTAACGGGCAGGTCCAAGGTTATAGATCTGGCTCGGTGACAGAACTAGGGGCCAGAATGCAGGGCTTTCCAGTTTCAGTGCATCCTCTCTCCTAGCTAGGAATTGATGGGGTTAATGGTCTCAGAAAGGCAAAGGGGAGGAACAGGGTTTGAGAGGAGGTCAAATGATAAAACATCCCCTCCTGAGCTAGAGGAAATGGGGTTGTCTTCCCCTCTCCAGCAATTAGCCCCAGAGGAGACCATAGCATTAAGGTGGCAGGGGAGGATGGGGAAATAAAGAAGGGTCGGATTGAGGTCAGAGACAAGGAGAAGAAAGTTGATCAATCTGGCTGGGTTCTGACTCTCCCATATCAAACCTGCACTCGGGGCCGGATGCCAGGTGCTTATAAATCAGCCGCAGACACCAGCTTATAGCATGGCGCCTCAGGAAGGGTTTCTTCCTCCTTCCTCCGAGTGCCTTTTCTGGAGTATCCATAATGAAGTTTCCTGAGATCATGCAAATGGACTTCCATGGTAATCAGGAAAAGGAGGAGGGAGAGGAGGGCTTGGGGCATGGGGTAAATCGTGGCTTCCAGATCAGCATGACTGGCAGTCTCTGCTTAAAATAGACTCATCTCATTGATAGAGCCTGGCTGCTTACTGATGGCGAAGGATCCGTGTACCACATGAGCAGGAGGGAGGAAAGGACTTAGTCCATCCTCCACCAAACCATCCCCCCCATTTCCCAGGAAAGCAGTTAGCAGAACCAAGATGGTGACTCCCAACTGACTGAGGCTGTGAGGGCTTTGGGCCCCACTCCTAGTGGAAGTCAGGGGGAGAATTATCCCTTCAGAGAGGGTTGGAGGAACCACACAGGACCACCTAATGCCCACTCTACCCACTGTAGAAGGTTTTTTCCCTCCTCCTTCTGAATCAATATGGCAGGGTCTGGATTGCTGGGGTTTCATTGGGCAAACCCTTGAACATGACTGTTTCCTTCTTTGTATTTGCACATCCAATGCTGAACACAAGACCTGGCACACAGTAGGGGCTTAATAAGTGCTTGCAGTTTCACTGGTCTATCAATTGAAGTGGATGTTCCATTCAACAAGTATGCACTGGGCACTTACAGACTTGGGGCATGGATGACTGGAAAGAGGACTGGTCTGGGAAGCAGAAGGACTTGGTTTAAGACCCAGCTGGAACCATTTGCTGTTCACTGGGCACTGCCTTCAACTGAGCCTCAGTTTCCCCATTTGGAAGATGGAGATGTTCTGAAGTAGTCTGACTTCCTCCTCTCATAGATGAGATGAAGGAAGGCCCCTGCGGGCAGGGACTGGTTTTGCCTTTTATTCTAGCACACTGCCTGGCACATAAGTATCTCATAAATGCTTAATATCTAATCAGTTGAAGGGTTCAGCCCGAAGTCACGCAGGTATGAAGGGAGCAGAAACAGGATTTGAATCCAGGTCCTTTGATCCCACCTGTCCCACCTAACAGGGCTATTGTAAAGGAGCCCTTGGAGCACTTCAGCAATGTGAATGTAATTCTTTCAAGTGCTTTGGGAAAGGCCAGAGCTCCACTCTCCAGCTCTGGAGAAGTTTCTAATCCAACGAGAGAGATGGAAAAAGCAAACCTAATCTATGAACCATTCAATGCTACAAGGTGACTAATAAGAGCTAAATGAACCTGAAAGACTATGGATCCTAGAGCTGGGAAAATGAACTGAAGGTGGGGAGGGGCGCTGGGAGGACAGGGAAACTTTGATAACACAGGCCTTGAGCTGAGCCTGAAAGCTCCAAGGAAGAAGGTCCTGAGAATGAAGGCCAGGTCCCACCCTGATAGATGGCACAACCCCCTCCTCTGAAAGACCTTCCCTGGCCTTTAGGACTGCACCAATGTCCCTAAGGGTGGGGAGCACCCCAAGCCTACCTGACCTCCCAAAGAAGGGTAGAGGTAGGATCTTGGGAACTTTGTGGAGTGGCTCAGTATCATAGAAACCGACCAGGCAGCCAGCCTGGGAGGTGCCTTGCTAGCCCTGCCCCGGGCTGTGTCTCAGGGAGTGGGGAGGAGGTAGAGGAAGGCTGCCTGTTTCGAGGATGGAAATGATCTCCGAGGTACTTTGGGAGGGAGTATCTGGGAAGACAGACACCCCGATCAATAATCCACATCCAGAAGGCTTGCCTTCCCTCCTTTCCCAGAACTGGCTGAGCACAGACCTGCTCCCAGAGCCCCACATCTCAGCCAGATCCTGAGGTTTTCATTGTTCCTTGGAGACAATGAGAGCTCCAGGCAAACCCTCTCAGCCCAGCCTCCAGACCGTCCCCGGGAGCTTTATCTAGGCCTGCCTGATAAGAGCATTCTCAGCATGGGTCTGCTGCAGTTCAGCTGATCTAGCCTGACATACTAGAGGCTGAGCTGGGGGTGGCCTGGCTGGGAATCGCCCAGTTAGACACAAAGGGGTCCTTATCTGTATTTCTGTCCCTTTCCTAAGTCACCAAGACCCTTTCTGGGGGCAGGAACGGGGGGATGGGGCGGAGACTACTCCAAATTTCCAGCCCAGGTGGTCTCACCTTCCCAGCAGAGGTCCCAGGGAACAAGTTAACTGACCCAGGAGACCAGCGGAACAAAGGATGTCACAGGCCAGCTCTGACAAGGAGGAGGAAGCAAAAGAATGAGGGGGACCAGAAGGGAAGGAATTTGAGTTTGGGGAGAGGAGCCTAAGGCTCTCCCCTCTGGTGTTTCTATCGACTGTCTACCCCTCAAGGCAAGGCTCAGGAGGCCAACCAGGAACCAGAGCCTGGAATGGGAGGGGAAGGCTTTCCAGCACTTGAGTGTCCATGTGTCCAAAACAAAGAGGGCCTGTGTCCTCACGTCTGGTAGGGCTGAGCTGGCATGTCGGTTTGCCCACAGTTTCTGCACTGGAGTTCATGAGGGCTGTTCTGACTGCCTCAGTTTACCCATGTCCACAGCCAACTCTTCTGAAACATACCGAAGCTGGTGTTCATGTTTCATCCATTGCTTGGCCCCACCCAGGGGAAGCTGCTTATTTGAAAGCCACTGATTGTCTGAGAAGTGATTCCAGGTGTAGATAGATGAATCAGTCCTAGGGTCACAGGAGAGAGAACCAGAAAGGACCCTAGAGATGATCTAATCTGGTCCCCCTCCATTTTACTGAGGGCCACAAAGATGAAATGTCCATAAAAGGATCTAAGAGAGGCAGGGGCTGAAGCCACCATTCAAAACAAAATCCTGCTCTCAGGTGTTATCAATGGCCTTGAACTATGTATGGTTCAACTATGAACTGAACCCAGTTCTCCATGCATTTGGTCACCACTTCCACAGTTCTCTGAACACTGCCTAAACCTCCAGCAATGTTCTTGGCAGCCACATCACACTGTTGACTCATTCTGAGTCTGTGACGTCCAATCCTGCTCTATTAGAGAACATTCGTCCCTCTATCCCGTCTACCATTCTGGCTTCCACCCAGCTCTTGCCCCCCCCCTCAACTTGGCTCTTAGCTCTTCCTACCTCTGGGATATCTTTTATGGTCATTTGACTCATCAATTAAACTAAAGCTTTTAAGTGCCTATTATGGGCAAGGTGCTGCTTGGGATTGGGTATGAAAAGATAAAAATGAAGCAGTCCCTACTTCTCAGGATTTTACATCTTACTGGAGGTGCCACTTGAACTGAGCTTTGGAGGAAGTCAACGAATCAGGGAGGAAGGGAATATAAATTTTGGGCAAGCAGGAGGCTTGGGTGAATATAGAGAGGTAAGAGGTGGAAAGCTGAGGCTCAGGAACAGGAAAGGAGTCTTATGAAATAAGGATGGAGAGATAGGTAGGAGCTAGTTTGGGGAAAGGCTTACTTTAGCCAAACAGGTAATAGGGATCAGCTAATGAGCACCATCTTGCATAGAACTCCAGAACTTCCTGAGTTCAAATATAGCCTCAAATACTGACTGGGAAAGCCATGGAACCCTATTTGCCTCAGTTTCCTCATCTGTAAAATGAGCTGTAGAAGAAAATGATGACCCACTCCAGAGTCTCTACCAAGAAAACCTCACAAAGAGCGAGATATAAGTGAAATGACTGAAAAGGCATGAGAGTGGGAGAACTACTGGGGACTTGAGGAACAAAGAGGTTTAGAACCACCAAGGGGATTCAATCAAGGAGTAGAACTGGAGAAAGTCACGAACCTGAACTGAAGATAAATCAGAAATTCATGTTGTCTGACTTCAACTGGGCTCTCACTGCAGCAAAGCATTTTTTTATTGTTACCTAATTCATTCTTTATCTTTCACACCTTCCCCTATTCCCTCCAACATTCCTAATGAGCACCTAGACTCAGTTTACCAAAAAAATTTAGACCATTTTCTGTGAGCTCCCCTTTTCATTTCCAAACCCCTCAACATCATCCCCTGCTCTCTGTAAGATAATATTTGTGAAACACTTAGCATGGTACCTAGTACTTGGTAGGTGCTTAATAAACCTGTTTCCTTCCTCTCTCCCTCTCTTCCCCTTCTTGCTTTGAGGATCAAGTATCAACTCTTTTATTTCATTTCTAAAACTCTTCACAACCTGGTCCCAACTAATCTTTCTAGCTACACTATTAGCATTCCCCTTCCCAGGGGCTAGGAGAATCAAACTGACTTTCTCTCTCCATTTCTCATACTGGCCCCATCCATCTCCCATTTCCTACCATCTCCCTAAGTTGGAATGGGCTTCTCTCCTTACTTTTCCCTTGTAGAATCCCTCGTTTACTTCAAGATGCACCTTAGGTATCACCTTCTTGATCCCCTTGACTGCTAATGCCCTCCTTCTCAAACTGTCCTGTATTTATTCTATGTACTTACATACACATGTGTTCACATACACACAGAGGTATGTGTATATATTATATACATATACACACATATGCATGCATATATACACACATATAATATATACACACAGTATACGTATGTATATAGAAATATAAAATATGTATATATAAAGTATATGTCTATAAATATAAATGTATATAAATATAATGTGTACGTAAATCTCAGATGGAATGTAAGTTCTATGAAAAAAAAGGAAGGATTCATTCTTTTCATTTGTATCCCTGGCACCTAGTCCCGTGTTTGGCACATAGTAGGTACTTAAAATGCCTGCTGACTGAATAAAAGCCAGTCACATGTCACAGTGTGAGCATTCTGGATGGGGCCTATGCCAAAAGAACCAGCAGCTACCTCTCAGATGTTGGAACTCATTATCTACCCTCCAACTATACCTGCACCTTTCCTAAATGTTCTGCTGAGGGCACCATGTCCTTCCAGGCATTCACATTTCAGGACCTTGGTTTGTGACTCTCCTCTCCCTCTATACCAGCCCTTATGTGCCCCTTCTCTCATAAAGAAGACAATGCTCTGGATCACCTCTTGCCTGACCTAGTTTAATAGCCTCCTAATCGCTTTGTTTTTAGCTTCTTCCTCCTTAAATTCAATTCAAACTCCATACATTTCTCCGAAGACCTTGGTCTGACCCAGAAGCTGTCATTCTTTTGCCCTGAAACCTTCTGTGGTTTCCCATTGTCCCAACTCTCCTTGGCCTGGTATTTACTCTGGCTCCTACCTACCCTCCCAATCTCCTTGTGTTGGACTCTGCTTTTAGACCAGGTGTTCCTTGTTCGCACTCTGACACCTATCTGCTGAATAAGATTGTCCCCTGCACTTGATACCCTTCTGAACAATGACAAGTAAGGTCACCGATGGCCTGATTCCTTTCTTTATTTCTGATGGACCTGCTGGTATATTCTTAGCCCAGCTTTAGATTGGAACAGTATCTGAAGTCCCAGTATGGCTATCTATTAGAGAATTTTTAGGTATCTCTACCTTGGGGTACAGGGCAAAGATGAAATCCCCATGGGTAGTATGCATCAGGTGCTCTAAATAAGCTTGGGGGGCTGAACCTTGGTCTTCTGCAGAGTACTCCCATTTTTTAATGGATGGTAATAAGCATCACATTCCTACTATGTTCCAGATACCATTTGGGGCAACAAATTAAAAGTGATCCAGCTCCTGCTCTTGAGAAGACAGACAGGTTTATAGATAATGGATTTTTTTCTTGGTCATTGTTGCCCAGGGGCCATTCTCAGGTAACTTGGGGGGCTCTGTCCTAGACTGGCCTAAATCTAAATAGAAAGGCAGACAGATCAATTGCCAGGTCTCAGCCAGTCTATTTCTGCCCTGGTATAGACCACTTCCCTTGCCTGGAGCAGGATGATGATGCTTAATGGCTCCTAAAAGTGGAGACCCTATGCCAGACCGATGAATGACCATCTGTTAGTGGTTTGTACTTGAGCGTTCTTTGTGCCAGCAGCCACTGATCGAGGGGCCCCAATGGACAGCACGTGACTTAGCTCAGCTGTGTGCAAGAGGCAGATGGACAATGGACAGTGAGATACTCGAGGAATAAGATCACAGATTTACAGTGAGAAGGGTCCAGAGATCATCCGAGCCAGTCTCCTCATTTTACAGAGGAAGATGAGGAGTCTTAGGGGCTTGCCTAAAGCAACACAGGAAGTATCAGAGCCTTGGTTTAAACCCAGACTGTTTGACTCCAAATCCAGTGGGTCCCCTTATCCCCACTATTCCATGCAGTTGTGTGGTGGCTGGGAAAGAATAACTAGAGCCCCGGGCTCCACATGGGTGATAAACATTTATGAACTGCCAGGCACCATGGTATGGGTTCCTTTAGGTACAGGAATTTCAATGTCAGAATAGCAGCTCCCATCCTCCCTCACTGCATATTCCACTGGTGTTCAGGAATGAGTCCTGCCTGACTCAAGCTTCCAAATCAGCAGCACTGTTTACATACAGACTTCGGAGAGAAAAATTCAGGTGTTGACTTCCTTCTCCAAAGCTCACCTTCCTCCTTAGTGTACCCTCTTGGCAGGGCAGCTGGGGAGATCTCTTGCCAGTGGCCCTGATTTGACCTTGATAGGGAGGGGAATGAGAAGCAAGACGAGCCATGACTAGCTTCTAAGGAGGCGGTTGGGGCCCAGATTGGCTGACCTTTATTAGATGAGATAAGATCAAGTATCCATAATGGGGCCCATCCTATTGGGTCAACTGTGGCTTGCTATGGCAGTCAGGCGACCATTCCTCACCTTTTTCAGGTCATTTTTGTCCTGTGCCTTTTAAGAAGCCAGGTGTGTGCTTGGAAGCATGGGTTACAATGTGCAGCCAAAAACAGAAGTAAAGCAAACAGATCCTGTCTGTTGTTTAGTGGTGTTATCCAGTTTCAGAGGTTGCGCACTCTCCCAAGGCTCCCTTGGGGCAAGTCATCTAAAGATGGGTGAGTGTGTTCATGTTTCTGATATCTTGGCTCTCCACCCAAAGACACATGAAAGGGCAACCCAAGCCAGTGACACCTGGCTGAGGGTGTTGGTCTGAAGCTGACTTTGGGATGGGGTGGGGGAGAACCAAAAGGAGTGATCCTCTCTCTCCCTCTGGGGGCAGAAGGAAATGTTTGGTTTTGCAAAAAAAACAAAAACAGAAACAAAACCAAAAAAACACAATCCATGAGAGGTTTCAGTCCCTCTAGGATGCCTTAGCCAAAAAGCAAAGTGAGCTGCCTGGGCCAAAGCCCTGGACAAGGAGAGCCAGAATCGACAGACCAGCTGCCCTTTCCCTAGGCCTTCATAGGAGCTCAACATCTCCCCCTTCAGCTAGTTCCACCATTGCTGTTGGATGCCCAGATCTGGGTGCAGTAACAGCGGGTAGGCTGCTATAGTGTGTTATGTTTTTGAAGCTCTTTGGAGATTATTAGCTCATATACAACAATGCTGAGGGGGAGGTGCTTTGCTATCTCCATTTTTTAGATGAGGAAACTAAGGCACAGAAAGGCTAAATGAATTACCCCAGGTCACAGAGCCAGTATCTGAGGCTGGATTTGAAGATTAAATCGGTGTTCTCTCCACTCTGCTGCCTAGTTACCCAAAAGGTACCTCCCTTAACTCTCTATGAAACTCCTGTGGTTGAGGTCACCCTTCTCCTTGTTCAGTCAAGCATGTGTCTCTGATTTCCTCTTAGGAGGTATCAGATCTTCAGGGCTCCTCTGGGGTGACGCCTCCCCCTTGAGGGGGTGGGAAGATGGACAGAAAAGACTGTACTCTAGGGAGGAAAGGAAAGGATTAAGTCACCCCATACGGAGCAGGTGAGGGAATAAGGGAGTCTTGTTCCAGAAAGCTGTCTGGCTCTAGGAATATGAACCTTCTCTATCATGGATAATGGAAATCCCATGATTTAAGCTTTCCTGCTGGCTAGCCAGTTACCTAGAACGAATGGCCCATACAGCCCAAGATCCTGCCATTGTTAGAGGCATCAAGGGATGTTGTATGGAAGGACACAGCTAGCCGTTTCCTTCCTCCTCATCTTTGTACGGTCTTTGGTTGGTTGGTGAGAGCTTCCTTTGCCTCTTTGGATTCAAGGCACTGGGTGCCAGGATTTTAGAGCAGCCTTAGGTCCCCTAGTCCAATCCCCTCATTTTGCAGATGAAGCTCAGAAAAGGAAATGTATTGCTTATTGATGGACTGATATTAAATGGCACAGTCAAGACTTGTCTCTCCTTGGTAATCCTCCTCACAATAAAATGCAAGTTCCTTGAGAGCAGTGCCTGTCTCATTCTCTGTAACTGTATGCCCAGCACATAGGACAGCGTCCTGGCACATTGGCAGCACTTAATATGTTTGCTGTGACTACAGATGCAATGTGGTTGCTATAGCACTATGTCCATCCCATCACATTAGAGGATCCTACCCTGGGCATGCTCAATCAATAATCGTTGACTGAACTTAGAAGCCAATTGATGTTCCAGCTCCTGAACCAAGGCTTTCTCCTCTCAGAAGTCCCTGGCACTGAGAAAAAATGGGGACCAGTTAGCTGCCCATTGTTTTCATGATGATTCAGGGGACATAGAGAAGGGAAAGGCAGGGAATACCAGAGATTGTCATTTTGAGATCAGAAGAGGGAAAACCCAGTCAATTACGCCTACTCTCAGTAAACTATGTAGGTAATAGGCTGTAAAATAGAATGCCGATGCCAATGAGTCAGTGACCAAGCATTTATGAAGTGCATACTATGTGTCAGGCACTGTGCCAACAGCTGGGGATATACAGAGAGGCAAAACATGAACCCATGGCAGCTGATGGTACAATGGAGAGGACACTACATTTGAAGTCGGGAAGACCCATATTCAATTCCAGCCTCAAATACTTCCTAGCTGTGTGACCCTGGGCAAGTCACTTAACCTCTGTATACCTCAGTTTCTTCAACTATAAATGGGGATTATAACAGTACCTACCTCCCAGAATTACTGTGAGGATCAAACAAGTGTAAAGCACTTAGCATACAGTAGGCACTTAATAAGTGCTTGTTTCTTTCCTTCCCTACCTTCAAGGACTTAATTCTGTTGAAGGAGATATGCAAATAACTAGGTATATACACAGAGTAAATGGACAGAAATCTGCAAAGGGAGGAAAGGCACTACTAACTGGGGGTGGGATTAAACGGTGAGGAAGGTAGGGAAGGGGTGGGAGAAGGGCACTGGAGGTACAGAGGAGAGTCAGTGCAAAGGCAAATGGCAGGAGTCGGAGGGCCTGGTATAAGGAACTACAAGTAGGCTGGCATTGATGAACTATAGACAGAATGAAGAGACCAGTGGATGTAGAGCTTTCAGCATCAAACAGAGGGCTTTCAACCTGATCCTGGAGGTCACTGGGAGCCTTGGGAACTCCATGGTCAGTCAGATCAGTGCTTGGGGAAAAAAAAAGTTACTTCAGGGTAGATTTGATTGAGAAGTCTTGAGGTGGGGAGGGAGACCAGTCAGAAGATTTTTGATATCTAGGGGAGGTTTGATGGAGGGCTGAAGCTAGGAACAAGCACTGTGGAGGTGGTCAAAAGGAGTCTTTGACCATAATGAAATAGCTACTAGGCTGGTGCTTACTACGTGCCAGGAACTGTGCTAAGCATTTTACAATTACTATCTCATTCTGTCTCAGAACAGTTGTAGGAGGTAGGGGCTATTGTTATTTTCATTGTACAGATGGGGAAACTGAGGCACATAGAGGTTAAGTAACTTGCCCAGGGTCATACAGCTGGTGTCTGAGACCAGTTTTGAACTTGGGTCTTCTCTGACTCCAGGTCACTGGGCTGCCCATAGATGACATCATCACACCATCTTATTCTCCAATCATTTGGTGTGTATCTTGTTTCCCCAACTTGATCATAAACTCCAGATGGGCAGATTCTATTTCTTCAGCATCACCTCCACAATGCCCCTTAGGGTGCTATGACCATACCTGACCATACCTGACCATACCTGACCATACCAAACCATATAAGATGTTGAGGCAAAGGGAATTGAATCCAAACCTCTGTCTTGCCAAATTAGGACAATGAGGCCCAGTAAGCTCAAGGCCAGGTAGGTAAGGAAGAGGCAGAGATGAAACTCAATTCAGGATCTTCTAATCCAGTACTCTTTCAATTAGGCCATGACACACAGTAGAGAGGTTACGGTTCATTATAGCTTGTGCGCCTTATCAGCACTTAGATAATAAGATATGGGTAGAGAATGTAATGAATCCTAGTAGTATCCCAAGGCCAATGCTTTGGAGGTCAGACAGACTCTTAGCATGAGTTAAGCCTCCCTTTAGGGCTTTATGCAGAGCTTGACCTTTACTATTCCACACAGACACAGGAGGACAGACAGACAGACACACACACATACACACACGGGGTGGGGAGCTGCGTCCTCTCCCCACCCCCCACAACCCTCAGCTGGCTCTCTGGTGTAACTGGAGCTTAGGAGGAATTCCCTGCCCTTCCCCAGAGGAGTTTATTAAAATAGGTCAGGAACCAGCTGGCTTCGATCGGAAAAATCTCTGGGGCGGCAGAGAATGGGGCTAAGGGGAACTACGGGAAGTCAGGGAGGGCAGAGAATGAAGGGAGCGCCCTGTGTGAAGCTCAAAATAGAAACAGTTCCCAGGCCTGAGATCCAAAACCCCAAACTGGGCCGTTCTCCAGAGATCTCGTCCTGCCCACCTCTGACCTCCCAGCACCGGCAGTGGGCCTGCACTGCCCTCCTGCATTTGGTCTCTCTTCAGCTTCTCCACCAGCAACAAGAAGGATGGAAAGAAACCCAGAGCCTTTCTAAGAAGCCGGACATTCTGGACAGTCACTGAATACCTTCCAGACTCCTCCCTTTTGGGTGTCTCGTTCTCCCTGTCTGCCCCAGGCTTGCTAAAATGGTCAGGAGACAGTGGTGATCTGCACAGGGACTATGGAGTTTTCCACCCAGAAGTCATTTCTTATTTCAGGCAGAATGAAAGGATGAGACTTCGGAGGGCAGGAGAGACTGTTATATAAATGGTCAGAGATCAGTCCCAAGTGAGATGACTTCAGGGAGTAGGAGGCACGGGTTGGGGGCCTTCCTGCTCCTAATGGGGGCCCTCCATGGTGTTCTGGACAGGCCTCCCATGGCCAGGGCCAAAAGGAGGTGAAGGCCTGTTTCTGCCTAGAAGCCCCCGAGGGCCTCACCCCAGCCCCAGCCCATCCCAGGCTGTCCTGGGAACATGCAGAGAGAATACACCTATCTGCATGTCTGCTGCCAACATCTAAAGCACAGGTAGGATCTTGTCTCTGCCCTTCTTAATACCCTGCTTTGCCTACTTGGTTAAGGGGCCTCCAATCTAATCCAAACGTTTCTGTGCTTACTTCAGGCAAGAAACTAGGCTAGAACAGGGGATACAACAAAATAAAAGCCCCTATCTTTAAAGAGCTTACATTTGGGGGAAGCAGGAGAGCAGAGCAGGAAGAGATCTAACACGGAAAGGAGTCCCTAACTACAGCTTGAGGAAAAGAGATGGCTAGAAGGATATTGAGGACTGGCACCTGGGCTAAGTCTTGAAAGTAGCAGGCAATGGTTTAAAAAAAAAAAAGTGAATTCCAAGCACTGGGAAAGTCTGTGTGCAAAGGTATGGAGTTGGAAAATGACATCCCCAAGGAACTGCAACAGTTGTTAAGCTGACCAGTGTGGCTAGAATGTAACATGCAGGAAGGGGAGAAAGATAAGAATGAGCACATCTGGCTACCCTCATTTCAGTGTTCCTTTTATGGTACTCTGGATTTCTGGCCAAACTGGGTCATTTGATCTCATCTCCCACCTCCAAACTTTTGCATACACTTCGTCTCACGTGCCTTCCCTCTACATCTTTGGTTGGTGAAACCTTTCTCATTCTTCAAGATCCAGCTCAGGCGCCCCTGGTTAGCAGGGATGGATTCTACTTACTATGGATCTTTCCTGTTTCTTCTCTCTGACTTTTTTTTTTGTCTTTTCTCATTCAAACTTGTTTTTAAATTACTTTATGTATTCCTCTCACCCCCTTATTAGTCTAGTCAGCTCCTGGAAGGCAGAAATGGCATCATTTATCCTTTATTAGGCACAACCTATTCCATTATCTGAACTGCACAACAGCTCACATTTTAAAATTTTCTTTGCCGTTTTGTACTGTTTTGCCTACATTTCATTTGGTCAATGAATATTTTCCAGCCCTGTGGGATGCGCCCTTCCAAAGGAGGAATCGTGCCTACTTTGATAGGCAGAGCTCCTATTGGAGTATGGCATGTGCAGAGGGGTTATGGGCTCCTACGCTCCTTCCTCTGTCCTAAAGGCCGGATTTGAGAGTTTCACTATGTCAGTCTGTGTCCAGAAGCCTGCAGAAGTCCTTGGGCACTGGTAAGATTCAAGGAGCCCGATGCTCCCCATTTTAGGGGCCCTAGGTTCCTCCAGCCTGGGGTCACAGCCTAGCTTTGTTTAGGCTCTCCTTGGGAGGTTACCTACCCACTTCTCCTCCTCTTAATAAGGTGGTTGGCCATCACTTTGGCTCTTTATTGAGTACTCTGAGTGCCTAGCACGGCGCTAAGGAGGGAGGGGCCTTTGCAGACTCAGTACAGCAGACGCTGAGTAAGACACCCTCGTTCCCAGGTTGGCCCAGCCCCAGCTCCGAGGTCCACCACGGCTGTTCTTACCCGAGACCTGTAGCCCCCCTAGCCTGCTCCCAAGACACTGGAGCTGAGCCCGGCCCTCTCCACCTCGGCGATCAGAGCCTCGGGCGGAGACTCCGGTGTCCTGGACAGTTCACTCCCCCTTTCACCAGCCTAAGCAGCATCTGACCGGCTGGTGGCTACAAGGACCAGGCACAGAGACGGTTAGCTAGATGCCCAGCTCTGAAGCGTTAATACCCAAGGGAAGAATGGTCCAGATAATGGAGGGGAAGGGATGAGATTGCCCTCAGTCCGTTCCCTTACACAGACTGCCGGCTGGGCTGGGCTAAGCGGGAACAGCCGCAGGGGTCCAGCCACCACCCAGAGAAAGCTTCTACCCCTCGGGAGGGAGGGGGATCATTCTCCCCTCCCCAAGGCCAGGAGAATCAACCCGATCCAAACATTTATTAAGCAAGGAAAGAATGGTGGGGGCCAGGGGGTGGGCAGGATGCAAAGTTTAGCTAAGGAGACGATCAGAGCGAAGGAAGGAGGAAACGGATAGAGAGGCTGGAGGGACGAGCCCCCCAGGGGCAGCGCGCTTACTGACCTCGGCGTTGACTTCGCTGTCCCCTGCCACCCCGCTGCAGGCCAGGGGGCCCAGCCACACGAACAGCAGCAGCAGCAGCTCCCCGGTGCCCAGGAGGGTCCCGGCCCAGCCCGGCCTCCGGGGCTCGCCCCGCCCGGCCCCGCCGCCGCTCATGCTGGCGGCGCTGAGCTGGGCTGCGGAGGGGGTGTCGGAGAGCCCCGATGCCCCGGCTGGCCACGGGCTTGAGGCGCCCTCCCCTCGCTGGGGGGTCGGAAACTTGGAGCGAAGCGCGCGGGGACCGGGACCACCCCTCCGGTCCTCGCCTTCCCCTTCCCCAGGGAGCTCTCAGGCGCCCCCGGGCAAGTTCCCAAGGCTCGGCGCGGAGAGCCCGGCGGAGGGCACGGCGAGGGGGGCGAGCCCGACGGCCGGCCGGGGGCGGGCGGCTCCTTCCCAGCCGGATGCCGCCTTTGTCTCGGGCTCAGCCTCGGGGCTGCCCGGGGCCGCTGCGCTCCCCAGGGCTCCGCGCCGCTCGCCGGCGGCCGCTGTCCATGCCCGGGGCCGGCGAGGCGGAGGCGTGCGCTCCCGCCCCCTCCCCGTGCCCGGGGCACCTCGCCCCCCGCGGCGGGGTCTGCGAGAGGGGGATGGGCGGCGGAGGCCCCCCACGGCGTGCGGCGGGGCGGGGCGGGCGGGCAGGGGGAGCCCGAGCCCGAGCGAGCGGCGCGCGTCCTTGGGGCCGGATCGGCGCAGCTCTGAGCCAGCTCCAGCGCTCGGGGCCCGCTCCCCGCCCCCTCCTTCTCCTCCTCTCCTGCGCGGCTCTTAAAGGGGCCGTGCGCTCCGGGCCGCCCGGCCCGGCGGGGAGGGGGCCCGGCCCGGCGGGGAGGCGGGGAGGGGGCCCGGCCCGGCGGGGAGGGGGTCCGGCACCGCGGCGGGGAGGGGGTCCGGCCGGGCGGGGAGGCGGGGAGGGGTCCGGCCAGGCGGGGAGGCGGGGAGGGGGCCCGGCCAGGCGGGGAGGGGGCCCGGCCCGGCGGGGAGGCGGGGAGGGGGCCCGGCCAGGCGGGGAGGGGGCCTGGCCCGGCGGGGAGGGGGTCCGGCCCAAAGGCAGGTGTACGCGTGGGAGCCCGCGCCCGCTGTGAGGCTCCAGATTTCCCCTGGACACCCGGTGGGGGGCGCGCCTGGGTGGGTCTGGACCCGATGCCCAGGCGGTTGGGGCAGCGAGGCCCGGCCTCAACTGGAAACTAACCAGACGCCCCGCCCCTGCCCGAGCCCTCGGGTGCTTCCAGTGTGGTTTTGGGCGAGAGAAGACAAAGGTCAGAGATTCCCTAAAAAATGAAAACCTTGACCTTTGCGGCCGCCCCTGCCCTTCAGACGTGAGCAGTAATTACCGTAGATGGCCTTTCAATACCAGGAAACGGAGGCCGGCAGAGGTTACGTGACTCGTGCAGGACCACCTCGCAGGCAGTGGCCTAGGACGTGGTGTTTGAATGCAGGGCTGTGAATTCAGGTGCAGCGCTGTCTCTACGGCGCCATCTAGTATTAGAGGAAAGAAAGAAAGGAGGGAAGGAATATCCACAAATTTCCCCATCCACACACTTTTCTCTGTCAAGAGCTATGAACGACCTCCCGGCTTTCCAAATCAGGGGCTGCCTCCCCACACCATCCCTGAGGTGACCACAAAGGTAGCTGGGGCTTATTTGGTAAGAGACTCAAAGAGTCGTAGCCAATTAAGAGAACCAGTCCTGGGCAGAGAAAGGGAAAAGGGCTCCCCCTCCTCTCCTTTGCTCCAGAATGGTTTGACAATGTACAGAGACTTTTACTGCCTTCCTCTGTCTTCTCAGCTACTAACTTTTGGCATAAGAGTGTGACCTTTTTATCAGGTGTCATTTTCCACAAGGGACTTTTGGCTGCTTTGAGCTACATGCCCCTTTTATGTGGCAGTCCCCAGCAGTGCCCACTTCCCTAAAACCGGAGTTGACTGGAATTTGGGAAATTGTGTTTTTCTGCCCCTAGAGTATGTTTAAAACTAACCTGTCAAGAGGAGAAAAAGACCACAGACCACTGAAGATATCCTGCATGCATGTTTAGCTAGGGTTCCTCCCAAGATAACAGAAGCAGACCAGTTTTACTCCCTTGGGGCTTTCTAATGAAGAACAAGAAATGATATAGACAGTTGTCCCTGATTTCTTTGGAATCAGCAAGCTTTCCAAATCCAGTCCCTTCCTTTGCAATTTGCTTTGGAATTTGCACGGAGGTCATCAGAAATGGATCACTTATGTTTCTAGGTTTGACTGAAATATGTTTTAATCTTTAACAATACATTTATTCAAAATCTACCACATTGAGAAAAAATATTTGGCTTGATGGAAACTGTTCATTTATACTGCTGAAGGGGTCCTGAATATCACAAAAAGTGTACTTCAGGTGGTTGAAAAAGTTTGCAAAGTCCTTTTTTATGATGGAATTCTCCTTGAGTTAACTCTTCCCTGGATGACTTCTATGTCTCCAGACCAGCGCTTCCCTCATCAGGGTAACTATTGCAAAATGCCCAGATCTCCACTCTGGCCAGTCTGTTGAGGCCCTAGGGATCGGGGGCATGTAGGCAGGTTCTCTGAGGTCAGTTTCATTCAAATTAAATAAATACTTCTCAACTGTTTAACGGTGAGGAGGGAAATGCAGTTTCCATTGTGTTCCTAGCCTGGCCGAGGCAGAGGAGGATACAAAGTATACTAAACTCATCTCTGTCCCTAAAGTACAGGAGAAAGCCTGCTTATTCTTGAAGACAAGAGGACCTCAAATCCCAGCTCTGACACTTTGTCTCTCTGTGATCTTGGCCACATCATTTGACCTCTGTGAGCCTCGGTTCCCTCAACAGTAAAATGAGAGGCTTGGACTAGTTGACCACAGAGGTCCCCTCTAGCTCCAAATCTAGGAAATTATTTTTCAAGGCAAGCAAAACAAAACCCTTGTGTAGTGTAAACATTTAGCAAATAGTGTTGGGCAGTGATGATACAGGGAGTGATTTCTGTGGATGGTCATCAGGGAGTGTTTCGCGTAAAGTGTCCTATGAAGGAAAGCATGCATATATGAAATGACCCCTCTGGCTTAAAATTCTGTGCTCTATGGATGGAACTGAGCACAGCGAAAAGTTAGGCACATCACATGTCATTATCTCTTACTCTAAAGGTGTTTGCTCAAATGGTCTCACACATCTGTGGGATTTCAGTCTCACTTCATGGTTCTACAGGCTACTTAGACCAATAGGAGCTGATGAACAAATTCTTGGGGCAGTCCTAGAGGAATGAAAGTGCAGGTCAGCAAAGTAGCTGCAGGGTGTTGACTGAAGCTGAGCCACCATTTACAAGACTCTTTCCCAAGTTTCAGACAGTAATAGAAAAAGTACTTTTCCTGAGAGGGAGCCACTGGAATCTACCTTGGGAGAATCACTGAATTTCAGAGATGAAAGGGGCCTCCTTAGTCATCTAATCTGACCCCTATTTGAAAAAAGAAATGTCCTCTATAGTATACTCAAGTACTTACCTAGACTTTGTCCAAAGATCTCCAAAGGGGGTGGTGCTTCACTGTCTACAAAGGCAGCTCATTTTACATTTGGATAGCTCTCTTAGAAAGTGATTTTTCCCTGTAGACACAAATTTGATTCTTTGTCCGATACCACCCCATTGCTCACCCTTGTGACCACTCAGGCCAAAATCTAATCTCCCTTCCATAGGAAACAGTAGCATTTTCTTATAGTCCATACAGTCTGGAGAGCAAGACTCGGGGTCTTATGGGATCTATTGTTTTATTACGTCTAGGATTTCCTTTCTGAAGGTGTTTGCCATAGTTTTCATTTTGAGAACCACAACTTAGAAAGCAATATTCCTGCTTTGGGGCCTGCCTGGTCCAATGCTCATCTTTGTGCTCTACACAGCTTTGTGCCTACAAAGCACCCCCTGCTGAGTTTTCAGGGCCAGTACCCAAAGGATCCCTGCTTAGGGCTTCTGGTTCCAAGGGAAGAAATAAACAAGTAAGTTGTGTTAATTTTCCTCTCTTGGATACAAGGGCTGGGGATGATCTGTAGACTCTGGGTGTGAAAATAGGGCCAATCTACCCTCCCAAGAAAACAAGGATGATTTTCCTACCCTGCAGAGAATAACTGAAGGCAGTCAAGATGTTTTGTAATTTCTTTTTGGTCTTCAGTTTTATTGTTTTTAAATACACAAGCAAAGTGGTTCTGAGGACTGTAAAATGGCTATTATATAACTGAAGATTTTCTTTTTCTCCTTTTGTGATACCTCAGAAGGTTGATGCCCCCCCCCCCTTTTTCTTCATTTTCCAGAGGTGCTCAGTGATTCTGATGGGAACCTAATGGTTTTCAACCCAGCTCCCATTCTCTAGTGAAATCTTTATTTTCCTCAAATGTAAGCTGAAGAGCCCTGAATCCTGTCACTTCCAGAGGGTCCCCTGGGTTGGGCACAAGCCAAGCTCCCCCACTGCTTCTCTGTCATTTTTCTGCCCAGCCAGCCTCCCCATCTCTCAGTGAATTTCCGATTTCCTTCCTCTATCAGCTCCTTTCCATTCTCCCATTGAATTTCATCGTATTGATTTTGGCCCATTTCTCAAAGTCATGCTGCATTCGGGCTTCCAGCTCCACATCCTTCCCAAATTTGATTAGCAAAATCCATCCTTGGGGTTGTTAATGGAAATGCATAATAACATTGGGCAGGGCTCTCCAAAGGGACTGGTTTCCTAGAACACTCTAAGAGCATTTGTCTTCTGCAGACAGCGTGTTCCTAGTAACTGTCCACAAGTGACTGTGGAAAAACACCAGCATCAATGCATTGTCAGACACCGGTTGCATCCAGATGGTGAAGGAGCAACAGGGTAACCAGATGGGTCTAGAGCCAACAAAATGGTGAACTGGGACTAGGCTTGTCCTTCTGTATTTGGGGCTTTCAACAGCTGTAACTTTTACTGTGGAAATCAGGCAGACTTGGCTCCCCACAAAACCTAGAAAAAAGCAAACAGCTCCTCTCTCCAGCATAAACCCCAGGAGGAGGACTGGTAACTAGTTAACTGCGAACTGTCATCAGCACAGGGAACAGCACCAGACTCTAAAAAGATGCTAGGAGGAGACCTGATAAAGGGGAACGATTCAGGAAACAAAACTGAGCACTCCATCTGCATGTCCTGAGGAGCAAATGTCTCCACGTTCCCTGACACACTGCTGATTTAAAAAAAAAAAAAAAGCCCAGCCAGGACTTGGAAGTAACATGGTAGCTACACCAGGCTAGACATTAAGAGATGAAGATTCTCTCACTGGATGACCTTTGTCCAAACAAATCATGTACCCTATGGTTTTCTCATCTGTAAAATGAAAAGGGATAATCTTTCTTATCCTCCTCACCTTACCTTTTATGAGAATCAGCCTAGAGCTGGAAGGGCCTTAGAAGTGATAGGGTTCAACTGCCTCATTTCATGGATAAGGAAACCCAGGCCGAGAGATGTTCTGACTTGCCTAAGGTTACAAAGATAGTAAGTGGCACAGTTAGAATTCAAACCAAAGTCCCCTGGCTCCCAGGAAAGAGCTCTTTCCATTGTATCAGGAAATCACCATACAAATGCAAGGTGTTATTAGAAATGTTTGTAAGTTGGACTACTAAACAGAGTACACCAAGACCATGAGGGCCCTAAAAAAGCCCACGTTGTGAAAGGCAGACAGCATAAACAACTTGAGGAAGCTGGACATGACACTCCTGACACTGTAACATAATCTTGACCTCCATGCAGTGAGGGTGGCAGCAGTGAGAGGGAAGGGAAAAACATTCCTTTTACCTTGTTGATGATAAATACTGCCATTGGAATCCAAGAAGCAGAAATAGAAACATTTATTTCATTTAACATAATTTAAATATCCATATATAGTTTCGTTACCCAATACCAGAAATCCAGGTGGCAGGTGGATTTGCTCGGGACAACTCACTAAATTTTTTTTTTTAATTGCAGTGAAGGCCTGAAGGAAAAAAAAAATATTTCCCTCAACTGGCCCTGAATGTTTTCCCGTAAAATGTCTCTTGTTGCTCAACCAGGGGAAAGGGGCAAATGGAGACAGAACCTGAGATAGTTACGAAGCATCCAGGAGAAGCGCCCCCAAGGGAAAGCTTTGTTTCCTATTTTTTTTTAGAAAATTAATGTGGGAAGCCAGAGGTTGGGGAGTTTAGAAATCTAGACAGCTCTTCCCAGATAGCCAAGCCCATAAGAAGAATCTGGGCAAGTTTTCCCCTGGCACCTGGTGGAGCTCACGGGAGGGTGTGAGGGGGATGTGCTAGAGGACACTGGTGCAGAAATGGGCCTGGGTGGGACTTAGGGTGAGAACTGAGAAGTTCAGAGAAGAAAAGGGCAGGGACATAGCATCCTGAAGACACCTGGTCAGCCAGGGCAGCATCGGAGGGAGGTGTGGAAGCAAGAATTCTTAAGATTTTGGTCTGAAGCCAATGGCACAAAAATGCAAACAGCTGAAGGGAATGAAACAGCTGAAGCTGAAGGACTCACCGAGTGACCCCAGAGAATTCTGCCCTGGGACTGGAGGCCAAGGGCAGGAAATGTAGTCTGCCCTGCCCTCTACTGGCTATCTTGAGGAAATGGCCACCTTGCACCGAAAAATCTCTTAGGAGGGCAAGGGTTGAGGTGGCCCTCAGGATTTGGGCAGATTGTCTCAGACAGGCATCAGCGGGGCTCTCTGGCTAGGCAGGCATGGCTTCCCCATTAGAATGGGTTGGGAACCATAAATCCAGGGTCATGACTTTCCAAGAATTCCCTCATCCTCCAAAGGTGGAAGGTTCATCCTCTGGCAGGCCACCAAAGGCCCATCCCTTGCTCGCTCTTTCTCATTTTAATGGGAAAGAGAAGAATTTATTCCCAGACTTGCAGCGGACTTGTTCAGCCAGCACACGCAGCAGCAGAGCAGAGTCTTCAAAGTCATCCACGATTTCCTACAACAGGCCCAGCAAACAAAGAAGTCTCTGACCCACCCATCCAGGGGTGGAACCTGTGGCCAAGAGCCCCAGAAGTAAGGATACCCCTTCTGCCTTGGCCACTGAGGGCTCCTGGAGGCTCTCAACATCCAACCCTTCTGGCCACTGTGCTTACCAGCTGTCTTCCCCTTTGGGGTCACTCCTTTCATTTAGGCCAGAAAAACCTGCCCACTCCCATCTCCCCCAGGAAGGCCCCCCCTTCACCCCCAGTCAAAACTGCTACCTGTAGCTCCTGGATGACCGGCTCCTTTAGTGCAGATCGCACATCTCCAACACACCAGGCCAGGCTGATGTGAAAGGAAGGCTCCTAGGAGATTGGGACAAAGACACACAACCCAGAGAGGTCAATAATGGCCCATCTCTGCATCCATGTTGGGAGGAGCCACCTACACTATGAAGGAGGGCTATGCATCCTGGATTTCTAATGCATGAATAAGGTAGTAAGTGTGACAACTCAGCCACAAAGAGGACGGCCCTTTGTTTTTCCTGCTTGGCTGGTTAATAGTGGGGAAAGGGCAGAGCTGGGACGAAGCAGGTGAGCTGTCAGCCAGCAAGGGCCTGACATGCCGGGGGAAACAGGCACACAACCGGCCCCCAACTGCCCCCACCCAGGGCCTCTGATGTTTTGTGTTCGTACACTTTTCCTTACTACTTTAACCTGCACATACTGTGATAAAGCCAGTCACACCCCACATTCCAGGAGTTCCGATGATGGAGCATTTCCAGGGTACTTTACACATTTTATCTGATTTAGCTTCACAATAACCCCCCCAATTAGGTGCTGTCATTATTGCTCCCATTTCACAGTTGGAGAATTTGAATTTGAGTCCTCCTAACTTCCAGTCCAACGGTGTTCACTGTGCCTCCTGGAACAAGGAAGCCTCGAGTGGCTTTAAGCATGGCCTGTCCAAGTCTGAGGGGGCTCAGGACCCCATGGCAGGCTATGTGGCCCTTGCTACACCCTCAGTCATCAACCAAGACCAGGAGAGGCCAGGATGGGGCAAAGTTCAAGAGCCCCTCATGGGCCCATTCAAGCACCCCGTGCTCTTATATGTTGTGGGGGAAAAAGCAAGAGAAGCACGGCTTTTTCAACAGTGAAGACTCAGAGCCTCTAGTGGGCAGTCCCTCATGGCCACAGTTCCAGACTCTGTCCCAATTCCACAAGAGCTTATCCCTGCTCTGTGTGAGGGATGGGTCCCAGGAGCTTTGCTTCCCATGTAGCCCAGTGGCTCTATTCAGATCCAGGGATGGGGAACCTGCTTTAATCCATACCATCCTCAAATGCTGCTCAGAGGTACAGGAGATTTCCCAGCCGATTCACCCCACGTGACCCCAAAGGGGTTTTTTGGTGCCCTTTTCACAGATCACAGGGGTTGGAAGTGCAGATGGACTATTCACTTCTTCTGTTTAAACTCCACCTAGTTTACAGGGACTTGGAAGCACCTCACCTTGTAGAAAGTTGCCAGGTCAAATTCCTCCATTACTCTGTCCACTTCTGAGACCAAGTCTAAGAACTGAGCATGCCCCGCAGTGACCTCTAACCCAATGAAGGTCCTGGAATTAGAAAAGGGATGGGGAACATGAGGTCAGCATCTATCCAGCAGAGAGGCTGGGCCGGGGCTAGGCCCGGACAAGAAGGCTGCCGGGCCCAAAGTGAGACTTGAGACTCCAGAGAGCAAGAGAGGAGGGAAGGTCTGCTCTCAACCCAGTCAGTCAAAGAACATCTGTAAGCACCTACTAGTGCCAGGCAATGTGTGTAGTGCTGGGGATACAAAGAAAGGACCTCCCCCTGCCACTCCCCACACACAAATCTAGTCCCTGCTTTGGCAGAACTGACTGTTTCTGCCTGTGGGCACCCAGAGGGGTTGGCAGTGTGGCTTAGAGCTTGGATGATACTCATCTGTCACATTTGTTTAGCATACAACCACCTTGGGAAGTTGGCAGGTTTGTGAATCCCACGTCCCCCAGATAGCGTCAAGAGGCTGATGATTCTGCCCAACAATGCCCAGTTACAGGGAGAACAAGGCCAGTTTTTCCCAAGACCCCACTGTTCGAGGCTGGTCCGAGGCACTCTCAACTAAGCAGCTAGCTTATTTTTTTAAAGTTTCAGGGTCAATAACTGATACCAGTGTTTAGAAAGAAGAGCCTGACACAGAATGTCCATCTATGTCATCTCCAGAGCAGTCCTGGTGTGGCACTTGCATGTACACACCAACATACCAACACCCACATCCATATCCATACCCACACACACCTTGTCTTCTCTTGATTTGTGTAAACCTTCACCTGGTTAGCTGTGAACAAGAACCTAAAATTTAAGAGAAAAAAAGAAAAAATCATTTTCTTAGAACAGGAAAAAACAAGCAGGAAAATAACACAGAGGATTGTAGAGTCATTCAGAAGGCAGTCACCTGACTTCCTACCTCCATGCTCAGCTCAGAATCTCCAGTCATGCTCTACACACAGTCAAAAAAGGCCCAGAAAGACAATTCCTGGGGCCACTTATCTGTAGGCAGGAAGGACACAACCCTGCTGGTGCCATTTATATTGGCTCTGACCCCTAGAAATAGGGTTGTGTGAGAACCACCTCTCAACTCTGTAATTATATTTTAATAAACAGTGAAAGGCTGGATTTTAAGAGTGGATTCATGGGAGCAGAGGTTTCATCTACCATTAGCAAATAATAATATCGATAAAAGAATAATTTGTTTCTTGGAGGTTAACAGAAATTGATACTGAAGATTTCATTTGGATAAAGGATTATCAGGGAGATAAAGGAAGACAAATCTATCTTAATTTACACAAAGTTATATGAAATGACATGTTTGTATCTTCACACACACACACACACACACACACACACACACACGCTTATTAGAAATTCATTCTTTATTTAGACTTCAAGAGCCTTTAGGTCCCAATTAGAACATAAACTCTGTGATTGTGCCAACACATCTGCAAGGTGCATGTGTGTCCATGTGCGTGTGTGTGCATGGGAGCTGAGGCAACAAAGGCAATTTCTGCCTGCCTTTCTGCTACCTGCCAACATAATTCCATCAAACTCCATGGCTCTCATAAAATGTTAAGTTCCATCCATGTCCTTTGGCTCTGGGGAATAAGAGAACTGAGAAATATCCAAGGGGCCAAAAGTCCTTGTTCTTTTTGCTGGTTCCAAGGGTACTCCCAGGACCACAACCCAACCTCACACACAAAGACAGTTCAGGAGGTCAGAGAGGAGAGAGAAGACAGAAGCATAAGGGGAAAGAAGCACACCTATGGAAGGAGGCCATGCGGCCCTTCAGGGACTGCACGAAGGGAGTGATCCAGTGGTACCGCAGAACCACACTCTGGGAAAGACTGATGTGCAACTCCTCCATCTTTACTAGCCTGGGCAGGACCCTCTGGGCCTGGGTCATGAGAAGGTCAAACAGGTCAAAAAAATCTTCCTTTGCTTCATCTGGAGGGGAAGGAAACAAAGGAAGTCATTTTCTTAGCGTGGGACCCTTCCTGAAAAAATGAACACAATCCTAGGGGTGAAAGATTACTTTTCCTCTTCCTTGTCACAAAGAAGTCCCTCAGAGGGCAAACCATATTTATTTAACTCAAAGGGTATCAAGCACAGGATGTCACTGAAGACTGATGAAAAGACAACCTCTCTACAAATGAAGTGACAGGTGTGAGCTGGCCCAGCAGCGTAGACGGAAGGTGGGCTTGCCACAACGCCCCACACCAGCTCTCAGACAACCTTTGGGGTCCCACTGAGTGGTCTGCAAAGAAGACTTCAGTGTATCAAGTCCCAGCTCAGGGCGGATGTTAGGGAAATCTCAATTATTTGCTCAAAAAATAACAACTTTATGAGGATCCACTGCCCTGGCTTGCCTCACTCAGTAAACACTGAAAAGGCTCCTCCCAGGATGTCTGCCCCTCTCCCAGGTGGGGGAGATCTGCTGTCACTTACAGGGCACCCAGACGTGAGTGGCCCAGATACCCCTTTCATGGGGGAAGGTTCGTATTCTGCCACCGTGTTTTTCAATGTCATCCACAATCCTATCGTCTGCCTCTGGAAACATGTTCAAGACGCTGTCTGGAACGGGCAGCCGAGGAGGGCGGTGACATCTGCAGAAGTAGAGATGGGTGTACATGGAGATCTTTACCCACGATCGATATTCTGTATTTCTGTCCACTAGAAAAAAAAATGGCTTTCCTTCCTGGGGATCTCCTCAACTGAATGTTGGGGATGAGCCAAGCTGGAGGAAGGGAAGGTACTGAGAGGGGAAGGAGGCTGCGCTTCAAACATCCAGGTGGGTGAGGCTGGGCAAAGGGCAACACTGGGGGGGGCCAGTGTTCTGTGTGGCTGCTGAAGACCCACCTCCAGTGTGGGTGGAGTGCCCTGCAGCCAGCCCACGAGCTCGGGTGGGTCCTGGGGTCCAGAGCATCCTCCTTCCGCGCAGGGTTCCTGGGGTGCCCTCACGGAGCGCTGCTCCCTCGGATAAAACAACCCTACCCCGCCCCCCGCGCCCCTCTTCCAGACACTGAATCCCATCCAACAGAACGCGGACCCTGCCTGGAGCTGGGAAGCCCCGGGTTCGGATCTCGGCCCTGACACTGACAAGCTGGGGGTCGCTGGGCCAGGCCCCGCAGCTCTCCATCAGTGCCGGGGCGTGCGGGTAGTCATTCATTCATTCACCCCTCGGGGATCGGACACGAGGTCCCCGCCCTCGGGGCGCTCACGCTCCCACAGGGAAGGAAGCTCCCATGCACGTCATTTTAATGCACAAAATTAAATGATCTCTGTGACCAGAGAGGGAGAAAGGGGGCGGGGACTCGGGGAGGGCAGGACGGAGGAGGCGACTTTAGAGTGGGTCTTTAAAGGATGGGGAAGCTCGGCTCAGCGTTCGGCCTCCGCGGCGCCCTCGCAGGGAAGCTCCGGGGCAGGGGCCGGCCTTTCCTCAGTGCGCCTGCGCCAACCCCCTGCTTCCCCGCCCCTCGCCGGTCAGCTACTTCCGGTTCCGGGGTCCTCGTTTGTTTCTCCCCTCCCGGCCGCAGAAACGGCTTCCTCTCACCGCCTGCTCAGGAGGTTTCTCACCCGCGGCTGCCGCCCTCCTTAGGCTCTGCACCAGTTCCGGGCCCATCCTCATCTTCCTCCTCGCCCTCTGAGCCGCTGTCGCTGCTGCTGCTGTAGCCCACCAGGAGTGTGGCGCTCATGGGCCCTTTCTGTTCCCGGGCACGACCGGTGCCTCGCTCATTCCCTTCCCCGCGGAAACCTAGTCCCGCCCCCGGAAGTTCCGCCTCCAAAACTTCGCGCGGCCTCCTACCCCTCTCCTTTGGCTCCTCCCCTTGGCTCCCTCACTTAACGGAGGGAGTTGGAACCGTTACAGGATGGAACCATTCTTTCTTTCTCCTCTCCCCTAATTCCTTGTCTCCTCTCCCTCCTTCCTCCTTTCCTTTCTCCCTCGTCTTCCTTTTCCAGCCCATCTCATTCCCTTACCTGTACCCTCCCTCCTCCTCTTTCTCCCATCTTTATCCCCCCCACTTTATTGGGGGCTTGTGGGACATCCACAGGTATAGCAGGAGAGAGGCAGCTTTTGAATCAGGAAGTCCTGGGTTCAAGCCTGCACCTGAGCCATGGGAGCCCTGTGACTAGAGTACCCGGCAAGCAGTCACACCTGTTACATCGCAGGTGCTTACAGTGAAAGCACGGGGCCAGAGTCGGGAAGACCTGAGTTCCCATCCTGCCTCAGACATTCACTAGCTATGACCCTGGGCAAGTCACTTCTGCCTGCTTCAGTTTCCTCATTTATAAAAATAAGAGTATTAATAGCAGCTACCTGGCAGGCTTGTTGTGAGAATCAAATGAGATCATGTGTGAAGTGCCGGGCATGTAAGCAAACTTTTCGTAAATACTCATTTCCCTCCCTGCTAGGCACTAGAATAGGAATACAAGGAATAAAGCAAGTTTGCATTCTAATGGGGGAAGACAGATACAGAAATAAATACACAGCAGAAATAGCAGGCGAATAAATACCAGATTATGCAAGGCTATTAGGGAAAGAGGAAACTGGTGCTTGGGAGGACTCGGGGACTGATTGCTCAAGATTTCAGTTTTTGTCAGTTGCAGAGCATGTAACAATCTGCATTGGCAGAGGAAGTTTCTTATTCTGATGGTCTGGTAAAAACAAACTGTACATACACATACATATACATATGTAATATTATATCAACTTATATATGTATTCCTCCCCCAGTAGAATATAGGTTCCTGTTTTTTGGATGGGGAGAGCAGGAACTGTTTCAGTTTTTGTCTTTGTACCCCCAGCACTGAGTATAGTCCTTGACACATAATTTGGACTGGTTCCTCTTTCTGACTTGACTATTTCTGTCAGTAGCACCCTGCTTTAGGTTTATCTTTCTCTTTTCCCTCACTTTCACCAATCAGAAAGAGCTTGAGGTTTGGATATGAGTTCACATGACTGCATCACATGCATGACTGCATCACTGACCACCTGTGTGACTGTTTCACTTCTTTGAATCTTGGTTTTCTCATATGTGAAATGATCTCTGAGGTCAGAATCACAGAAGTTTTATCTCCAACACATATCCCAAAAGAATCCTCTCCACAATGTACTGGATAATTGTTCATCTATCCCATGTCCAAAGATTCCAGTGAGGAGGGGAGAATCCTCCCCCCAACTGAAGCCGCACATTCTACTTCTGGGGAGCACTAATTGTTAGGACATTAAGCTTGAATTTAGTCCTTTTCAAATTCCCATGATTGATTCTGTCAACCTAGCCCCAGTAGCAAAGGTGCTGAATTTCCCCTAGCTTGAGCAAGCAGCAGACAATTGTTGCTTCAAATTTCTTTTCTTTCACTCTCTTAACTCTCTTCAATTCAGCTTCTGACATCATCATTCAACTGAAACTGCTCTCTTCAAAGTAACACATGATCTCTCAACTGCCAAATGTAATGGCCTTTTCTCAGTCCTCATCCTTGATCTCTCTGCTGTCTCTGACATCACCCTTTGTGGTTATTCTCTTACTCTTTAGGTTTTCATAAAATACTTCTGCTTCTTCTACTTGTCTGATTGCTCCTTCTCTCTCTCTTTTGCTGGACTTTCATCCAGGTTGTGTCCAGTAACTATGAATGTCCCACTTCTCCCAATGCAATCCATCTGGCAATCTCATCAGCTCCCACAGATTCAGTGATCATCTCTTTGCAGAGTATACTCAGATCTACCTAATTCTAACCTTTCTCCTAATCTCCATGAGGGAAGAGATATTTAAATTTTGTATTTTCCCTTGGTGCCACTGAATTAATTTGTAGGGTCCTTGGTCTTAGAACTGGAAGGGAACTGGGAGACCACCTAGTTTAATACCCTCATTTTACAGATACCGAAATGCAGCTTCAAAGATGGCAAAGATATGCCTCGGTTATAACTTTTGCCTGGAACAAATAAGTATTTGAGTTTTGAGAACATCTCATAGGAAAGAGAAAAGCTAGGAGATGACTTTCAAAGATAAATTGGTAAAGCTTTATCCAAGATAAAGCTATTATTAATAGATAGATCTCTTTGGGATACAGACCTAGAAGTGGTATTGCTGGATCAAAGGATATGCAGTTTTATAGCCCTTTGGGCATAGTTTTAAATTGCTCTGCAGAACAGTTGGATCAGTTCACAGCTCCACCAACAATGAATTAGTGTTCCAGTTTTCCCACATCTTCTGCAACATTTATTATTTTCCTTTTCTGTCTTATTAATCAATCTGATTATGTGTGAGGTGGTACCTTGGAGTTGTTTTAATTTGCATTTCTCTAATCAATAGTGAGTTAGAGCATTTTTTTCATATGACTGTAGGAAGCTTTAATTTCATCTGAAAACTGCCTGTTCATAGTCTTTGACCTTATTAGCCTTGTTCCTATTTTATTTTGTATCAGCCCATGAGTCTTCCCATTGCACAGTAATATTTCATTATATTTATGTACCACAACTTGTTCAACCATTTCCCAATTTCTAGTTCTTTGCTAACACATGAAAGTGTTACTATAGATATTTTTGAATGCTTATAAGACCTTTCTTTTTATCACTCACTTCCTTAGAATATGTGCCTAGCAATGGGATATTTGAGTTAAAGAGTATGAATATTCTAGTTACTTTCTTTACATATACCAGAGTAGTTGTACCCATTATTCATAGCTGCACAAACCATTAAAATTTGCATCTTTCCATTGACTCTATCTATTTTTTCACTAATTTACTGGGAATGAGATGGAACTCCAGGGTTTTGATTTTCATTTTTTCTTTTATTAGTTATTTGGAGCATTTTTTTATATGGTTGATTATAATTTGTATTCTTTTTTTTTTTTTGAGAACTGTGTACATAACATTTGACCACTTGTCTAGTCAGGAATTGATTTTGGCCTTATATATTTCTATTAGTTTTATATATTTCTTGATATCAAACCATTATCAGAGGTCCAGGGGAAGAAATGGGTAAGTTAGATATCAAGATAAGAGGGTAGAAATTTAGAATCTGAATTCTAAAGCCTTTGTTATTTTCTATCTCTTTATGTGTTGTGTTGTATTTGCCTGGTTTTACCTTGTATTTATGTCCCTAGTGCCTAGCACAAAACATGCACACATGAAATATTTGCTAAATTTAATTTTTTTAAAAAAAATCTCCTTTGCCCATAACGTATCTCCAGAGCTTAACTGAGGCAATCATCAGGATAGACATTCTCCTGGGCCAAACAAAAAACTAAGGGAATTTTGGTGATAGCTTTTTTTGAGGTGGTGATGGTGTTAGAATCCCTAGAACATGGGAATGCAAAGATCAGGACTGGTAATCTAGCCAGCAGAACTGATTCCTTGTTACCTAGTTGGTGTTCGGTTCCTAAGTGGGGGTCATTGACAAATGTAGTAAAAGATGCAAAAAGTCAACACTGATATAGGGAAATAGGTACAGAAATTCAGTTTCCTGAACTATGAAATTAGGGGGTGGGAGTAGATGATCCCCTCTGGTTTCTCACAGCTCTCCACCTACCATCCCATGATAATTCTTTGCTGTGATGACTTGGTAGAACCCTTCTGGAAAGAAATCTAGTGATCCCCGTACTGTGTTTATGCCCCTGGGACTTGAATAATGGTAGCCTGTAGAACCAAAACACCATGTCTCTGGGAGCACTCCATCATTAACAAAAAACTAGAAACAAATTATGTCCTCGGCATTTGGGATATGACAACAAGGTTGTGGCAAATGAAATATATGATGAATATAAAGAATTCAGAAAATCATGGGGATGGTAATAGCCCTCTACATGTACCATCTCATTCTATCGTCACAAACTTGGGACACAGGAGCTAGGATTACCATTTTATGGGGGGGAAACTAAGGCAGACAAGTTAAGAGACTTACTATCTACTGTGCTACCTAACTGCCTCTAATACGTTAATAGGCCAAAGAAAGCCAAACTCAAGGTGCAACCTACAACAATAAGTACAATCTTAATAAAAGCCTATAGGAGAGGCAACAGTGTCGTAGCAGAAACCCAACTTGATGTGGAGACCAAAGACCGGAGTTCCAATTCAGCCCCGCTCTGCCACTCCCTTGACTCGACCTTTTCTTTATCTGTAAATGAGGCAGGTCCTTTCAGCTCTAGGCTTAGGACCCTAAGATCCTGAGTCAGCTTCCTCTCCTCTAATGGAAGGGCTTCTGAGGATCCTCTCTGCCCTAAATCGACGATCCGAAAAACACAAAAGACAGCGCTGTCTCCAAAGGACCGGAGGTCAAGACCAAGTCCTTTCTGTCCACAAACAGCAAAGAACAAAGCTAGAAAGTAGCACCCGAAGTGGAGAGTTACCCATGATACGGGACAAGAACGACGAGATTTAGGTGCTTTTGCGAAGTCTTTTATGGGAAAGTACCTTGGGGCTGTGTGTGTGTCGGGGGAGGGGGGGAGGGGGTCAGTAACTGACCAGCCCCGAGCAAAAGCAACCACGAAAACAGTGGGAAGCCCCAGCCTGGACAGAGCCCAGCTGGAGCCACGTGCACGCGGAGGGGGCGGGGCGTAGCCCTCCTTCCCTCCCTCTCCAAGAGTCGGCTCCTCGGAGGAGGCGGAGCCGGGGCGGGCCCGGGGCGGGCCCCGAAGTCGCCCCGCCCCCTCCTGGCGGCCTGTGTCGCCGCCGGGTGCCCGGCAGGGGGCGGTCTCGCCTCCCGGGTCCCTCGCCGCGCTCCTCGCCTCCTGCTCCTGCTCCTCCTCCCCCTCCCGCGGCCCCGCCTCCCGGCCCCGGCCGGCCCCGCGCCCGTCACTCACCCGGGCTTGCACACTCACTCACACTCACGCTCGCCTCGCCCGCTCGCCCTCGCCCTCCGCCCCCGCCCCCGCTCCCGCCGACGCCGCCCCCCGGCCCGGAGCCCGCCGGACCCCCAGGCCCCGCCCGGGACCCGCCGCCGCAGCCGCCGCCAGCTCAGCTACGCGAGGCCGGGGATCGGGAGGGACCCGCAGGCCGCGCCCCCGACCCCGGCCTGGCCCGGCCCAGCCCCGGCTCCGACCCCGGCCGCGGAGAGGACGAGGAGGGGGAGGAGCCGGAGTAAAGGGCGGCGAGGGAGGGAGCGAAGGGGGGAAGCGACCCCCGGACCCCCGGCAGGCCCCAGGTGAGCCCGAGGGGGGAGGCCGGAGCCCAGCTCTCCCTCTCCTCCGCTGCGCCGCAGCCCCCCGGCGGAGCGGCCCCCCAGAGAGGGGGAGAGAGAGACGCGGGACCCCGGGGAGAGCCTGCCCCTCCGGAGAGACCCCAGCTCCAGGAGAGACCCTCTACCCCGGGGAGACCCCAGCCCCTCCGCAGAGACCCCAGCCCCAGGAGAGACCCTCTACCCCGGGGAGACCCCAGCCCCAGGAGAGAGACCGGGTACAGTTCCTGGGACATCCTGCCCCTCCAGACAGAGACCTCAGCCCCCAGAGGGATCCCACTCCTGCGGAAACCTCGGGTCGCCCTGCCCTCCCACCTCCTGCCCCGTAACCGCCCCCTCCTCACTCCTCACCTTCATCCATCCCTCCCCAGCCCCTTCCCGCCCCCACCTGCAATCCTTAACCTCTTGACCCTGTCTACAAGCGTCCCCTTCCCTAATACCGCCCCAAACCTAATCCCCCTTTCCCTTTCCTCATTTTTCCAGAGTCCTCTGACTGCCCCCCCCCCAATCCTCTGCCTACGCCCCTTCCCAAACCCAGTTCCTGCCTCTTTGGAACTTCCTGCCTGCCCAAGGCCAGAAAGGAAACTGTCCTTAGGAAAGGCAGACAAACGGAGCTCACATTTCCCCAGAGTAAACTGGCAGGAGGTGCTGCTGTGGCTTGTTATCTGCTGGTTCCCCGAGGCCGGTGTCCAGGCAGAGAGGAGGCCCTGGGTGTCCTACTGTTTATTGTGACAGATGATTTGGGGTGGCCCGGCGTGAATGGGGTGGTGCCCAACCAAAACTCCCTCCCCTTCTGCCAGGCTTTCCCCGGAGCGGTCGTTGTCTGTGTCCCCCGTTTGCCATTCTGTGGGAATGGCAGCTCCGCTGGGCAGGGCAAGGCTGTGGGGGCTGGGGAGCCCAGGATCAGCTTTCACTGGGATTCAAAGGGAAAGAAAAGGGTTCCGGGGGGCGAGGGGTGGGGGGGGGGTGAGCCTTGGTTGCACCTTTTCAGAATCTTCAAATAAAAGCTTGTCCAGCCGCTGCGAGGCATCCACCGTGAGCGGCAGACTTTCCCAGGGTTAAATTCTGAGCCGGCGTGTTTATGAAATAGGGCAAAAAAGGTATGTGTGACCTCAAGGTTATGACAGCCTCATGACAGCTTTTTGCCAAGATGTTGAATAGAGAGTGTTTGTGTTGGAGCAGGTCTAGAACGAAGGCTTCCCAGTGCTAGGTACTTCCTTTAATTCTCTTTCCTGGGAGTTTGGAGTTTTGAGTGAGTTGTCATCCGGCCTTTAGTCCTCTTCTCTCCACACTCTCCTATTTGCTGCTGCCTTCTGACATGAAAACCAGCAAGATTGTGTTCAGTTGCCTATTTCTCTGAGCAATCCTGGCCCCACCACTACCGATAGATATTAGGGAGATGAGCATGAAGTCTAGGACTTGAGAACTGAGTGGGAGTGTTGCAATTTGGGGTGCTGGGAACCCCAGGATGCAAGGGCGCAGGGGGTGTGCCTTGAAAGAATTCCACCACTTAGGCATTCTTTCAGTCAAGGTAGTGAGATTTATTTTAACACCAGTTTGGCGGGCAAAGTTTCTGGTAAATCTACAGTATTTTATCACCTATAGGAGCAGGCAGAGTTCCTAGTGAGTTTGGAACTTAAGGGGGGTAAGACTGGTACTTATTTGCAAGAAAAGACTGTGAGAAGGTTTGGATGGGTGGTAAATGGCCTGGGAGAGGGCCCAGACACAGAGCGAATTTTTAGGGTTTAGGAGGTAAGTGATCAGAGAGCCACCATGAAAGGGCTGTTAAAAGGATTTTTGAGAATGAGTTAGACTGGGTTGGACCAAATGCCTCAGGTGAAACTCTGGTGTAGGAAAGTTCTGGAGCTTTTATGTGTCTTTTCCTTTTAGGAGTCCAGGTCCCGTAACTCCATCAGGAGGTCAAACTGACTTTGAAGGAAAAACCCCAGGATTATCAAATGGATAATACGTTAATATAGAAGCCATTGAATACCTGAAATTGGAGAATGTTTACATCTTGTTGTGTGATGTTCTCCATTTGAAATTTCCTCTCATGTGGTTGTTACCTTGGACTGCTGCAAAGTGGTGAGTTAACCATTAGTCTTCACTTGATATTTCCTGCCTCTTTTTGGGGACTGTCTAGTTGTGTAGATTTAATGTTAGGATAGGGGGCCTCTTTCTGAGGAAGGTAATCCCCCTTTGCTGTGGGTTGCATTTTTTTCCTGTGCTGAAGTGGCAAATTAACATAATGTTGGCTTCTTTATTACGCCAAAGTGAAGCACACCAGGCCAGAAGCCACTCTAGTTTGGTTTCAATCTTGGTTTAATTAGAAAGGCTAGGACGTTTTCTAGAGAGAACAGGATTGTGGCATTGGATTTATACTTAGAGCCTTGGTCATTGGTTCATAGGGTCCAGAACTGAATGGGGTTGTAAAGATCAGCCAGTCTCACCTTGGTTTTACAGCAGAAAAGTCTACACTGTCGGAGATGAGGCAGCCTCCCCTAGTAACGGGAGCAAGCTTTACTGATCAGCATTTCAGACCTGATCATTTAAGACAGGGCATTGCCTTGGCTCAGGTCCTATGGGTTTTCAACCCAGTTCAGCAAAGTCCTTCACTGTGTGAAGTGCGCGACCCAGGGTCCCGTTTGACAGACCCGACAGAGAGGCAGCTTGCCTGCTTTGAAGGCTCTGCTTGGTTTCATGCTTTAAATCTTTACTATTATTCTAGCAAAGGCCATTTGGACCCCAGATCTTTAGGAGATGGAGCTGCTAAAAGACTAAGTCCTAACAGACCCCAGTATTCTCCAGAGACTTTCTGTCTCCTCCAGTAGAGAGTGAGAAGAGGAAGAAGAGACAAGGTCTTCTGAATTGTAGCCAAATCAGCCCAGACTTTCCTTTGTAAAACAGCTGATTTAAGAGGGCAGGAGGGAAGTGTAAAGGGAATCTGTGTGGGCTGCAAAGGAAGCTGCTGGGAGGCAAGGCTAGTGTATTCTCACTTGAGGATGGTGAAATGAGGACATATGTCAAGGCAGCCTCTCTCAAGCTTAGAGTGAACTTCCTTGATAGCCTATAAGGAGAGTGGATCTTTCTTAGTCCTAAGACTGTCTCTAGTCCCTGACATGAGTTTTATCACAATACTGGCTACTGGTTGTGATCCTGAGGTTGACTTTCTTTTCATTTAGTCAAATAGATGGAGGTAGAGTGGTAGCAGCTGACTGCCCTGTGATATTCTGACTTTTCTCAGTTCCTGTCATTTGACTGTGTTTTCTCTCTTCCCTGCAGAACTCTTCATCATAGAAGCCAAACTCTCCCTTCTCACCCTGTCTGGCACACCACAGATTAGGAAAACTTTGCCGATGAACTACAGGGCACTATCCAGTGCTTTCCTGTCCATTTGGTCGGTGACTTGAGAATTAGCTTAAGAAGGAAAGTTCTGCTGTGCCTCTGGTGTCTTAAGAGATTTTGCCCTTGACTGAGGCTTCTGCCCCTGACTCCACGTGGGCAACTCTTTCTGTGTGTTGAGTCACCTCAAGCGAGAAGCTGAAGCCGTTACTGTCCAAACCCTGTTTCTTCTTCCCAAGCATGTCAGAAAGCTGGCAGCAGCAGCCTCCCCCACCAGCCCCACCACAGCAGCCCCCGCCTCCCCCACAGCAGCAGCAGCAGCACCATGCTGAGCCTCCCCCTGCTCTGGCCGAACACTCGATACCCCCAAGCGCAGCCGAGAACCCCCTGGGCTGCGCTGTCTATGGCATTCTCTTGCAGCCGGACCCCAATCTACAGCACCACCAGCACCCTCCTTTGCAAGCCCCTGCAGAGCC